>BMAU01017530.1:1804839-2406452 GCA_019973935.1 Trichonephila clavipes | reverse complement strand
TTGGGGAGAATAGGTTTTCGTCGTAGAGAAATGGACGTCATCTGCAAGAGAGAACTGGAATATTTTTTTCCCCTCCTTATCTTTTTTTCTCCTGGTAGAGTGGTTCTCTGCCAAGAAATGGGGATAACTTGAGGGATTTTTAACCAGATGGAAAAGGATTTTGAACAAAGCGGGAAAGAGGATAAAATAATCGTTTTGAATGGTATGATTTTAGTTACACAAAGCCCCGTCTGGGATTCCAAGTATTTATTCTCATATCAAATAAGCCCTTTTAAAACTTGGGCAGTAACAACAATATATATATTATTAAAAACAATCCATATAATTATAATAAATAATCAACATTGTTAAAATTAATCAACATTAAAATTTATTAAAAATTGGCAAAATAAATTTCCCTCAAGACAATAACAAAAATGATGAAACTACTTCAAAATGGTCAAACAATAGCAAATAAATTATAATTTATAAATTATTAATACATAACAATTAATATAAAAAATACAGCTATACAAGTTTATAACCAATGATAAATTGTTTTATCCACGAAATTCATGAAACATTTTTCCTTTGCTGAACATTTAAAAAAGTTTACGTAAAGATCTGAATGGAAGATTCTAATTTATACAAAACTAAATTTGAAGTAACTGATGTGTGCTCACAACTCAAGAAATTAAAAATTTATAAAAATCACTAAAATAATTTAAAAAAGTTTAAATAGGCAAAGATTCTCGGAAACGTAAGAAAGAAAAAAAAGGGTCCGACCTAACTAAGATCTAATAAATAAAATTTTTTTAACTCGAAGTCATGATCCGAAATTTTGCGCAAATTATCTAAATCAAAAAAGTACCAATTCAAAAATGAAGTACAATTTGAATTTGGAATAATTTACTATTAATAAATCTTGGCTACCATTGCAATCTCTATTTTTTTATTTCTTTTTATTTAAGGAATATTTCTTATGAAATAATTTTATTTAAATCCAATGTGTTTTATACAAACATAACTTGAAGAAAACTTAAGCATTTTGTAAAGGTTATTAAGAAGAAACCATCACGTTATTAGGCAAGACCTTATCTCTACAATTATTATAATACTACAGATCGCAAATAAGTCAAGGCATAAGTTAAAATATAGCTTTAGTTCAAAGATTGTTTAATTTAGTAAAATGAACTAAATCAGTTCTTTTAATTTAACTAAACGATTTCCTTGATTCTCACCTTTGGAGTTTTAAAAATCAAAGTAAGCGTTAACACGAAGTAAAATAATTAAAAAAGTAAGGAGTACAAAACTCAACTGAAACTTTTGAAGGTAGATATTATTTAAAGCGTAAATCGACAGGTATTCCAAGTAAAATCTCAGTAAAATAGTGGATGTTTTTTTCAGGAAATAGGGCTATTCACGACATTAATTTCTTCTGCAGAATGCGTCCACGCGAACACTGTTATATACCAAATTAAAAAATACAGCTAATTTGTAATTGCTTAAAAAATTGCGAGAAATGAACGGGAGGCGAACCAGAAAAGTTAAGAAATAAAACTCTAAATTAAGTAGTTAAAAATGAATTTCTTGCTCTACTCAGATTTTTCGAAGATGTACAGATCATATAGTATTCCTTTGTTCATTTTTCATGAAATTGTTTGATAAAAAGAAACTACACAATAAATAGGATCAAACTTAGAAAAGTCACAAGTGAAAACAATTTCTGTATTGTGTGTATAATACAATAAATTGTCAAACATTATTAAACTTACACGATTGTTAAAACTTGTCCCAACTATGGGTTTCTTTCCATTTTTCTAAATCTAAATTTTCAAAACCATCTTTACTCCACGAGCTATTTTTCATACTTTTCATTTATCATACTTAAAACTAGAAGAGAACGCTATTTGCGTACATATATTTCTAGAGTATTTATAGTTAAATATAGCAAAATAAAAGTATTTTAAAGTGCGAGATTTTTTAAATGAGAAACATTCAACAATTATTTAGAATTAAATCTTATATATATATATCTAGAAATCTAACTTTCTATTCATCCATTCAAAGAAGGAATTGACTTAATTTTTTTATATTACTTGTTTTGTTGGAAACTATTTTTAAAAAGTTGACTGATTTTTTTTAACACTGTGAATCTTTAAGACTTTTAGAGATGAACATCATAATTTTGAAACTCGGTCAAATGACGGGGACGACACCTGAGGTGGTACCCCACTTTTCAAACTAATAGCTTTTTTTTAATTTTAAAAAAAATTCCCAACTCTTTCATCTAAAATCATGCACAAGAAATCAAAATCATGCACACAACACTAAACAGCTCAACAATTAGTCAGACATGTGCATTTTTTAAAAATCAAAATCTTTTAATTAGAAAGATACCTTTACTCTTTTTTTACGATAGAAAAAAAAATTCAAGTCATTAAGGTGATTATTAAGACCCAACAAATGTAGAATCAATACTTTTAGCAAAATAAAAGAAAGAAATGCAGGCCATTCTAGTTCTCTTTTTTATTGAATAAAATCAAGAACTACATAATGGGACAGTAAAAAATAGCTAGATACTTCTTTGCTACTTTCAAATGACGTAATATAAGATATGTGAATAAGAGCCAATTAAGGCACTCTTTAACTTGCCTTTTAATAATCAAAGACTTAATACAGATATTTTAACAGTCTCTTTAAATAAAGGATATTTTTATTGGTCCTTATTAAAAAGTCTTTTAATGCAAGTCAAATATAATACTTTCAATTGAATCTGCCAATTATAGAAAAGCAGATATAACTCGCATCCATTTATAAGTAGACGCGATTCATTGTTGTATAGCCGATCAATCAAATACTTATACTTCCTAAAGATACATCATTATAAGATTAAGGAATATTCAATATTTGTGCTCAAAACCAAAATATGCAGTCAATAGATTGAAAATGATAAAGGTACCATAATAAAAAGGCTTTTATGCTCGGCCAACATTCTGATATTGCATAAATTGGTATATTAATTCTTTTTTAGGGTGTGAATACAGAAAATGAAAGAATTTAAAAAAATGGATAATATTATATTTAAATAACATATTTAATTAAGGGGGGAGTGTTGGAAACCTAAAATCTTCTTAATATGACAATTTTGAGAATGTTTTACATTTTCAAATTGTATAGATTTAAACCTTTCCAAAAATACTTTACTTTAACCTCTAGGGCAATTAGAAGACCTTAAAACCTATTTTTAAATAATCATTGAAACTGGGTCACGCCCACTTAAATGGTGAAAAATGTAAACAAAGAATTCTGTTTTTGCTGAAAAGTTGATTGATTGATTGAATATTAACGTCGCACTGTTCAGCTACACGAGGGCTTCTGACGACGGACCACGTAATTTTGAACCATGGTCAAGTGACGTGGACGACACCTGAGCTGGCACCCCCCTCTCCTAACTACCACACCACACCAACGGGAGGACGTTTCAGCTCTCGACAGATTTAACGTGCATCGCTGACCTACACGGAGGATCTTTAGTGGTACTGGGATTGAACCCGTGACAAAGCAAGCCACAGTCCGATACCTATACCACTCGGCTACCGCGGCCACTGCTGAAAAGTTGAATGAATTATGGAAATCAAAACGTTTAATCCAAAATTGCTAAAAAAGTGTTTACGTGGAGGTACACAAAATCCCAATGAAAGTATAAACAACGTAATATGGTCTCGTGTACCGAAGAAAATATTTGTACACACAAATAGAAGTATTATCATTGAGTACATATGATGCAAAATTTCATCATTTAATATGGGAGATGTATCAAAACCAGACATTTTGAGAATTTAATATTGAGACTGGTGATTACACGGTACAGGCAATGGAGCGCCTCGACAAACAGAGGCTGTTAAAGGCTAAATACTCATGTTTACAAAAAACAAAGGAAGTTAGGAAAGAAAAAAGACAAATGATCAACATTTTTTGACAAAGGAATGACAAAAGGAATGTTTCAGTTAAAAATAATTATACATTAAAATTCATTTTTCTCAAAATGTAAATTTTTGATGTTCGATGTACCTTTTCTGGGAAAATAATGTTCACAGGTATGTACATTTTTTATGTCGTGTTTATAATGATCGCTAATATATACCGAAATGAACTTTCTGTAAAAAACTTTTTTTATGTGAAAAATGGCTTAAATTTTACTGTTTGATAGAATATTTTATAAATTATGAAAAAATTCAAAATTAGTTAAAAGCTCATTTCAGTACAATGAGCAAGGTGTACTTTAATTGTATAAAAAATGTCAAGCATGTACATACAACAGATTTTGAGAAAAGGTACATCAAAAATAGCCAATTTAATAGAGGTATAGAGGTTTCCAACTCCTCTTAAGATTTTTTTATTTTACAATCTTAATTTTTTTCTACGAGTGGCAGCGGTAGCCTAGCGGTTATGGTCATCAGCTCGTGTATGGCGTGTCTCAGGTTCGAGTCCTGGTGACACTAAAGACCCATCGTGTAGAGGAAGCTGATGCACGTTAAATCTGTCTGCTCGAAGTCCTTCAGATAGCGTGGTGTGGTAGTTTGGAAAGAGGCTCCAGTTCAGGTGCCATCCTCGTCACTTTAATGAGACTCAAGATTACGAGGTCCGTTGCAATAGCCCTTATGTTGCTTTATAGCGCGACGTAAAAAAATTCTCACTCATTTTTATTTCTACAAACAAAAAAAATAAAAAAAAATAAAAAAAAATTCCTTAGCTCTCGATTTGTTTAAGTAAAAAATAAACTGAGGTAAGTAGTTTTCTTATTTCAACATCAACACAAAAAAACCCAACAAACAAATAACTTCTTAATGATTCCGACAAAAAAACACTCAATGACTAAATATAACAATTAAGAACTGTTTGTTCAACGAGATCAAATGTAGCAAACAAAAAAACGGTGAAGCATACATTTTCTTTCGGAAAATCTTACAGAAAATTATTTTGTACACATACTTCAAACTTTTAAATTTACCATAAACTATTACAGCAACGCGAACATTTTTAAAACCAAGCGCGGTTAGAATTTCTCACCCTAATGCTTTAGTTCAAATGGTAAGAAAGCTGATTACCGATAAAATCTGGAATGTAAAAGCGAGACTCTTAATTTTCGCATATAAATATTTTCTTCCCTTTTTACTTTTCAGTTAGTCGCTTTCTCATTTCCCTCCACCATAAATACAACATTAAGCGAAAGGGAAGAGTCCTCAGGCTGAAGTTCGCCCAGAAATCTTATTTCAAGAACTAAAAGAAAAAGAAATGAAAAAGATTGCAAATAAAAAGTTACTCGGGAAGAAAATTCAGTGCAGTTTTGACACAAAGCCAGCGTCAAAGATCGTTATTTATTGCCAAAATTTTAAGCGAAAGAACAAAAAATGTACTTTTTCGAAAGAGTTGGTGCTGATTATATTGGCCCCCGGCATGGAATAAGTGCTTCTAGGAATATAAAGGGGAAAAAAAAGAGATGGGAACAGGGGAACGCTGAATGTGTTCCTTGAGTCGAGCCGTTTTTCCCCTTGGTTGCTCTTATGCAAATCTGAGTAATAAAATCAAAGTTCTAGTGTCTTTCCTTTCATTAATGCAGAAAATGAAGGAAATTTTCCTCAGGACAAAGCTTTGAATACTGATTTGAAAATAATTTCGAATATATATACGGAAAGAAACTTTCGATTTGAAAATCAGTACGTACACTAAGTTGCAAATTGAACATCATTCTTTATTGCGAGATATTTTGTTTATTTCTGTATAAAATATCTAAATATACTTAACAGAGTATATAAATAAACGTAGTATTTTATCCTAAGAATGTTTTTAAAAATTAAATACTTTCAGTATCAGAAATGAATACATTATATGAAAATATTATTGTACGTGAGCTTTTACTGAAAAATAAAGTAAATTCACGAAACGGTTACACATGAAAATGTAATCACGAGTGTTCTTTCGAGTTCAAAGCTGATTTAAACTGATACTTGTAGCTCTACTTGTAAAATGTAGATACAATTTCAAATCTGATAATTGCTTAAAGATGTACAAATATTAAGATTATTCCAAAAGTTTTTTCAAAATAAAAAAAAAATTATATTATACAGTAGAGAACCTATTTTTTTATGTGTGGTTCTTTTTTATGCGATTTTATTTTTGTGTGCGCGATTTTTTTTATGCGGTATATGAATTTCAATGCCTTTGGTACCTCTGTAATGTTTTCTATCAATGTACCAGAGGGGAACGGAGATTGTTAGGGCCTGCAAAGTCAGGTTTTTCCATTAATATTTTATAAATTGGGTAAATATGTACTTGGCGTTAGGCAGACATTGAGCCCCCTCCCCGCGAGGCGAGGGTTGCAGGGATGTATGTTACGCCACTACAATGCACAAACATACACTTCAAGACGTCGTGTTCATTTGTTATAAACAGTCTCCTGACAATGCACTTTTAGTTGCTTTCTCTCAATGCGCCAACAGTCCGCGCTTGATGGAAGACGAAACTTACAATGACAGTGACATTATCAATAATTTGATAGATTATAAAGACGGACAAGTAGAACCGAAATTTTTTGAGAGCGGATAAAATATATGCAGAGATACAGCTTTCCAACAAATTGGAAAAAGCATTTTCTTAAAATAGGTACCAATTCCGAAAGGAGTATGAAATTTCTCAAAAAGAGCTTCTATCATGCATATCTGGTTATTGTGATATTTACAAGCAACTGACAAACCGACTTTCGTCGCCAAAACGTATCTCTTACATCATGGTGCCAAAAATTAACAAATAAATGAACCGAAATTGTATCTTCAAGTGACGAAAGCGATTTTGAACTTATTTATCACAGGAAGGTGAGAGCTTCAGATTACGGTGAGTAGTAATGAATATGTATGAGCATCTTGAAAACTTCTCCATTTATACAATGAGAAACTAAATAATTTAAAAATATTTTCATGTGTAATTATATTATTTATTTTATTATGGAAATACTTTCTCAATAATTTCGTACATAACTGGCGTATTTTATAAGCGTGACTTTTATGAGGTTCCTCTCCACCGCATAAAAATATTTTTCTGTAGTATATTTCGACGAAGTTGTTTGTTACATATAAGAATTTATGAAATTTTCGAATATTTTGTGTGTTTTTTAATGCGGTCCCTATCTACCGCACAAAAACTGGTTTTACGGTACATTTGATTTAAATAAAGTTCATTTTGTTTACCTATGTGCGTTGTTATTAACAAATGTGTACTTTAAAAGAATGTTTCTATAAAAAACAAATTTAGCAACCACACACTGAGGCACATGAATTGATTGGATGGAAACGAGTGATTGCATTTCTCATGTGATTAGGACGTCCTATGAATTTAGTGCATAAAAAATACGAGCAAAAATTTTATTTAAGGGGATGGAAACACTTAGTATTATCTCAACTTCCCCAACATTTTGGAAATCAGAAAAATCAATTACATTAATTTTTAACAAAAATTAAATTGAAACTTATATAACTAAATAAAACAAAATTATAATTATTTTAAAAATTGACTGGAAATTTTAAGTTTACTTTATAATAATTTGTAGTTGAATTTATTTGAGTTAGCCTTTTCTGTTTAATTACGTTGTTACACAGACTAATAGTCATGAAAGGTTAACTTTTTATAATGAAAAATCCTTAACATCGATTTAATTAGTCAAAATACTATTATATAATAACTAGACAATGATGTATTGTGTATCCTGTAATATTTAATCATCATGAGAAAATGCCAAGGAAAATGTAACCAGACAAACTTTGGTTCTCCATGCTAAAACCTCATATTAAAAGAAATATGGCGCGATTGATTGGCTTTTGCTTTACCATCCAGTGACGCTTAGTTAAAGGTATAGGTTAGATAAAGAAAAAAAATAAAGAATATATTACAAAATATTAAAATAAATACGCATTTTGTAAAAAAGGAATAAATTCAAAAAGCGGAACTACTACAAATATAAAAACGTTTGATAAAAGCTTAAAATAACATAAAAGAAAAATCCTAGTTAAAATATAAAAGAATGTTATTTGATAGGTTAAATCTGTCTTCTCTCTATCTCTTATAGTTTAGATTTATACTTTTTAATGATTTTGCAAAAAAAAAAAAAAACTCTTCTTGGAGAAGAGTATATTTTCTCATGAACATATCAATATCTGGTAAATGAAATAAACATTTACCTAGGAGCAATCATAATTTTAAAAAAGCATTACAAAATGGAAATTCATGAAAATTTAAGAGCTAACTACACTTGAAGTTAAATGTGTTTCATAGTTAATAAAAAAGATAAAGAATAATCTTGTTTCAAAACTTATTTTTTACAAATTATTTAATAACACAGCACTGCAATACGTCCAGCTGTTTTATTAATTAATCCTCAAAATATTACGAGGAAAACTTGTGACGAATCTATACGCGTCCTCTAACTTTTGGAAATCTTTGGGCTAGAATTCGGATTTAATTCACAGCCATCCCTCTCAAGAAAAAACCTTGATATTCAGATTAATTCGACTATATAAAGTCAGAGTTTTGCAATTATAGTAATAGGAGGTAGGAAGCTGCTATATTCGCTACGCAGTTGAGATTGAGTAACGTTTACTTTCGCGTGTGAAGATTAAGAGTGGTGTTTGCCACTGTGTTGAAATTAGTGGATTTGAGGTTAGAAATCAACTGGTTCTGCTTTCATTCCTTCTACATGCTTAGGTTGGCAAAACGGCGAGGGAGCAACTTCAGGTGTAAGTCGCTCACAAACTTCATACAGACTTATTTTCATTTATTCTTAAGACTGGATATTGAAACTCTCTTACGCACAACTGTGTTCCTAATATATTTCTAAATAGAATTCTCTTTTAACACATTTCTAAATAGAATTCTCTTTAACACATTTCTAAATAGAATTCTCTTTTAACACATTTCTAAATAGAATTCTCTTTTAACACATTTCTAAATAGAATTCTCTTTTAACACATTTCTAAATAGAATTCTCTTTAACACATTTCTAAATAGAATTCTCTTTTAACACATTTCTAAATAGAATTCTCAACTTAGTATTAAACAGCTTGCTTTGAAGAATTTTTTCCCATAAGAAATATAACTTAACAACAGTTTAAAATTTAATGATTTCGCAGGAAAGGTCAATTGACACATTTAATGAAAACTTAGGTTAAAAAAATGTCGATACTAGATCTAGGGAACTCACACACACACACACACAGAGTGAACTTGTCCTGTCTAATTTTTTAATTTAGTCAACAAAAATAATTTTTTTGTTAAATTTTGGGCAGGAACGCAAGGAGTGTTGTTATACTTTCACTATACCATTCATCATGATTAATAATTTAAACTTAGCGTAAAACATTTCTAGAACTAAAGATATTTAAATTTTTTTCTTTTTGGATACTAAACTTCTTATAAAACTTTATACGTAGTTGAAACAAATACACGCCAATTTTCATAGCCTTTGTTTCCCATTAGTCTTACAATGAAATCGATTTCAGTATTTATAGAATATATCTCTGTTTCCTAAAAGAAAATATGAATCCTATTTCCGATCTCTAGAAAAGTAATGTTTTTATTTCAGTAAATATATTCTACATTTTTAAAAATTAAAAAGTTCATTTTTAGATTACTTATTGTTTTATGCATAAAAATAACATTTGCTTGATTTGATTCGATCATGTCGCGTTTTCCCATTAGTATTGATAACGATAATAAAATTTGCAAAAGACGCAAAAAAGACGAGATGGTGCTTAGTTTCAAAACCATCTATTTGAACATTTAAGAGGGTATACGCAGTTAGAATGTTCCAAAAATCGATTTTTGTTGCATTTTTGGAATATACACATATATTTAAGTATATTCTCTGAAAATTTGAAGCCAATCCGATAAATATTTTCGGAGATATACCTGAATTTGTAAGGCCACGTCAGAGTGTTAGAAAGCTGGTAGAGTAAGAACCGGAGTAAAAGCTGCACTCATTGCACGCGCTACCTGAGGTTCCTTTTTCAATTAGGTTTTCTCGTAGAAGGCTAGTATAATAGGTCAACTAAATACTTCAGGCTCACATTCAGTTATTATAACCTAAAATAAAAGTATTTCGTCAGTCTAAAGAGTTCTGGCACGTTGTAAAGTCGTGCATTCAGTTCAAACTTGTTTTTCGTGATTTTTTGTTTTATATTGGAGTAAATTTGATTTAAAAGTAATAAAAATGCTCCGTAAATGTTCAGTAGTAGCAAGGCCCCGTAATGTGGAAGCAAGCGCTATCAGCAGACACATTATCTTCTTACACCCATGATTATCCAACTTTACCAGCTGATGTTGCTGATTGATTGATTGATTGAATATTAACGTCGCACTGTTCAGCTACACGAGGGCTTTTGGCGACGGACCACGTAATTTTGAACCATGGTCAAGTGACGTGGACGACACCGCTGATGTTGCTGAAGCTATATATATCCAACTTATGAAGAACTTAGCAAAGTAAAATTATCGGTGGATTTAAACATACTTCTTTTAAAAAAATTGAAATGTGGGAAGTATTAGGCTTTTATTTGAATTTTAGCATATATATCAACATTTTATTATGCTTTTTCTCCAAAACTAACTAAGGTATTGTAAAATCGATCCTTAAAGGTGTTTAAAACATCCTCAGAAATATTACAAATATTTCACGTCAGAAAATTAACACAAAAAAAGTAAAATTTTAAAAATTCCCAAATTTTTTAAAAGAAATTAAATTTGTAAAATTGTGTGAATATTATGCGCAAAATTTTATCTCATGTATCATTTTCTTAAATAAACATAATATATAATGCTAAAATGTAATTTTTAAATACATAAATAAAAAAATATTCAAAGGTTGCCGAGTCCTTTTAAACACTACCTATTATCCTTTATTGTATATGTACAATGTATGTTTGATTGTATTTGTTCAAAAAATTTAATTTTTTTTATTTGCCACACTATTTCTTGTATATATTCTCCCACGAGTAAATTACTGCTTCTGTTAATATCCTTAGATCCTTGCTTAAAAACTAGTTCCACTTAGCAATAATTTATTCTTGATCATAACGACATAAATTAGTTAAAATTCTATTAACCTTATTTGTTAGTAAAAAACAGAAAAGAATACCCAATTTACATTAATTACTATGATTTATGATCATTAGATATAGTTATGAAGACTTTAAAGCCATAAAAAAATAATTTCCGAGCGCCAGATTGGGAAAACTGCCCACTGTGCGTTGCACTGTTCAGCTACACGAGGGCTTTTGGCGACGGACCTCGTAATTTTGAACTATGGTCAAGTGACGAGGACGACACCTGAGCTAGAACACCCTCTACTAACTACCACACCACACCAATGGGAGGACGTTTGAGCTCTCGACAGATGTAACGTGCATCGCTCCCCTATATGACGGGTCTTTAGTGGTACTGGGCTCGAATTCATGACATGCCTGCCAAGATCCGATACCTTGACCACTGGGCTACCGCAGCCCAACTTATGTCGACAAAGAGGACGCAAAGCGCGTGATGATCTCCGACGCGAGAGCGTATGGGAGCACGCGAGAAAGAAGAATGTCTCGACGACAACACCCACTGGACTTATTAGAAGCTACAGATACTACAGAAGGTTCCTTTTATGGCCCTGGAATAAATGATACCATGTAAGTTGAAGAAAATTTTTTTTAACTATGTGTATAAACTATATATTTATGAAACTTTAAACGCGTTTTTCTCAAAACGATATTTTCAAAGTCGGCGATCTCGATTTCCCAAAAATGGCTCAACCAATGTCTCAAATTTTTATACAATCTTTTTAGATATATTCCTCAGGTATTGAACGAAGGAATACGAAATAAAAAAATTATTACTATTTTTTTTAACAATTTGGAGCGAAAATTTCAGTCAAAAACAAAAAATGTCTTCAAATAGACACCATTTTGTCAGAAATCAAAATTTTTTATTATTCCTTCATTCAATACCTGCATTAACCTATCTTTTAAACGAATCCACCATATTGTTTGGTTTCAGATAATCCAAACCGCCGAAATAGAGATCACCTCCAAGCCACTATTTTTGGAGGTCGTTCGGGACATCATCTACAGGAGCGGAGCACATAAATATTTTTACATGATCGACGCGTTATTGTATTCTTAAAAGTAGGCTCTATTTGAATTACCATTACTTGTAATTGATACATAAAAACTGTTTCTATAAAAAATTCATAAAAAGACTTATTTTTTAGCCTCGAAACTGTGTATAACCTCTTAAGGGAACTAAATCTATTTATTATGCAAAAGTTTCTATTATTCCGCTTGATGAGTTCACAGCGAATTTCTTTTCAGGAATTCAAACTTGCGAGCCAACTTGAATATCTCCAATCGCGAGAAGTGATACATTAATACAGCAACCATTCAATGGTCGCAAATATAAAAGTTGAATAATTAATCGAATATCACAGGGTGAAAAACAGTAAAATAAGGATAATCGGGTAGAAAATAAAAGACTTCAGTGCGTCAACCTCAACTAAGCCTTAAAATTCATTTAAGGAATTCGGTAGAATGTAGTACATTCATTTGGTTGAGGGGGGTTCAGAGTTATATAATTCATTGTTAGTATTTTTTTTGTGACTGATCAGTTAAGATAATTAAACACTAAATAAACAAATAGATCAAATCACACAAAACAAGTAGGAACATTTTCTGTTCAAAGACCAGGGAATGTTATAAAAAATAATATCCATATTTCATAAACATCACATTCTCTGAAAATCAAGTATCATACTTTTATGTCTTTAAAATGAGGAGATGCGTTTGAAACTTAACACTTCTTCCATAAAAATCTTGTAGAGGTCTAATTGTAGAAAAAGACGGGGATGAGAAAGTTTAATGAATGCATAATGACGCTCATTTTGTTCTTTGAATTTTAGTACAGAAAAGGTACAAAATACTAAAAGCTTAAGCAAAACAAAGGGTGATAAAAACTATTTATTAGAACGAAAACCATTTTTGTTTCAGAAAAGTCATAAAACTCAAGCTAAAATTTAAACAATGCACGAATATTTCGTTTTTCTTCCTCAGTTAAAAAGAAGTCGTAAAAGCAATTTTCAACTAAAAAAAAACGGCAAACAAAACAGAAGCACTACGACCAACAAAAATCCAATAAGTATAACGGTATGAAGGAAAACAACATCCGTCGCAGAAATTTCAAAATACATCCACACATGTAACATTAAGCAATATGTTTTTTATGCAGTTATACAATAAGAGGATGAGGGAGGGGGGCAGTCACTAGAACAAATTTAAAAAGAAAGGTAAAAACGCTTTGATCTGGTTTCCGCCTGAATGTGGATTTTTATGACGCTTCACAATCCCATCATCTCAATTAAAACCATTTCGTGAAAAATGGACATTCTGTTGCCAAAACCTTTCCGAGTCCATTCCAATAATTAGATTCTCTTTTCTTTTATTCCTTTTCTTTTCTTTTGCTACACGCAGCCAAAGAAAGTGTGTAAAATCTTTTTAAAGCTCTGTGTCGCATTATAAAAGGCAGATTACCATATGCACGCACTATATCTTAATAGACAGTTATACTTTTTGTTTTATTCATAAATTTTTTAAAGGTGGATCATTTTTTTAAAGAAAGAAATAGCTCAGCAATTTGAAAATGAGTTTGCTTGCAAGTTGATTTTGTTGAATATCTTTTGTTTTTTTTAAAAAGGAATTCTAATATTTCATACTTAATGAGGCAGTATTCTATACTGAAAATATGAGCTTTTTAATAGATATGCATGAGGTTATTAATGGATTCTGAAGACGGTTGATTTGATATTATTCATATATTTTTTTGTTATCACTTCATTGCATTAAAATGAAGCCTCACATGAATTAATGGAGGGGGACTATTGGCAAAGAACCACATAATTATAAACCACCATCCAGATTTATTATACGCAGGAACAAAATCCAATTGATTACCCCATTCTTCGAAGTCCCTTCGTTACGGACCCCTGAGGGTTTGATACTGAATTGGATTTAACAAGCCGTATACGATGACCCTTGAGAAATAGACTTGAGTTTACGTTCCGCAAGCAACGATGTTGCTGATCCAGCAATCAGTTTATTGTGATTTCTACCAGTAAATTCAGAGTCCAGAGTAATTTGATTGTTCGTGTGTACTCACTTAATATTTTAAATGATTGTTTATCTAGATTTTATATGATATTGTGATTTGGACAATTGATAATATTTGGATAGAAAATCCTTAATTTTATTCACAAACTATTCTTTGATTTTTAATAATATTTAAAGAACAGAAAATTATGATATATATAAATTCTGTAAGTTTGGAGAAGAAATTATTTTGTTGGATCCACTGCGACAATTTATTAGCAAAAAGTTATAAAAAGTTTGAATGCTATTATATTATTTGTCTTATTGTGAAGTGATTGCATAAATATAAATTTAAATAAAAAAGACACTCATTTTTTATTACTTTAAACCCAATTAAACTTAATACTTTGTTAAGAATCTTTATAACTCACCGATTCTATACCGATTCAATTAAAATGTTTATTATCTTATTGTTTTAAATTAAGTACTTCATAAAATATGTAGCTTCTGTCTCATTCTATTAGTACACATAGGCATTGAAATAAAAGTAAAAAATATGTAATGTTTGTGTGTGTGTGTGTGACTGCTTAATTTTAAAATAGACTAGTATTTTGGGTAATATTTTTAATATTCAGTATAAAAAGAAAAAAATATTTTTCTACCATAATTAATTCTAATGAAAACCTATTAATCGTCAACCAATGAGCTTTATTTTAATTTAAAATAAAACGAAAAGAAATTATCCAATCGTTTATTTTAATAAATAAGGAAAATCAAAGAAATTTGAAGCAGAAATTAAACAAAAAATGTTTTACTTACGATTCAGACATTTGTTAACGTAAAAAGTTCCCTGTTTAGACTTTAATTTTATTTCAAATTATCAACAAATAATAAATAATACATTTCATATAAAATGCTATTTTAAAATTAATAAACTATAATTGTTTTGAAGTAGAAAAACAAACTTTTTGTTAAAAATAAAAGAAAATTTTGATTTGTTTTAAAATTTCACAGTGCTTTCCTTTGTTTAATAATTCATTATGTAAAAAATTGGATTAGAAAATTTTACCCAATATATTATAATTTAATTACGGAAAGGAATATATTATTTTCAACTCTTTGAAATTTCACAAGTAAAAATAATTTATATACACTATATTCCATGGAAACGTTAAATAATGAAACAGCTATACTATTTATACAGAAACATTATTGGAATTTAATTTATTTCTGTAAGCGAACCCGAGATACCATAATTGAAAATACGACTAGCAAATTTTCTAAAAATATTTAAGATTTTTTTGTTTTGGACTTTTGAAATAAATTTTAAAATATACTTGAATTATTTAAAATATATATGAATTATTTTGGAAAAGTAATTAATATTTTTTTTTATGCATAAAAAAAACTCGAATGTATCATTTTGCTAAACCCAGATAAATCTAAAATATTACACCTAGACCTATCTGGTTCATCACAAAAATACGCATCCGTTTAAAGACTAGAAAAAATATTAATTCCAAAACTGTTGAATTTATTGCAAGTTAAATGTATAAAACATGATATATAAATAAGAAATTGTTTGACTTTTACAGATTCCAACAGAAACAAAGTTTTAAATCTAAATATTAGACTGCAAGTCCAAATACCACAGGACTTCAGATTACAGTACTAAATTTCAATTAAAGATGCTGACTATACCTTCACTATACCATTATATGAAATGTTTTTTTTCCAGTTAACATAATTAACATAGAATACACATGCATTCATTTTAAATAAAAATCTATGTTAATGTCATTACTAACACATGTTACATAACAAATTTAGTAAAACCAATCCAATAAACAATTGCAGTTTTAAAAAGAAATTTTAGTATTCAAGATATTTTAATTTGAGAAAAAATAATTTTAAAGACTAATTTATAAGCTAATTTAGATGGAAATAAGCCTTGAAAAGTTTTCTAAGTATTCAGAAAAGTTTCCATAAACTCAGAAATTTAAATTAATTTTTCCAAATAAGAAATTAGATTCAATTTACCATCCATATACTTTTATCAAATCAACTCTATTATTCAATTACATGACAGCAACTGAAAAGTTCTCATTTCTGTCGCATAATGAAAACGTGATTCTACATAAAATGCACGCAAATTATATTTTATACGAATCTATCACAGAAATTATGGATGAATAATAAAAACTAAACTTTCTCAGACATTTTAAAGTACTGTACAGAACAGAAAAGAACTGTAAAAAAATAAAGCCATATCAATTTTAAGGTGGCTTAATTATCGAAAGCAAATACTATAGTGGTAAAAATACATGTTTTCATAAAGAAAGAGAAGCTGATACGAAAGTGAAATAATATTTAGAATTAGAAACACACACATTATAAGTTTATAAAATTGTTCATTAATTCACTTATTAATTTAAATATTGATACCAATTTACTTTTTTACAAATTTTAAAAAAAATCACACAATTCCCTATTGTGGTCATAGTAATTTTTAAGTGTACCTCAATAGCTTTAACCTGTGACCTTCCAAATGTTAGTAGTGAGCAAAGTGTTAAATATCTTACTCTTTGTTGTTTAAAATTTAAGAAAAAGAAATAAATTACAAGCTTTTAAAATCTCAACTGGCATCCTACTTTTTTTCAGCTTGTCTCAAGTAAAGCTGACCACATTATCTTTAAGCTTCATTGATGCAATTTTATAGACTTTTTACTTAGTTGTTTAATTTTGTAATGCACTTTTTTTTTGTAATTATTTGTTTTTGTTATTTCATTTGTTTCGTAACTTTTGTTTGTTATTTTTTCTTTACCTGATAATGTTATTTTTCCTTTATTTATGTTATTTTGTTTATTTTACTTATTTCTGCAAGCCCCGTGTGATACTTATGGTGCAGGGGAATTATTTCATCTGCCTTCAATAAAAAAGTAATAGATAATCAGTACCGAAAAATCTGACGTATAATAATGAGCACCCCTCCCCCCATTTTACGAAGGAATCTCAAATGTACGCATGTAATGCTATTATGTTTTAAAGGTATTTATTCCAGGTATTATCCCAGCCTTTTGGAAAATAATATACTTCAAGAATTTTAACTCTAAATTTCATAGGTATGTAATTTCTTTACAAGAATCAGTATTTCGATAGAGGAGGAAGTCGAATTTTTTTACAGTTATTTTTTATTTTAACTTTTGAAGCTATCATTTTTATACCCGGCGTATAACATACAAGAAAATTTCGATTTTATTTTTGGTGCCAAAAGTGAGCGTTACACGCCGGATTTTAAGGTAATCCATTTTTAAATATTTTCAACCAGCATTACGTAATTTTAAATGGTTTTTACATCAATTAATTTTAAAAACTAAGCGTGAACATCAAATGTTAAAAAAGTATTAATTAAAATAAAAAAAATGTCTGATCAAGAAGTGAATTGCCATTAAAGCGAACTTTAATATAAACTTTTTCACGCCCTTGAATAAAATATTTTTTTTTGTAATTTATTATTATTTGAAATTCAATTAAAATTTCTATCGATTCCTGTCGTATAGCAATACGAAAATTGCTTAATATCACCTCAAAAAGTGTTAACCTACAAATACTCTTACACTGTATTGTGAAGTGCATTGCAATCAATTCAGAGAAACAAAAATCACTTTCGAAATCAACTACCAAAACACTCCACTTCCAGTGAATAGCGATTGCTCAAGAAATTTCTTCAAGAATACCATTTCTATATCAACAACTTCTCTCGTATTATTATATTAGATCTTCCAAACAAAAGCAATCAAGAGAAACGAACGCTCTTGACTAGAGATGAAGCAAAAAAACAAAGAGGTGGTGTTGATAGGTTTTCGGTAACCATGCAATAAAAAAAGGAAAAGTTCGCATAAGAAATAGAGAGAAAGAACAGGAGCATACAGCTATAAATGATTTTTATGTTCACATCCTTTGATTATGTTCTTTCTTGCAGAAATGATATTGAGGATGAAGTTGGAAAATAACCAGTGTGAGATATTGCTGAAATTCCAGGAAATTTACCTTCACATAAAATGTGTAATTTTGCTTTTTTAGAAATTCTTTAAAAATTACAATTTTTAATTAGTGATCATTAATATTTCTGATTATTTATATGCACCAAAATGTGTATTAATATAGTTATTTAATACTTAAACGCAAACCTAATGAAGCGAAAAATAATGTTACACACAGCAATAGAAATAATAGTGTTATAACAGTAAACTGACTTTCAGAATAGTCATATAAAAGCGATTTATTAATGATGTCTAACTAATATGTATTCAATCTTTCAAAATAATTTATTTTAATAGGGACATTTTCAATAAAAAGTACACAACTTGAAACAAAAATGTAATATTTATGATATGAAAGGATTCATATTGATATATTTTGAACAGACTCTGCAATAAAGGCACTAGAGGCGACAATTAGAAGACAAATACATTTATTTTGAAAGACTGATAACTCTCCCTTAAAAGTTCTGATTTTAACTAAACATATATTTCCGGCGAAGCGAATTTGAACTAATATATATTGTCTTTGCATATTGAAAATTCTTAAATTTTAACTACAATAACAAATGAATATAAAACACACATACTTTTAAACAGCCACATTAACGTAAAACTGAGTAAATGCATTTAATTAATCACAAAAGAAATTCGAATCATTTATAATATATATATTCAAATGACGATTCTAGTGAAATAAAGAGTGGATCTGAAAAAAATGTTAATTAAAAACTGAAAAAAACTATAAAGTTGTGTTCACACGTAGAATACTTGAAGTTCGTTTAAACCACGGAGTTTAAAAAAGAATAACTATTTTAATAAAATTTACAAGTGAGAATGTTCTATTTTATTCGCTGCGATAGACAATGAAAAAATTAATACAATTAATTACATTTTTTAAAGAAATTTATTTATACTTTTAGAGTTTTAAGATACCAGAAATATTTTAAGCAAAATATATATATATATATATATATATATATATATATATATATATATATATATATATATATATATATATATATATATATATATATATATATAATTTATAATTTAATTTCAATTAAGATATTAAAAGATTTTTCTAAGCTTTAACAAACATGATTAGCAAAGAACATTAACCTTTATCGATTTTAATAATACCTTCATCAATAATTTCACAGAATTGTTTACACGAAGAGTATCAAACTCTCAAAAGCTAACTTGGGCCAAATAAACAAGGTATAACTTTAGGTGGACCACACAAAAAAAATCAATATCCATAGAAAGGTAAGTTTATTTCGAATAATACATTGTAATAAACATATTTGAACGAACAAGAGCAATTTAATGTTTACGTCCTGACACTTGACATCTCTTTTATGTTACAATATGTCATACTTGGAAGAAATTGATATTTATAATATATTATTGTGTGCAGAAATACTGATCGGATCGCAAAAATGTTCGTTGTAAGCCACGAGTTTAACACTCCTGGTTTACACCATAACCAAAACATTTGTCCCGTTATTTTTAACTATGCAAAGTAGTAAAGAAAATTAAGAAAATATTTCAAACTTTGTGTCAAAATCTGCGAAACTAAATTGGTGAATTCATATTTCAATTTAATTTGATTTCTAGTAACTTTTAGAATTCATTTCAAATTAAGATGCGAGAGTAAGTTAAGTTGAAAATATATTTTAAGTATAGAGTTTGATTTTAATTTATAAGGAAATTTATCTTGAACTTTTAATTCATGATACCATGAAAGTTTTCTAATATTTTATATAGAAATCTTTATATCCAGTAGGATTGAAATATATTTTGTAAGAACTACACAAAATTTGAAGCAAATAAATTTTCAAAGGAATAAAAACTACAAATGAGAGAGATTAAATAGTGTACAGGTGAATCATTGCCTTTAATCAACTCTTATAGCTGTCCTATGAAGGTTTTATTTAAAAATAAAAACTGTTTCGAAAAGGGAGATCCACACAATATACTCATTTTTAGATATAAGTTTCAGTTCATACAAAACAGTAAAAAGAAGCACGAATTTTCTCCAGTAATATAGAGATAATTACTTTATCGTGATTTAAAAAACGATTCTGAATAAGATTTTATTCTTATTTTCAGCTACTGAGAATACAAATAAAAGCAAATAATTTTCATTTCATTATAGAAAGAACTTTCGAATTTAATATTGTAAATATTTTTAGCTAAAGAAATCTGTAACAGATAATATTTACACAAGTTTTCTTTACTATTTTATAAATATTTATTTTTCACTTATTTTGCGTATTTCTTTCATGTCTGTAATTATCTAATGCAAATTTAAATTTATTTGCGATCATTAGATTATAAGTTCAAAAATTTCCAACAAAAACTGTAAATACATACTTAACAACCTCAGTACATTTTAAGTAGTGCATTTACGCGCGCATTATACGAGAGAATTTACAGCTGTAAAAATAAATAAAATATATTTCTTATTATTTAAATCTACCATTCAATACACAGGAAAAGCGAAAAAGCAATATTCATAAGCAGTTTTTTCATGTCCTTGTATAGTGTTTTTGTATCAAGATGTGACTTAGAAAAAATTTATAAAGAGGAAAGAAAAGTTTTTGTTTATAATTATAAAATAATAAGCGAGTGTAAAAAGTTTTAGACTATGCCCTAATAAAAACAATGCATTATGCATACACAGTTTTTCCACTATTACAAAATTTTCGTAAAAATGTGTAATTAATTTTCCAAATATACGGAATACGTAAGTATATGTATGAAGTGTATAATCACGTAGAAATAAAATGCACATTTTAATATCCTTCGAGTATAACTGTAGATTTCACTGCTAAACAAAACAGTTTTTCCTTTCAAAGAATTTTTAATAAAATGTTTACTTAAAATAACTTCTGGTAATGCTAATGCAGAATCAAAACTTTTTCATTATTTTTATAGTTTTCCCATAGAAGTTAAGAGAGTATAAACCGAGTTAAAATTTTTTGAGAAAGCAGAATCAATGAAATGAATCATAATATATGCTAAATATAGCGAAGGAAAAATATAGAAAGAAAGAAAAAAAGAGAGAAGATTGATAGTCCTTTTAATGATGATAAAAATTGTACAAATTAATAAACTAATACATATTTCAAGCTTCATATACTATAATCGATAATTTAACATGAATGATAAAAAATGCCAAGTCATACAAAACTTTAAATATAAAAAAATGATACACGAAAAAATGCAATCCATAAATTCAAAAAACCAAGATAATGAATACCGAAATCCTTAAAAAATTTATGATAGAGAAAAAAAAATCGATGTGGATTGAGGACATTACAATCATTCCGGCAAACTGGAGAAATAAAATGTGAAGGGGAATTGGCTCAATAATAATTTTCACCCACTTACTAAATGTGTGTGAGTAAACTGTTTTTCGACGGGACTATTTTTATATGCAAGTAAACCCAGCCCAACACTATATTCAACATTTTTAACATCATGTCTGAAAATTTTTTCTCTTGATTATTTAAAAAAAAAAAGATTTTAGAAAAAGCAAAAATTTAACACGAAATAAGTTTAATATATATTTTATATGTCATTAGTAAATATATATTATCATGTCAGTCAAAGTTTTATATAAAGAAATTAATAGTAATATTTGATTTATATATATATATTAATCTCAATTCATGAAGCATGATAAAAAGAAAGTTAAAGGACTCTTTAGCACGTGTTTTGATAACAATGAGAGAAAAAATAACTGGCTAAACTTTACTTTTGAAAGTTTTTAAATTTGACAAATATTCAGTAATTTTCTGCATACTGTGAAAATAAAAATTAATTGAATAATTATTAAAAAAAAAGTTTTTATATCTTTCAATACAACATTACGACAAATCGTCAAGTACTCTTTACAAGGTTTATCTCTGAAAAATCAAGTTCCATGTTAAGAAATAATTCTTTAAATGAAACATTTACCAACTCTAAAAGTTTCGGGCAGTTCACTTTTACCAGAATATTGAATATTGATTTTCATTAAATATTTTGACAGTTTCGGAACAGTTCGAACAGTATTCAATGATATATCAACCGCTATATTCCTTTGACAACACAAAATATTTAAAGAACTTATTATATTTATTGAAGTAAAAACACACAAGAGAAGATATTAAAAATAAAACAAAATAGTATAAAATATTTGATAGAGTTCCTCTATATAAATCAGTTAATACGAATTAAATAATAAGTAAGAGTGTTATCGGAAAATATTGATTGATTTTTAATAGTCAAGTAAAATAAAACAGGAAATTAGAAACTTATTTTTTTCCAGAACTGAATTAGATTAGATTAGATTGAAATTATATTTCGAAGTATTTGTTACTTTTCAAAACATTTTCGCAATCTATCGATATAAGCAAAGAATAAAAAAAAATTTTTTTTTGAAAATAATTTTTAAATTTCTTTATTTAAATAAGAATATCTTTAAAAAATAAGAGTTTAATAAGTATTATCTCAGAAATGTCATGTATAAATTATATAAACACGAGTCTATGTAGCTTTAACCACTAATTTACAATATAAGTAAATTAGAATTCAAAAGCGATTTGAATTAATTTCATGGCTATGTGGAGACAAATTACATTTGGTTAAATTTACAATGATGTTCAAAACCTCTGCATTACGTATAAAAAATCCTGAAATGCTTTGTTTTGTTTAGTTAAATGTGTTAAGTAGTAGTTTAAATAGCAGAGAAACGTTTTATAAAATTTTCGTAATTATATATAGGTTTTAGGCAATGAAATGGAATTTAAAAACTTACAAAATTTAGTAGGGATTCAACAGAAGCATTGACTAAAAGCACAAACAATCTATGAACGAGATACAAACCAATTAGAGACTTTATTACATTGGTCAATCAGACAATTAATAGCATATCTTTTAGCGAGAATTTCGTATATTTTATTGTAATTGGAAAAATCGTTTGGTTGTAAATTGTCTTATAAAAGCGCTAGATACTTATATATCTTAAATTATTCTTAATACAACTGAAATTCAACTTCCAAAGAAAAATCTGCAAATATACCACGTTTTTGCTCTACACCTATAAGGACCCTCGTCTCTATAAAAATAAAATAGATAATAGAATGTAACAAATATAGTATATTGTTATTAGAACTATTAGAAAAAATAAAATTCTGAGAAGCATGGCTAATTAAACACTGTTCGATCGCCCAGGGTATTTTTTAGCAAGGGATGACAAGGTTTGGAAGATAATTGCTCTAAAAATAGAATATTAAATTAGTTTGAACTGTTCTGTATACAGAATAAATTTTGTGGATTGAAATTCTCATTAATTAGAATACGCCGTACATTGTTTGATGGTACCCGCCTATAAAATTTGATAACCCGCCTCCAAAAAGTTATATCTATCAAATCAGAAATGCAAAAAAAAAAACAATAGCTGATCTAGAGTCAACTTATATTACAGACAGTTGTTGTCTTGTCCAAGAAGTGCACAGAAATCAAATGGCACCTAAGGCGTCCAAAACAAACCTTGCTGTGTCGAAGACCTGTAGCGAATAGAGCAATTGATGGTCCATGGGGTCCGTAACGTACACCCCCGCATTGCGGGGAGGAGCCCGGGGACATTAAGGAGTCCAAAGCTTAAGTGACACTAGGTACGTATTTGGGCTTGAGGCCCCAAACTTGAGTTTCCGCGGGGGGGGGTAATGTTCCCCGTTACGCCACAGGGTTTAGGTCTATGTTATGGAGTTTAGCCAATATAGAAAGACAAAAATTGATTAGGAGAAAGTTTGTTATCAAGCAACAGATCTTTGAATAATAAGTGATCTTTGAATATAACGTTATTTATCTGTAAAAATTCCTTCGAATATATATATTATTGTGTAGTATATTTGCACTCATCAGGCACTCAAATCACTTATCATTACACTCAAAGAGACTTATTCATATCAATCTATTGCTTGATAACGAATTTTTCAAATGAAATCTGAGAGTATTCAGACAAATCTTCAAATTAGTTTTTTTTTGCAGAATGCAAAAATCAAAAATCAATTTGACACCTTGATAAGTAAAAGAATAAATATAAATAAATGTGGGGAAAACAATTTACAAGAATATAACTTTTTGCAAGTGGACATGCATATTTCAGAAGCTTTGTTGTTGGAATAACGGAAAGAATAGAAACATAACTGAATTATAGATTAAAAATAATAAAAAAAGAATAATGAAAATTAATTATTTTTTTAAATGTTATGCTGCAGCTTTATGACTATTTTCAATAAACTAAAATACATTTTCATTTAAGTTCTTGTAGATGGTTGATTTTTTTTTTGAAATAAAAAACTAAAAGGATAAGCAAAAGTAAACATATTCGTAGGAAAAAAACAGCAAGTTTATTTCAGTAAAAATTTTAGCTGTAAAACAGGAATGAAATGAACATTATAAATAAGGATGCTGAGACAAACTGTACTCAAAGCTATGTTTTGAATTAGTTCAATCTTAAAAGGTGAAGATTTGGACCGCATTCTCTTTACTAAAGTATTATAAAAACAGTGTTAAATTATAAACAAATATAGATCGTGGCTGCACATTATTTAAACACTAACAGGTGTGCAAAAGTTAAGGGACAAACACGTTTTTTTCTCAGATCTTATTAAAACTTTTGACTCCATCAAGTATAATTGGAAACCTTTAAGTATTACTAAAAAATGGCAAAAATAATTACTATTCCCTCATGATCATCGTTTATGTTCATGGTACCTCTAAAGTGATGTAGCAAGATGGGGGGCACTTCTGGAGGTTTAACATAGGAGTATGGTCGCCCGATAGTAATGCAGCTCTTTCAACGAACTTTAAGACTTTTAATGAAGTCTTAACATATCCTACTTTGCACCAAGGCATTTATCAGCTACGGGAGTGATATACGGTTGCGTTGACGAGATGCAAATACAATGCCAAGAGTATCTCATAGTGTTCTGTGACATTCAGGTCTGAAGATATGGTTCGCGTCACTCCATGCCTTCAATACATTAGTGTCGTTATGGAAGAGCGTTATCATCCATAATTAAGAACTGGGAGCCAACTGCATCTTTTAAAAGGACTCCCATGGGTATATAAGATTTCATTCCTATAACGCAAAGCAATCAAAATGCCTCTCTGAAAGACGTGCAGCTTTGTGCGCACGCTAATCTAAATCATAACACCACTCCCCCATAGTGGTCCATACCTATGATGTTTGGAGGGAGGATACCAGATTCTTGGTTCTGGTTCTAAATCCATAATCAATGTTTAAACTAAATCTCGATACATCAATGAAGAGAACACAGGTCCAATGCTTTTGAATAATCAAAAATTGATGTCTACATTATTATCGGGAGTTTTTCCAAGGACTTGGATTGAGATGCAGATCTTTGGTCTCTTGGCTTAAAGCCATTCCTCATTAAGCCTCGCTAAATAATATACTTCGAAATTGAAGCATTAGAAAGAGCATTGAGTTATTTTACAATCAGTTGTCAGCCTACTATTCGGCCTTTCAGTTAAAACCAGGTAACATACATTCTGGTCCTTGAGTGGCCTGTAATTGGTCTTATATATTTTTTTCCTGGAACTGGTTCTGTAACCTGGAAATATCACATTTCGGGATACATTGAACCATAGTGCTAGCTCCGTTCGTTTGGGATTTAGCTTGCCTCTAATCTCGCACGCACACTTTCTATCGTAATTCACCAATTAAATAATGTTTTTGTGCCATGTTTGCACGATAAAAAATAAACTCTAAGCGTTCAGAAATACGGGAAGAACTAGAAAGCACAGATTAGTGTTTGATCTACCTGTCTCATCAGTTTTCCTAATTTGCATAAATAAAAGACAGATATTATTTGGTTTTATAACTACGGAAAGTACCTTTCTTTTCAAGCATATTCAAGAAAATTATCGCGCGCTCTTCAATTTTTTGTTTTTAGATAATATTTAATAGTACTTAGAAGGCACATTTTTTTAACACAGGAAACATTTGGCCTTTTAAAGCAAGATTTTAAGAAACATTTTTATCTAAGATCATCGTATCGAACATCTGAGATTTTATCGATAGGTTATCACGAATAAGTCAGATAATACTAAAAAGAGTGTGGTTTTTAAAATAATATGCGTTTAAAAATATTTTTAAGATATTTTTTTACTTAAAAATTTGTTGTTGATTTCTGACAGTTCGATTTTTTAATCACCCTGTTCATAATTAATATAAAAAAATTTAATACGTCTGTGAAAATATTACGGAATCTCTGTGTAAATTCAGCTTGAATGAGAAATTGCATAACAATTTAACTGATCTGAACCAAACAATTCCTTAGAACAAATTCATGCCCCACTTTCCCATTAGAGACGCTAGTGTAGTTTCAATCGATTGCAACATTCTTCTAGAAGCGTTGATGACTCATTCCCATAAGTCACTGACTCCCATCTCAAGCGTAATACCCATTACAAAGCGTGGCAACTGTCTGAAAATAGATTTCTACCGCAGGATTAATTTTGAGACTCTAATTAAGTATGGAGGACGAGAATTTTAATTGCCTTCTCACGGAAAATAGGGCGCATATAATTCAAAATCAAATAATTCATTTTACTTATTTTGAAAATATTAAAAGATGCGAGCAAAAATCCCAAACGTGTGGGTAGGCAAAATGTACAATAATATTGTAATAAAATCTGTACAATTTTTTGATTTAAAAAAACATCCATGATATATACGTAATCCGCATTTAAAATTAAATACAAAACATATTATAGGAATCATACTATTATCGAGAGAAATTCCTAAAATTATAGTATCAAGCAAAATATCAAATTATTACATTACTGATTAAGTTTAATATTTTTATACTTTATTTTCATATGATTTGATTACTATACAGTTAATGTGTCTATAGATGAGAATTTTGAGGTACGATAAGAGAAGTAAAAACTAAACAAGGTATTTCAATTTCTTCATTTATACACTAACTTCAAACAAAATTTAGATTTAACATCCAGTGAGCCTGTTATACTTCGATACGATGATATTTACAATGAAATAAACTTCAACATTTATTTATCTCAGCACATTGAAACTCTTCTACCGGATTACCACATGTTTAAAATTAGAATAAATAAAATAATTTAATTACATTTCAGTTCAACCTTTATAATTTATTTTTAGTGAAACAAGATAAAAATCAACATTATATAAATCATTTAAAAAGATATTACGTATCAAGTAATATGGACTATTCCGGACAAAATTATTCAGCCTGATATATTGCAGGGTCAAATAAAGAATATTTATTACAAAATTCTTAACAAATAAAAATGATCGAGTTTTAAAATACTAATTTAAAATTTGCAAAGGTAAAAGTAGTTGTTAAATATGAATACAAATTCGAGAGATAATAATTCGAGAAATAACTAATAATATTTTGGTTCTTTTTACGATTTAAAAAATCTAAAATTAATATTTATTTCTACTTTTTAACAAGAAGGTGCAAGTGAATATTACACAAATTTTGAAAAAAAAATCAACACATATTTTGTAGTACAAGATTTTTTTTTGTAATATGCAACAATTTTTCAAATAAAACAAATATATCTGTGAAATACGACGCACGAATTTCTAGATAATTCTTCGTTAAACTCATATACAATGGAATTCATTTTTTAAACTTTTAAACATAAGAATTTAAATACACCAGGTTACGATACAACCAGTACTTTGTCTTATTTGATAAATAAATCCATATAAAACAAGAACAGAGAATTGTATACTCTTTAAACAGTTATTTATTCAATTTTATGTAATTTTTAACTCCCGTATGATTTACAAATATAAATAATTTCATTTTTTATTTGTAATAGCCAACTGTATGGGGAAAAATAAACCATAGAATTTTGTAAAGAATAAACAATTGGGTTTTAATAAAGAATATGTATCAATCCCTACTAGTAATGCTTTGCTGGTTCCGATTTTTTCCCTCAGCGGTTTAGTTATGTTGCGGGACATTAAGACGAGCAGAAAACTAAAGACTAAAGGCCACGGAAGACTAAAAAAATGCACAGTCTCTAATCTTCCAAGTTAACCCAAAGATATTTTATTCTGATATGGGTTCAGAGATCAAGCTGTGATCAAAAGTTTCACTTAAAATCTCAATCCTTAAGATATTTTTTGATAAATGAAGCTCGTTGAGGTTACATTTTATTATTCTCATTAGTATGAATTCATTCCGAAAAGCACCAGCATTCCGCACGGCGATACGTGAAATAAAGATTGCGTCACTACAGCCAGATTTCTATTACGAAATACATTTAAATCAATGTAAAGCCGCAAAGACTGATTGTTTAAATGGCTCACTCTGAAGCAACTTATACATTAATGGCAACGAACCACGTAATTTTGAATCAAGGACAAGCGATGAGGACGACACTTGATCTGGCACCTCTTCAAAAATCTTACCGCTATATCAACGTGAAGAATTTTGAACCTCCTACAGATTTAACGAAAATCAGCACGGCCGGTCTTCAGTGCACCATGGGCACTCATGACATTAGAAAAAACGCTGGCCATCAGTTCTCAAACATGAGAGTACGGCTACCGAGGCCACATAACCACTTAGAGGTATTTTAAACCAAAGCATGGCTTTTCAATTCCGCTATAATTGTATCTTATAATGTTAGATTGGTAATATGAAGTGCTTTGTTTTCTCCAAATCAGTATATGACCTCAATTACTCCCTTTAAAGTAAGCTGAGACTCATCTGAGAAGAACTACATACTGCATACTGCAGTAACTGTAATACTACATACTGCAGTAGATATACTACTACATACTGCAGTAGCTGTAATACTACATACTGCAGAAGTTGTAATATTACATACTGTAGTAGCTGTAATATTACATACTGTAGTAGCTGTAATATTACATACTGTAGTAGCTGTAATATTCAGTTGCGCACACAAGAGGGGGTGTCCTGGGAGTCCGGACCCCCCCCAAAGCCCTTGATATTTTTTCCGATTGAGTATAATTCTAAGTATATAGTACGTAAAATTTCACTAAGTATTTGTTATTAATGATTAATTTTATTAATTAATGCTAATTATTTATTCAATAATTAGTTTTTACTGTGTTTTGTTCCCGAAAATCGACAAAATCAAAAGTAGCATGATACAAGAATGGTGAACTTTCGACCCCGGACCCCCCCTTTGTGCCTTATACGGCCTTATATGTGCCTTAAAAATTCCTTATACGGCCACAAATGTTGGAAAAAGTCATCGAAAATTAGACGTCCAGATTGGACTACATCCGAGCCAGCTGTGGCAGTCATATGCCAGAAATCATATTTAAAATGTAATGCCCCAAGATTATCTTTCGAATAAAAAAATTCATGTCAATCAAATAATACATCGTTGTTTTATTGCAATTTAAAGTTCTATACCTCTAAAAAACACCCTTTATTAATAAATGTAATATAAGCACATAAAATGGGTAGTGTACTTAAAGTGTGATCATACTATTGCATAACAGAACATAAACACAAGCAAAAAGAGATTATTGAAGCTTCCAGGAACTGAAGAAATTCTATAGCATTCAATTTAAGATCCTTATCTTAAACCACCAACAATGCGCTCTTTCCGTACGATTTCCACAATATTTTATTTAGATTATATTTTCACACAATTCAATTACCACTACATATTTTTATCGTCTGAAATACTTTTATTTAATATTTAATCTGCTTCACATTTTAGTGTTTTAAAAGTAAAATTGACCAAATATATACGCAAGACCTCTTTACAAGTTAAAAATTCAGAAGCATCTAAAGGCATATTTATAAAGTTTTATGAATATAATTTTTAAAAATAAAAGTGTTCTAATCTCGATCATAAATATTTTTCCAAATTTAAGAGCGGTTCCTACAATAAATAAAGGGGCATAATCTTTTATCTCACTACCTTTAATTATAACCTATTTCAGTGAAAGAAATTACCTTTGAAAACAGGAAAAAGAAGATTACTATATAAGCCATTTTAGCCATTTTCCCCGTTTTACTCTGAAAAATTCTTTTAAACATTCAGTTAACCCCCCGAACAAAAAAGGAAAATTATGGTCATATTCTAACAAAAAGAAAAAAAATGCTCGAAATTTATGCGACCACGTAAATAAAGAACTCTGCCCCGACTGTTAAATTAATAGCATATTTGAAAACTAAACCTAAAACATAAATCTTAATGGCACATTCAAAATGAAAGGATTTTTACCATGATCTTGGGGTTTTCGAAGTTAGGCTCGGTTTTATTTATTTATAGTAGCAGATGGAAATGTTCTCAAATGTGAATATTTTAAGTCGAGAAATATATTTTCATACTCGCATCAGTGAATTTAATTATTATCATCACTCTTTTTCACACAAATTAATGGCGATTTCTATGCAGCATCCTAACTCAGAGACCGTTGATGGCAAGACATTTCGCGTCGAAAATGGTTTACAAACCATTATTCATCAATAGTAACTCGTAAGCATACGAGCAGAGATCCCGGCTATTAGGATACCGCTATTCAGCGAGATATTACTTAATGGTTAAAAACGAAATGTTAGGTGGATTCCCCCCCAAAATTCAAGTAAAAAAAGACAAGTAACTACCTAGTTTAACTAAAGTAGTATTCGGCATTAAGTAGAATACCGCGTACATAGATAACATTTCATGTCTATAAGAAAGAAGTAACGAGAACACGCGCGTAGCTTTAAATTTTAGATTTAATCTCAAAGCTAACAGCACACATAAAAGATGGAGTAAAGTAAAAGAAATAGTTTTAAGTCATAGATAAAAAGAATTTTGTCCTTAACAATAATGTAATATAAAGAGTGTTTTTTTTCCAGGTATAGAAGTTTAAGTTGGCATTACTTTCCAAGATGGCGACCGATTTAACAGCTGTCAAGTGATTTATTCTCAGTTTGGTTTGGCAATTCATCATGAATAGACTCACGCCTCATAGAGATTCGTCGAATGGGCCCAAAACGAGATTGCCGTTGTTCCCGATTTTCATAAGCGAATTTTGTTTAGCGATGAAGCGCACTTCTGGTTGAATGGCTACGTCAACAAACAAAACTGCCGCATTTGGAGTGAAGCTAATCCACAAGTATATATCGAAACACCGTTGCATCCAGAAAAACTGACTGTTTGGTGCGCTTTGTGGGCTGGTGGAATCTTTCTTCAAAAACGATGAAGGCCGCAACGTTACAGTCAATGGTGATCGGTATAGAGCCACGATTACTAACTTTTTCATTCCTGAATTGAAAAATCATGATGTCCAGGAGCTGTGGCTCCAACAAGACGGCGCAACATGTCCCACAGCTCGTGCCACAATCGATTTATTGAAAGACACGTTTGGTGACCGCCTAATTTCACGTTTTGGACCTGTGAATTGGCCTCCAAGATCTTGTGACTTAACACCGCTAGACTACACTGGTATGCAAAAATTAAGGACGAAGTCGAAAAATTAGCATATCAGCTGAACGAAGAGGCAGAGCGGACAGAAAGACCAATCAGGAGATTAAGTAAGGTGATGTACGGTAGCACATGCGCAGATATACAGGTAGACGTAATGGGGGAGTGCCTGAGTAGTATAAAGCATGTTGTCGGTGTAAGATCAGTATTTCTGGCAAAGAGATTGCACGCCGTATAGCAGTTAAAATCCCACCGAGTTGCTGCCTCAGCGAGAAATGGCGAATAATCAATCTGTTAGACGACATCTGGATGCTTTTACCCGAGGTCGAATCATTGGGAAGTTGGAGGAAGGCCGCAGTGTGACAAGTGTGACTGCAGAGTTCGGAATTGCTCACAGCATCGTTTCAGACAATTTGTTGGAGACAATTTCAAACTACAGGAACAGCTATCCGGGGGTTCAGTAGTGGTCGTCCACGAGGAACCACACCCGCAGATGACCGGTACATTGTCTTACAGGCCAGAAGAAACAGGCGGCAGACAACGGGAGAAATCGCTAGACACACGACACAGGCGACTGGACGACCGATATCGCGTTTTACCGTGGCCAGAAGACTGCACGGTGGTGGTCTGTTTGCACGACGCCCTGTACGGTGTGTACCTTTAACGCCTGCCCATCGGAGAAGGCGTACTCTGTGGTGCCGGGAACACCGGAATTGGAGAGACAATGAATGGGGACGAGTACTCTTTACAGATGAGAGCAGATTCAGTTTGAGTAGCGATTATCATCGCATACTCATCTGGAGAGAGCGGGGAAGCCACAATCATCCCTCGAACATCATTGAAAGGGACAGGTATGGAGGTCGCGGTGTTCTCGTTTGGGGAGGCATCATGCTTGGTAGTCGTACAGACCTTCACATCTTCGACTCAGGTTTAGTCAACGAGACCCGTTATTGTAACGAGATTCTTCTTCCATATGTGCGTCTTTTTAGAGGTGCTATGAGTCTGCAGTTCCTTTTCATGGACGACAATGCACCATGTCATCGCACAGTAGCTGCCGAACAGCTCTTAGAGAGTGAGGATATTGAACGTATGGATTGGCCGGCACGATCTCCGGATCTCAATCCCATCGAGCATGTATGGGATTTTCTAGGCAGACGCTTGGCAGCTCGTACCTTACCACTAGTAACGATTCGGGAGCTTCGATTGGCGCTGCAAGACGAATGGGCAGCAATGCCTCAACAACTCATTGACATCCTCATTCCCAGCATGGGCAGACGCTGTGAAACCTGCCTAGCAGTCAGGGGAGATCATATCCCCTACTAAAGACCGGATGTTTCTTGCTGGACACCCATCACAGGGATGTTTCGGCCTTCAGTCGCATTTTGCGCTCCATGCTACTTTTTCAATCAAGCTTCTTTTTATCCCTCTGATTTCTCTTTTAGTAAGTGTTGCTTACATATTACACATGTCCTTATGTATTGGGGATCTTACGGTATTAAATGTGTTGATTTGGAAAGCTTTTGTACAAAGTTATATTGAAAAAACCGTCTCGTCCTTAATTTTTGCACACCAGTGTATTTTCTGTGGGGCTATGTAAAGTCATTGGTCTATGCGGATAAGCCACAAACGCTTGACCATTTGGAAGACAACATTCGCCGTGTTATTGCCGATATACGGCCACAAATGTTGGAAAAAGTCATCGAAAATTGGACGTCCAGATTGGACTACATCCGAGCCAGCCGTGGCAGTCATATGCCAGAAATCATATTTAAAATGTAATGCCACAAGATTATCTTTCGAATAAAAAAAATCATGTCAATCGAATAATACATCGTTGTTTTATTGCAATTTAAAGTTCTATACCTCCAAAAAACACCCTTTATATTTCAGTTCCGGCTAATAAACTTAAGAAATTGCATGTCGATAGACCAACATGTTTGCTTAGTAAATCACAGTATTGCATTTTTGAGCACAATAATAAATAAAAATGATTTAATTTATTCGTTAATACGAATTTTAAAGCACTTTGCCAGGTTGAAAATTTTACTCAGTGAAAAACATACAGCAATTCAATTACGATATTAATAGGAATTCAGAATTAAATTAATAAAGTACGAGTTCAATCCTGGAGGAAAAGAATTCTTAGTTCTGCAAACTACCTGCTACAGAGTTTATAAAAGGTTTATTGTAAAAATTTACTCTATAAAATATAGATTATTTAATAATATGACTAATATTGTTAAATTTATTAAACATATAAAACTTGAAGACATTTTTTAACTATAGAGAAATCTTTTTAAAAGTAAAATAAATTTTGAATGAGAAAAAACACTTAATGTTGAGATATTTAACAATTGATATCTGGCAAAATTCTCATGTCCAAATGTACGTAAGTTATATAAACTATGTACTGGTACATAATTTATTCAAAACAGTTACAATAAGCAAAAGTTTTGTAAAAAGCTAAAACGTAATAAATTTTTTTTAATCACACATTTTTTAAAACTATTACTTTTTTAAAAATCAGTAACGGAAATTTAGAATATTATACATGTAATAGTAAATGAGAACAATTCTCTAAAAGAGACGGGAAGAAAAATAATTAAATTACTAATTTAAATAATTACTATGCATATATATAAATGAGATTGTCAAAGAATATCCTACAATAGTTATGAAAATAATTGCAAATGTCTCAATAATTGGACCTTTTTAAGATAAACAAAAACATATATATAGTAAGTGAAAATTTATTAGAAAATAAGAAACATGTATAAAATCACAAGAAATACAAAACAATTACTTGACATCATGAAAATGAAATTGATCTTAGTAAAATAAATATAAATTAGCAGATTTAATTACGCATGACTGAAAAATTTAACTATTCATAATAATATGGATGACCTAGTTAAATTCCTTATCATGAAATAGAATATCATTAGCACAAATGTTTAGTGCTAATGATATACAAATGAAAAATTAATGTTTTCAAAACAATTCTCTGTGTGTTTGGATATGGTTCTATGGGTTGATAAGTTTTTTAGAGAACAAATGAATCATGAATTCCGACTGAATATATTTAATTATACGAATATTATTACTCTTAGGAATGAATATTTTCTCAATTCAATGCAAATAATCATTAAATAATTTTAATTTCACACCTTCCTTACGAATTAATCGAGCACCTTTTTTTTGTTTGACATTAACTTAAATATAATAAAAGGTGCAAATGTAAAAGCACACACATAAAAAAAACCATAATTTTAACTGTTGAATTTAATATCTATAGTTTCTAATACAGCAAGACCCTGCTTAACAATGCTTCGGTTTAACGCTCTTTTATTTGAATTGTGAGATTCCCCGAAATTACACACAGTGGTAGGCTTCCCGATATCCGAAGCAGTTTCTCTGTGTTTCTTCTTTCCAGCGGTGTTATACGAACGTATTTTTATCTTTTCAAACATTTGTTAACGCTATTGTAAGTAAAAATTTATATAATATAACGTCTGCTATAGTGAAAAATATTATGATTTTTTTAGTTTTTACATGGGTGATAATAAAATACACGAAAATAAAGCAGCAAGAAAAAGCAGAAAATTTTGACAAGCGTTCAATGATTGATTGATTGATTGAATATTAACGTCGCACTGTTCATCTACATGAGGGCTTTTGGCGACGGACCACGTAATTTTGAACCATGGTCAAGTGACGCGGACGACACTTGAACTGGCACCCCCTCTCCTAACCACCACACCACACCAACGGGAGGACGTTTCAGCTCTCGACAGATTTAACGTGCATCGCTGCCCTACACGGTGGGTCTTTGGTGGCACTGAGCTCGAACTCGTGACAAGGCAAGCCACGATCCGATACCTATACCACTCGGCTACCTCGGCCACGACAGGCGTTGAAAGGCAAGATGGGGAAAAGGAAAACGCAAATTGCATTAGATGCCTTCTTGATAAAAAGGCAGAAAATTGGAAGATACTCTATGATCTGAAATGTAAGCATACTGACTTAGAATTTAATTTATTTTTATATGTATATTCATTTATTATGTTTCTATATCTGTAAGAAATACATTTTTGTTTTATTGTTATAAAACACATGATTAATAAATTTAATGGTAAAATACTTGACAATTTTTACCCATCTTCCCCTAACCCTATTATTTAATTGATGAGATAACCTCGTTTAACGCTGTTTCATATTACTTTCTACTTTGATGGAACGTATACCCCCGCGTTAAGCGGGGTCTTACTGTGCATAGTTAAGATCATAATAAAATTTTGATTTTTGGATACTCTTTTGCTTTACAAGAAATTTATCAGAAAATTATTTCAAATAACCTATTGGAGAGTTACTTAAGTTTGCTCATTAAGGTAAAACTTAGTATTTAATCTTTTTATTAAAACATTTCGATGATTGGATTAAATATTAATACACTTTATAAATATTAAATTTACAGAATGAGGCAAAATTATATATATTTGGTAAGTAATTTAATTCATAAAAGCAATTTAATTCATAAAAGCAATTAATGTTTGTCATTTTAATACGCAAAATCTTTCTGTGTGAAAAAAATTTCAATAATCTTCAAAAAATTTTTTTAGAGATATAACGGACATTATAGTGGTGAGTGAGTGTTTATTATATATAACATTGTAAAGGGTGGGGCGTGGGAACTTTTTTGAAAATGTAATATATATATATATATATATATATATATATATATATATATATATATATTTAATTTGACTTTATTGTATTTTTCGCCTATCACGCAACATTGGAAATTTGAATTTACACAGTTTTAAACACAATCTCTATTAAATGTCACCCTCTATTAACAATGTACTGAGACGTAGCCGATTTAAAAAACTTTGAGTTATCTTTTCAAGCATATCGACCAAGGATATTGTCAATTTCGGCTCGGATGTAGGGTCTTGGAGCGATCTTTAAACCAGAACTTTTGAGATAAAAGCCCACAGGAAATAATCAGGAGGTGATAAATCAGGTGAGCACGCAGGCCAGTATACATCCCCTCGCAGGGAAAGATCAGCCATTCGGGGAAAGCGGCTCTTAAATTATGGAATCTGGTGTGGGCTGTGGCCCCATCTTGTTGTAATCACACGTTGTCAAGTTTGGAGAGCGGGTAAGAAGATTTGTTGGATCATATTGTTACAAACCGGTCTGAATAGACACGAATTCGCTCCACATTTTCAAGTGTTCTAACAGTCTTGGGAGGTCATTTCCTTTCTTTGGAGACATTCTCCGCTGCTCTGAAGGCATCCATCCACATTAAAACACATTCCCGTTCAGAAACAAATCCACGCGGAGGAATATCGAAATGACGACGATAGGCACTGCAATCACCGACCGACCGTTAGAGAAATAAGCTTCCTCGACAAAAGCGCGCTCCTACCTTGACTACAACATGTTTGAGACTGAGACGGGCTGGAACACAAATATCCCACTCCACCCCTTTCCCTTCACTACGAACATCACTGGAATATGTTCAAAATAGGAAGTTCCTGAGCCTCACCTTGTACTTTAAAGCAACGCCAGAGCTATTGGCGACGAACCTCGAAATTTAAAATCGCGATCAAGTGACGAGGACGACAGTAGAGGTGACACCTCCCTCTCTTAATTTCCACACCACGACAACATGAAGTATTTAAGCCACGACAGATTTAACACGCATCAGTCCTTCTACACCCGGGGTGGGCATTAAGTCGATCGTGATCGACCGGTGGACGGCCAAGACATTTTGGGGTGACCGTCTTCACATAAAACGTTAGAGGCGCATACTAAAAGCAACACAGGTGGTTATCAAGATAACGGAAACACCCTCGACTAAAAGATACATAAAACTGAAACCCAAACTTGAGAGAAGTTATGAATTTATAAGACTAGAATCAAAAGTAGCATTCATGGGCTACTTTTGATTACTCATTCCTATTGATGGGCTGATTGATTACCTACTAACCCATTTGGCAATGTTGATGTGAAAAATATAACTAAAAATATGTTACATGTTCGCTTTATCTTATGAGGAAAGCGAAGCTTTTTTTCTCCTTCAAAAGGACGTAATTTGTTAAGAATAACTTTTGGAATCTAATAGACAAAGTAAAAAGTATCCCAATTTTAAAAAGCGGCAATTCATTTAACATCATTCTTTTGCTCTACCTATCTGTGTGAATCTACATTTCGAACGAATATAATTAAGACAATATATCATAACCGTTTCGCAGACGACCACTTAGAATCCAGTGCAAGATTAGCAGTTAGTAATTATACATCGAGGTATTCAAGATTGGGGCGGATAATATGAAGACGAAGTCTTTATAGTTACGAGAACTAATTTTAAGTGAAAATTATTTATTTTCTGATGTATTGTGAATAGTTTGAAAATGCATCAGTTGATATTAAATTTATGGGTATAATTATTATGTTTGTATTTTGCGTTTTACTTCAAACGTAGTTTTAAAAGAGTAAGTTTTTCTACTGTAGTTATGTAGGTAAGTACACATATTTTGTATTTATTATTGTTACTATACAAATATTAATGAGGCTTTTTTTGCTCATCACATCTACGCCACAAGGTGGACCGCAACACATTGAAAAAAATTAAAAGTAGACCGTGCCATGTAAAAGTCTGCCCACCCCTGCTCTACACGGTGCATATTTAGTGGCATCAGGACTCGAACGTGAGACTCGACAGTGCCGGTCACGAGTTTGTGACCATAATCACTAGGATACTTCGGCTACATGTACCCACATAATCAAGATAGTTGGTTACAGTACATTCTACAAAATAAATTCTTCACTCGAAGTTATTGCATTATGAAACACTCCAACAGGCTTAATAAGAAATATGAATATACTGCCTTTTTAACAATTTAATAACGAAAATAGCATCTAGATAGGATTTATATAATGTTTTATATATTTAGTCAATCTTGAAATAATTCAATGAACTTGAACTAGTTTTTGAGTAACTTTTCTTACTAAAGTAACAGAGTTTTTACACACGTACATCTTCCGAACATGTCAAAAATTGAAGAACAAAAAATGAACATGGAATTATAAGTATAAATAATATCAAATATTTCGTTCAGAACATCTCTCTGTAACTCCTTTCTTTTAACTAGCCCGTAAATAAATGTAAGTAATAAAAAATATTGGACCGATTCTGGTTCGATCAACTTTTTGAATTGCTTTAGACTTAAATGGCAAAAGGGCAGGGCAAAGAAAACATAGAACACCATAAATAACTTGGAAGGGGTAGTTCTGCCTTCATGAAACGGCTATAACACACTACCCAAAATGAGTTCAAGCCAGAACTCCACGGTTGACATTAACGCCCCACCTAAATCATACTCTGATTCCCTCGTGTACTCAGTAAAAGCTGTAGGAAGAAGGAATATAAAAGGACACATAAAACAGACGCTAAAAATCGGTCAAGTAAAAAAAGAGATACATTAAGAATCTTCACTGCCTTACTTTTATTGAGACGCAACAGATACATGTTAAAATTTAACACGAAAGTTTGTTTGGAGTTAGTTGATTTCGTCATGAAAAGGACCATATATTCAACAAAGTGATGTGAATATCAAAATCTTAACGTGCTTAGTAGGGATTACAATACCGGTATACCGAATACCGGTATTTTGAGCCATTTGTACAATTTTGTAATACCGGTATTCACAAGTTTAAATACCGTTTTTTCGGTATGAACTAGAAATTTTTAAAATTGTCTCCCCTTTATGTTCAGGGATCACCAACATAGCAAACTAATATACATTTTTGCTTTTATGTCTCCCTATCGGGTGAAATTAATTAGACTGTGAATACAAAGTTGCATCGTACAATCAAGAGAAGTGATAAAATATGTGAATCATCCAAGGAGTAGGCCAAAACTATCCTATTGCAGTTCAGATACTGCATACGCCAAAGATTCATAGTCTCATATTCGTATCTGTGGAAACAAGGTTGTAGTTGTGAAAAATATGCGTAATATTTCAACATTTTTTAAATTGGTGAGTTTATTATTCACATTGGAGTTGCAGATCATACTTTAGGGTTCAAAATATTTCTAAGATTGGTTCTATATCTAATATATATTATAAATGCGAAAGTTTGTGAGTATCTTTGTGGGTCTTTCACGCAAAAACAACGGAATGGATTTTAATGATACTTTACAGTAATATAGCTTATACATCAGAATAACACATAGGCTAAAATTTATAAAGATATTGTGAGAAATTTTCAAAATATAACGACAATTGTCAAGAAAGTAGGAAAAAACTCTGCCATTTGCAAAAAAGCCCGTGACTTTATTCAACTATCTTTTTTATCCCTTCTGTTTTGTCTACGCCACCCCTCAGTGCGCTTTCGATTTTCATTGATTCCGTTCATCAGTGTCGTCACTATTTTTATTTCATAATAAAACTAGATTTCGAAGGGAGAAGTGGTGGCAAGATTTTAACATAAAATAAATACAACAAAAAGTAATATTAATGTATTACACTTCCTGATATAAATTATTTACACTATTTTAAGCGTTCATTACACAAAATTTGTAACTATGACAGTGGAAGGAAAACTATGAAATTAAAATAAAATATCAAAATGTTTTTATCATTTAGTTTTTTTTCTTTTTTAATGTTTTTTTTTTCAGTACATGTAAATATATATCTACGCTTCCCCCATACTGATATATATATATATGTTTTTAAACGTATTTCTATTAATTCATTACTAAATTAATTATTTGTTAATTAAAAAAGTACATTGTCTATTATTTTGGATAAAAATATATTTCAGAGACATTTTTAAGTTAACTAAAGAATCGTTTTCTTTTTATTGCTTCACATTAATAATTTTTTAATTAATGCAATATTGTTTTTTAAAAGTCATAGATCGAAATTTGAAGCTATATTTTATCAGTGAGGGGGAGGGGAAGAGGAAACAGTAATTTTACACTAAAAAAACCGTGTTATGCCGGGCTAGAGGGAGGGGAAAAAACCTGTCTTAAATCGAAAATATGTGGAATAAATTTCAAAAAAGGGAAATTTAATGAAATAATTTTAGAAATCACTCACATTGCGCGCGTACAAACATAATTGCTGGCGTCATGAGGGAAAGAGAAAAGCCGGGCCCATGCAGCTAGTATACTCATAAACAATAACCCATAATAATGAATAAGAATAACTTTGCAGAACATAAAAAATCAGTTGATAATACTTCGGTTTGGTTTCATTATTTATGTGATGAAAATCATACAACACAGACTGAATAGTGATATTTACACTTTTTTGGTGATTTAAATAAATAAGATATGCTCCTGTACTTTTTTGTGATTCTTATAATATATATATATATATATATATATATATATATATATATATATATATATATATATATATATATATTGTTAGAATTTATAAGTTAAAATATTATTTTTTGTGATACTTACTCTCTCTAATAAAACTAGCAAATAAAAATACGCCTGTGTTTCCTTTTTTTTTCTAAAATTTCTATTACCGATATTAAAACCGGTATCCCAGTATTAAAACCTAAAAAATACCGAATACCGGTATTAAACTTTTCGTCGGATATTGCAATACCTAGTGACCCTAGTGATTCAATATCAACTGAAAAAAATGAAACACATTAAGTTTTTTCTTAACTTTGATGCAATCATAAGATTTAGCCGACTGGGAGGGGGGCGTAGTTAGTTTATCGCTGGCATTCTGCACCTAAGGTTGCGGGTTCAAAACCCCGGTCCAAGTCAGTGGATTTTCATGATGCCAAAAGTCGACATCGTCCATGTCGTGTAATTATGCAGCATGTAAAAAGTTCCTCGAGTGCCTGTTTGGCTTGAGTGCTCTCGGAAAAATCCAATTCCTAGAGCAAGTTCACATCATCAGAGCTTAGGTGCCTCCCTCTGGAGAGGAAACCGGGCGTTAAAATTACTTGTGGCAATTGGTATCGCCTTTATCAGGGATGGCGAACCAATGGCACGCGGCACAATATTTTGGGCACTCCACCAATCAAAAAGGTTTGTATTTTAGCTCAAAATAACAACGTTCACTATAAAGTATTACGAACAAACGCGAGTGATTGGGTGTGATGCGCGAGGTGGCGGGGAGCACACTCTTTTGTTATTGTCTTACTATCCTAACATAAGTTATTTGTCATATAATTTGCAACAAAGAAGTCATACTAATGTTACTTTAGTTGAATTACACGTACAACTAAAACATCTTCAACACTACAATGCAAAGTGTATTTTTACGCAGGAAATAAAGAGTTTTTAGTTGTTAGCATTTAGTTTTGTTATTTTCCCAATAATCACGAGTCATAATTATTTGACGGTACATCTAGACCTCGTTAAACATTTCTACAGAAAAAAAAATGGCCTGTTGATTCATAAAGGTTCGCCTGTTTGGTGCCGCATTAAAAATGATATCAGCTCCTGTGTACGGGAATGTACTAGGTCTGCGATGGTAAGAATACCAATACGCAGCTCCATTGGAAAAAAAAAGTTTTTATCATGGAAGGAATATATTAAAATATGACGAATCAAAACTGATGTTAATTTACTAAAATATACAAATCAATAAACGTGGTTTTCCCTAAACATCGAAGAAAACAGGTGACAGCAGTAGTCGAGAAGTCATTGACGCTTATTCGTAATTCGAATTATCAAGACCCACTGGTTAGAAGAGCTGATACACGTTAAGATCTATCAACAAATTAAGTTCTCATGTTAGTGTCGTGTGAATGTACAGTCGAACCTCTATATTGCGAATTTTTCTACATAGCGAACTTTTTCCTGGAACCGAGAACATTTCACGATTTTCTTCGTAAAGTAACCTCTCTATAGCGAAGCGCACTTTCTATACAGCGAACTTTTTCCTGGAACCGAGAACATTTCACAATTTTCTTCGTAAAATAATCTCTATAGCGAAGTGCATTTTCTATACAACGAACTTTTTCTCTTGTGATACAATTTTTTTCTCCCTATTTTTAAAGTATTTCTGGATATTTCAAGTTATTCTCTCTTTTAACACATTTTTTGGTGTTTATAAATTTTGAACTGGTTTTTATTAAGATCGCCGAGAACAATAGAATTCTGGGCGTTTCATCCAAGTGGAGCCTTTGACCCCCATTGTCCAGTTCACTGTAAACATCTTCAATATCTCTTCTCACCCTCAGTTGAGTTGTCTTGTGTCTTAGTGTTTCTGAACTAGTCTCCGTTTGTTTGTAGTGTTGATCAGTCGTACTGATAACTTTGTTTCTTGTACCTCGGAAATGTCAAAACGTAAGTGCTTGAGCATCAAAGAAACATTTAATTCTTCAGCAAGCGGATAAATGCGCCAAGAAACTTTCCTTGAAATTTTTCTTTATTTTTTTATAGTTAAGATATATAAAATAAATATATATTAATTTACAAACAGGTATGAATAATTACTTTTTTTAATATATAGTGTTTACAAACTTAAATTTTTTTATGTGGTTTATGAAGTGTAATGCAAGATGAACGTCCATATAACGAATTTTTCATATAACGAACTTTTTTTCGGGATTTAGCAACTTCGTTATATAGAGGTCCGACTGTATATAGAATGGAATGCAAGCCCAGGTGTCGCGTCATTTGACCAACGTTCATAAAATCAACTCGCGAAAAGCAATCAAATAAAAGAAATAGCTAATGTAAATATAAGAAAAAGTAGGAAACTCATTTGTTTTTGAAATCATTACAAAATTGTCCACATTTTCCTATAACTTTTGTTTCGGGTATATATATTAAAATAACACACAAATCTCGAAAGGATAAAAATCTGTACTTTTTTTACATGAATTTCATTTTGGCTACTGTTTAAATTGAAATTTTCCCTAAAAAAACCACTTCTGAAAAAAATAAATACTGCAAACAATGGGCTCATTTCATGTAACGTTATAGTCACATGATAATGATAACAAAGTGTTTTTAGACAATCAGTTCAAAATTTCATGTGACATCATAGTCACACGATAAAATCAATCATGTGTTTCTAGCTAATCAGTTCAAGCGCTTGGTTGTTGCCAACTTTTCATCCTCTCAGAAATTTTCTCTTACATAATACAAGTTTGTCAGTAACAATAAGACACGTAAAGGTAAACAAAACGCATTTTATTTAAAAATACATGCATAAAATAAGATTTTTTTAAAATATTGAAATCTTTTGATGAATTTTTTTTATAACATTTGAACATTTTTATTCAATTATAAAATTTGAAATTTTACCCAAGTTTTACAAACAGAACAACAAGTACAATTAGTTTGATGTCTGTTTTGAATTCAATGGAGAACACGTGTTTGTCTTTATCATGTGACCGTCATAAAATGAGCCCATTGGTAAAAATTTAAAAATTTTGTATAATAGAATGTACATGAACAAAATTTCAAATTCAAAATAATTAAAGCTAAGTTATATTTCTCAATTTATATCATTAAGTTTTAATTGGTGGATACGGTTAATAAAATGCCTCATGGGATATGTACAACGGATTTGAGCGAGGGACCTTGTAATCTCAAATCTCGAGCAAGTGATGAAGCGACTTAAAATGTTCACTCTCATTTCCCTAACTTCATCACTCCCCGTCACGAGATTTTAGTACCAGTAAATATATATCAACCAACATTATTTTAACTAGTTTTACGTGAAATCATAATTGAAGATCGATATACGACTGAAAGACATAATCACTTACGGCTACTCTGCGGATTGATTTATTAGTGTCCCACTTCAAAACAACTCGAAAGCTACTGGCACCGGACCTGGTAATTTTGAACCATCTTTTTCAATAGATCGACAGCCCTGGGTGGGCCCTGACCTTCTCCAGAAGTTTACTCCAGGCATCTCTACTATTGGCAACTGTTTTCCAGTTTTTGACCCTTACAATTTTCAGGTCTTTTTCAACACAGTCAATCCTTTCTTAATGGGGGTCTACCCCGAAGTCTATTTCCCATGGGTTTTGCCAGAAAGATTTTTTTTGCAGCAACGATCTTCATTCATTCTAGCCAGACGACCAGTCCCTTTAAGTCTCTGTAATTTTACAAACTTTACAATATCAGGTTGTTTGTAAATTTTGTAGTGTTCCAAGTTAGATCTTCTTCTCCATGACCCATTCACTTGGATCCCACCAAGAATCCAGCGTAAGATCTTTCTGTAGAAAATTTTGAACCATGGTCAGATGGTATGAACGACATTCAAAAACCGACATTCCACTCCCAAAACTTTGACAATACTCCAATATGAGAACTTTGAGCCAAGACAAATTTAACGTACATCAGCTTCTTTTAACGATGGGTCTTTGGTAGTACGAGTATTCTACAGACAAATACTCGTAAAATGCCGGCCACAAATATCACTGCTCAGCTATAAAGGCCATGTAGAAGTTAAGAAAATTACGAAAGTTGTTTGTCCTCTTTGCTTCGAGGTAGTTAATATAGCCTGGGAAGGAAGGAGGTGACAATAATACAGAAAATAAATGATTAAATTGTGTACACTGGATTTTGAATGCAATTAATAATAAAATGAGTAAGATTTAAATCAGAGCTTTGAAAATAAGAAATTCCATCAATTTTTAAATTATAGTAGAGTATAAATTAGTTATCTACCTCATTTTTTGGTTTTATAATTGCTTATTTACATCATACTGAGAAGCAACACAAGAGCTATTGCTGAAGGACATAATTTTGGACCATGGTCACGTGATAAAAATATCTGAGATGGCATACAACTCCTTGAACTTCTAACACTATCTACACCAGCGTGAGTCTTTTGAGCCTCTACAGCAGTGATTCTCAATTACTGTGCAGCGGCACTTTAGTGCGCCGCCAAATTCTTGAAGTGTTCCACCATTTTTTTAAAATTCTTAATCATACTCCTATTTAACACCCCCTCCCAAATTTAGGTACAAAAAATTGATTGGGTTCGTAACCCATTACTGATAACGGATTTATCTGTACATGAATTAACTTTGAATGAAGAGGAAGAACTATATATATATATATATATATATATATATATATATTTCATTTAGTACATAATAGTCCAGTATATAATAATAATTTCAAAACATTGAGAAGAGTCAATTCATTTTGGATTAAAATTAGAGGTGTGATTATTCCATAATAGCCAAAAAAACTTTAAAAATATTTTCTACATTTTATTTGAGTAATTCGGATTTTCAGCATCAACAAATATAAAAATGAAAAAAATATCGAGACTTTTGTAAGTGTAGATGACGAGAGAAATGAGAGTGGCATTATCATTTTTACGGTCAAATATAAACAAAAATATCAAAAATCATCAAGCCCAAATTTCGCATTAAATGCATTCTTATAATTAATTTGTAATTAATTATTCAAACATTTTATTTTGTCTTTTCCTAAATATTATTTTGAAAATTATTATCATAAACTATTTTCCATAGTGTATTACAGATTCTTTTAAACTGATTCTATTGTTGGTGTCTCGCGGAATTTTGAAATTGTTAAAAGTGAACCGCAACAGAAAAAGGTTGAGGATCACAGGCCTATAGATAAAATGTGCATCAACCCCTACATGGCAGGTTATGTGGCATTAGAACCGATGGCTCCACTGGAAGAATCAATACCGCCCCAGAATTCGTGATATAACCTCTCAGCTGAATGTAGTTCTTTTGAAACTTGTGGAATTAAAAGATAATGATAAAAAATCATTTAAAGATAAATACTTTAAGGTATCCGACTACGTTCGAAACCGCGATTTTGCAAAAACGTACAAACTAATATTTATTTAATATTTAGTGCCTCTTAGATTAGAATACAAGTATATAAAATTGTTTTAAATACACGTATATAAAATTGTTTTAAAACTATTTTTAGAATAAAAAAAACTATTTAAAAGCAACATTTTGGGCAAACAATTAACATAGAATTACATATTTTCAAAACATTCTCCTTTTATGGAAAATGCCTCTATAATAGTAATATTTTGCCTATAGATAGCGCAAACCTCTGAATAGAGCCTGAAATAGGATTTTTGAACTATATAACTTAGAAGTGGATTTATCCATATTTTAACGTATCAGAGTGGAGAAATTTTAACCGAATGACACCGGTAATTATTTCAATTGATAATAACTCTGAAAATAAAGTGAATTTTTCAAAAATCTTAGTTCAGGCTCTTTGGAGAAGTTTAAGCTACATATAAGCACACAAAACATTATTCTTACAGAAGCATTTTTCATAAAAGGAGAATGTTTTGAAACTAGGTAATTATAAGTTCATTTTTTGTAAAAATATTCGTATTATATCTAAATAATTTTGTTTTAAGTAACACTCTTAAAAAAATTTTATACGTGTGTTCTAATCTAAAAGTGATACTAAATATTAAAAGAAATATTCTTTTGTACACATTTATGCAAAATCATGGTTTCGAACGTAGTCGGATATCTTAACTACAATAAAAGAACAGATAACTCCAGCAACATTAAACGTACATTTGTGCGAAGTTCATTAGTTTTTATAAGTTTGATTATTGTTAATCTAAAGGCTAATTAAAGTAGTTTAATATTTTATCGTACAGGATAATTACTGGAAGTCATTAAACGTAGCGAAACTTGAAATAATTTGTTGCTTATGCAATTCCCACTAAGTATATTATCATAATTGAGTATAATTGATTTTGCATTAGATGTACGACCCGAAGGGCATCCAGGGTGATGCAAGTGCTTCAGAAACAGAAAAAGTTTTCCCTTCCAACATTAAAATAAGCTTCCAGGCTCATGGCAAGGAAATGGAGTCGGATACTCCAAAAAGTTTTTCAAGCCAGTGATGCGTAAAGGCAAAGTAATAAACGGAGACAAGATTATCCATTAAAGTACGTCGGGTTAATTCGTTTTGCCTGCAGAAAGTGATTAATCAAAATTTAATTACTGTCACATCACGCGTTTGGAAGACAATATTGAGATTGGAACTCGGTGGTCCTTTCCAAAATATAGCTGCAGGCATGACGAAATGGTAAAATCAAACATTATTCGTGTTGTTAAGTAAACGAGTTATAGAGATTCAGAGTTCTTCCGACCCTTTAAATTCTATTCCCCTAGTTTCTTCTATTTTTCTGATTGAAACAACTTCCAGCAAAAAGAAATAATTTCTTCAGCAGAGGACCCATTATTGTAAGCTAAAGAAAGGGTCTTAAGATTTAAATGAGGTTTTTTAGATTGAAAGTTATCTGTAGAATGCGGTGCACTTGAGTGAAATAAATTTCTTTTAGAAGCGATTTTAATTTGAAATTGGGAATAAGAGTTCAGTAATAGAAGTTTAATTCATTGTATCATACCCATTATTATTCGCGATTTTAAATAGGACGGTTAAGTGAAGTTACAACTAAGGTTTTCTTATTTTTGCTGGTTCTAAATTCTTTCAAAAAAGGTTTAATTCGAAAAAAAAATTCAGAGCTACATGACATTTAAATGAAATGAGCCTTTCGAGGGTTATTTTAAACTAAAGTTATCGAAATAAAAAAAATTCACATTAAAAATGAATATTTATTTTGATTTTTCAAAGATGCAACAACAGTTTTTATCCGAAATAATATGTTCCCCTAAATATTTTTAAAGTGAGTATTTATAAATGTCACACTACAGGGCAACACGAGGGCGAGCCACAAGCGACAGACCTCGTAATTTGCAACCAAGCTCTAGTGACGACGAAGACACATGAGGTGGTATCCTCTATCTAAACTGCCATATCACGTTAACGGATAGTCTTTCAGTCTCGACAGATTTAACGTGCATCAGCCCTTCTACATGATGGATCTTTAGAGGAGTGAAAAAGTGAACATTAACGTCGCATTATTCAGCTACTTGAAGGCTTTTGGCGACGGACCTCGTAATTTTCAACTTTAGTCAAGTGACGAGGATGACACCTGAGCTGTAGCACCCCTCTCTAACGTACGCGCCACACCAACGGGAAGACGTTTGAGCCTTGACATATTTAACGTGCATCGGACCCCCTTGCAGTGCGGTCTTCAGCAGAATGAGGCTCGAACTTGTGACACTCCTGCCTCAAGTCCGTTACCTAGACCACTAAGCTATCGCAGCCGGGTCTTCAATGACACTAGGGCTCGAACTCATGACACACTGACTACGAGCTCTAGACCATGACCCCTAGGCTACTACGACAATAAATATTTTTAGAGCAACTACAAGAATGTGGAAAGAAATCTCCCAAAACATTTCACTGTAAAATTACAAAATAAGCAAAATGTTTTTTTTTTTTTTAAAAAGAACGTTTCATGAATAAAATCGATATAAATTATTCGAATATTACTTTTAAAGTTAAGTTCCCCCCTTCTCTAACGAAGCTGCGGATTGGTATTTTTACCTTTGCATGCCTAGTACGTTCCCCAGGAGCAGGTACCACTTTTTAGAGCGGTACCAATAACCGTAAGTAATTTTGAGACCCAATTTCTTCCCTAGAGGGAGGCACCTGAGATTTGACGATCCGAAACTGTACTTAGGAATTTATTTTTGCCGAGAGCACCAAACCAAACGGACACTCAAGGAATTTTTTACATGCCGCATAATCATACTAGATGGACGCTGCCGATTTTCTGCATCATGAAAATCCGCCGACTTGGGTCGGGGTCGAACCCACAACCACAGGTGCAGAAAGCCAGCGACAAACCAACTACGCCACACAGCTGGCGTAAAAAATTTAACACCTTACTTAGGTTGAACAGATTAGATGAAATAGTAAATTCTAAATAAATAGTATGCATAGCAAACAATTTTAAACATATCGTATAACACACTTTCAATATTTCATAAAAATAATAAAAAATTTAAAAATTTAAGAGCAATAAAGGATTCTGAATACTTATAATACTTTAAAATATTTCGTAAAACATGGCATACATGTTGCATTTCTTTCCATTTTTATTTGTGTCAAGTTCTCTCTCCGGTAAAATTCCAAAATTTCTTACAATATACATAGTTGCAATTTATAATATCCATCCCATAAGTTATTACAAACGGCTATTAAAGCGATGAATATTTCATATTACAATAAAAATTGAGAAATGGTTGAAAGTAATTTGGTTTCAGTAGATCCACAATATTTAATATGCGCTTCTAAGCTGTTCCAGAGAAATTAATTTCCTAAAGTATGTTATTTGAAGAGTGATTAATATTCCAACCTGTCAGAATGGACAGAGAGACCTTCCTTTAGTGATATTTGCAACGACTCCCCAGGAATTAAAATGATACATAACAGTTGTGAATTTGTAAGATTTTGGAGAAGGGGATATTTTTTTCCTCAATTACTAAGATGAATGGGTGTTTAAAACTAATGAACAGATATAAAAACAACCATGTTATCTAATTAAAAGCCCCCAAAAGGAATTCATTATGGACATATACTTTTTTGTACAATTTATTACATACTTATCGGTTTTAACATCACGAAAATTAAGTAAACTTAAATTACTAAAACGATTATTTCGTAAATTGTTATACATTTATCTATAAAAAAAATGAAATTGAAATAAAACTCAAAAATTTCAATCCTTTCAATACATATTTAGAAACAAAAATTATTTCCCTCTATATTTAAACATTAGTAAAAGCAGATAACATTGAGTGAGTAATTTTAAATGTCGCACCCAATAGGCACAACGCTAGAGTTATTGAGGTCAGATCTCATAATTTTGAGAGCCGCGAGTTGAGTTGAGTTAATATTAACGTCGCACTGTTCAGCTACACGAGGGCTTTTGGCGACGGACCACGTAATTTTGAACCATGGTCAAGTGACGTGGACGACACCTGAGCTGGCACCCCCCTCTCCTAACTACCACACCACACCAACGGGAGGACGTTTCAGCTCTCGACAGATTTAACGTGCATCGCTGCCCTACACGGCGAGTCTTTAGTGGTACTGGGATCGAACTCATGACATGCCTGCCATGGTTGGATACCTTAACCACTGGGCTACCGCAGCCCTTTGAGAGCCACGAATGAGTGAATATTAACGTCTCACTGTTCAGCTACATGAGGACTTTGGGTGACGGACCTTGTAATTTTGAACCATGGTCAAGTGACGAGGACGACACCTGAGCTGGCCTCCTCTCCTAACTACCACACCACACCAATTGCAGGACGTTTGAGCTCTCGACAGATCTAACGTGCATCGCTCCCCAGCACGGCGGGTCTTCAGTGGCACAAGGCTGGAACTCGTGACACGCTGGACACGAGTTCATTACCTAGGCTAATATGCTACCACGGCCACTTTTTTGAGCCGCGAGTGAGTAACGTCGTACTGTTCACGAGGGCTTTTGGCGACGGACCACGTAATTTTGAACCATAGTCAAGTGACGTGGACGACACCTGAGCTGGCACCCCCCTCTCCTAACTACCACACCACACCAACGGGAGGACGTTTCAGCTCTCGACAGATTTAACGTGCATCGCTGCCCTACACGGCGGGTCTTTAGTGGTACTGGGATCGAACCCATGACATGCCTGCCATGGTTAGATACCTTAACCACTGGGCTACCGCAGCCCGTCATGTCTTTGAGACACGACAGATTTACTTTGCCCTCGCTCTTCTACTCGGTGGTTATTTAAAAAGAAATTTAAATAACCCAAATCTTCATTAGGACTCGAATAAGAGACTCGAGAACGCCGGTCATGAGTTTGTGACCGTGACTATTAGGCATACCGTAGCTACACAGGTAACATTGAATAAATGATAACGAGTAGAATAGACGCAATCAGTTCTTACAAAAGCCATTTAAAAATAATATTTCCTGCATCAGACGGAAATTTGTAGTTTTTTCTAATCGATATCATTAAATCAGCGTTTTCAAACTGCGGGGCACACCCCCTTTGAAAAGTCGAAAACAGAAGATTAAGAAAATTATTAATTTATGGAAAGTAGACAAAATACATTCTGACACATTTACACTGATATAAAAATATATCAGTATTGCACACAATATATTTTACATTTAATTTATCAATACTAAGTTAAGAACAAGTTCAAAAATTACTAGTGACCCCATGGGCTTGTCACAAAAAATATATCCAAAAATAAATATTTATTGAAATAATTTTTAGGGTTCACAATTAATCCCATAACTGTGGCTTAAAAGTTACGCGAATCGTCCCCCCCCATTGCCACTATTTTCCACGTAGGCGTGCGTATGTGATATATTGGGGGAAAGAAAAGGAAAAATAAAAGAAAATCCTGTGAAATTAAGTAATTTTATGGATGGCAGTGCACAGAAAAGGTTGTACTTCGGAAAGACGTATATATATACGCGCGCGCGCGTCGGTGGCTCTTAAGATGTTGAAGTCGTGTTGTAGCTTTTGCATTAAAGCATAGTGTTATTTAATTCAATACATTGTGTTATTGTATGGAGGGGGGAGGCGATGGAGATTATGATTTAATATTGGGTCCCAAATAGTGAAAGTTTGAGAAGCACTGCATGAAACAATTCTGTGTTCCCTATTTAATAAAACAATACATGTATTGAAATCTTCACATCAATAACTTCTAAGGAGAAAAAGTTTATCTATTTGCTAAGTACATGGATACTTCAATTATGTCCTTTTACAATAATGTTTCAAAACAAAAACATCAACAACTTTCAGAGTTAAATTATGTGCATTTTTACAGAATTATCAATGTACTATATAAAAATTCCTGTATTATTTTATTATCAAGAAGTTTCTACAGTGAGTTAAAAACAGTAAAATTATATAGCAATAAGTCCCAATACAGATATGTTTCATTATAATTCAACGATGATTTTTATTTTTTAAACTCTAAAAATCACAAATAGTTAAGAATAATAATTAAATAAATAGCCTATTTCTAAAGTTTTAAGATCAACAAAAATTTTAATACAGCGCTTAGCAAAATAAATTCATATTGTGCCAGTCAAAATACAATATCAGGGAGGCTAATAGAAATTTATTAAATTGCAACATGGATGTTTTTAATATCGCCAGTTGATAACTAATAAAGGGAAAGCAAAAGGAAAAAAAATCTATTAAACATCCTTTTAGAGAATATTGAGATCTTTTAACCGCAAACGGAAAAAGGCAGGCGTTTCATTCCCACGCCATGTTTCTATAGTAGCAGCTGGCAGAAACAATGGAAAACCCAAGCTGTCTACCATTGTTTTTCCGGTTCTACAGTGAAGGAATTATTTTATTGGAAAAAAAAGAAAAGGCAGAGTGTTGTGTGTCAGAGATTAAAAAAAAAATTAAATCCTATTTGTGATTTCGAATCTTTTCCATTTATGATGAAAATCACTGCAATTTAAGATTTTAAATTTATGGATATAAAGAAAAAAAACTAGCTTTATTTTTATTATTATATTTACTAAAATATTGCTCCCATTATATACTATTTTTATTATGCATCAAAATAAATAGACACGAAAGAAATGTCTTTCCATTTCACTTAGAAAAAACAGTATAAGGATAATGTAAATAAGTCATAAATGAATTTTTTTTAACATAACACATGCTTTAAATATGAGAAATTACAAGTATGAGAACAGGTATGTATATATTATTTTTCAGCAGATGAGACATTTTTTATATATTTGCAACACGACTTCATTTCCATATTATGATAAAATTTAAAAATAAGATAAAAATGGACTTTTTTTTAAAATTTGCTCTCTATATATGTGTGCGCGTATTAATTTATATATAAAAAGGTGTTTTGCCACTTAATATTGTGATTCTGTCATATGTGTGTATATACATATTTATATTAACTTAACTCAGTGGCGCCAAGAAGGCCAAGGCCTACTGTGCCCAAATCGGTATATGCGACCGTGGGCCCTGAAGTGCATGAGCAGATATTCCGGTCAGGTGGTTAGTCTGATACGAAATCCCCAGTGTTAAGTTCCCAAGTAAGCTTGCTACTCATTTATCTACCCACTGAAGGGATGAACGGCTGAGTTAACCTTGTCCAGCGCGGGGTTTGAACCTCGAACCAGTGGTGTGGAAGCGCAATGCACTAACCACTTAGCCGCTGGGCTTCATATATTTATATTAATTGTAATTATTTAATAAAAAGTAACTAAAATAAAAATTCTTTGTTGACCTAAGTAGGAATTGACCGAAAAAATATTTCACTCCCCTCAGTTTCGCGTTAAATGATTGTCACTAGAAATGTATATATGTTTACGTATAATATTTGTAGTGGTGCAATGTTCAAAAAGTTCATTTTGATCAATGAAATACAATTAGTAACCGAAACTCACAATTAAGCAATCAAATTTAATCAAGTAATAAAGGTATCCGATTACCCTAAAATCATGACTTTTAAAAAAAAAATTGACAAACTTTTTTTATGATTTTATTTTGTAGACCATCTTATTAGCTTTATAAAAATACCCCAAGCTTTTTATTTTCCATTCACTAGAACAACAACTACAAGTGTTTTAGTAACAGCAGATGCCATAACTTTACATAAGATGTCAAACTTTAAAATACGTTTTACTCGATATGTATTTTTTTTTAGAAAATCTCAAACGGGGACAGAGATTGCTCAAAAACTTTTTAAAATAATTTACTCAAACTTTTTGTGTATGTTCTGTATGACAGTAGAAGTATTTTAATCTTCAGATTTATCAATCACTGTTTTTTTAAGCAATTTTATATAATAACTAAGATAAAGTGCTCTAGTTTTTGTAAAAACAACTCGAAACGTAGTTTTTTCGAAAAGCTCAAACGAGAGAACAGCGATTTCTCAAAAAGTTTTTAAAAAATTTGCTGAAATTTTTTTTTGTATGTTATGTATAACAGTACAAGTGTTTTAACCTGAAGGTTTATCAATCACTGTTTTATTACAAAATTTACAGTTCTTTATGTGAATATAATCACTGTTTTTTAAGCAATTTCATATAATAACTAAGATAAAGTGCTCTAGTTTTTGTTAAAATTAACATATATCTTATCCTGAAGGTCATTTCAAAAAAGAATAGCAAAGTAATACATCAAAACTTAAAAATTGAGAATATGTTCATTTACTATTTGTACAGAGCGCGCCCCTTTTATGTAATTTTTTGTCAATTTTTACCCATTTTTTACCATTTTAGTAGTAATAATTTATTTTCCTTTTTCTTAATTGTGGCCTTTTTCTTAAAATGTACTAAATAAATCTAAAAACCGCAAAAAAAATCTCCTCTGTCTCTTTCTTTTAAAAAAAAGTTGTCGCAAGTAGTCGGGTACCTTAAAAAAATTATATTCAACAAAAATTAAATTTATTAGAGTACATTTTTTTCCTTTTTTAAAGTTAATTAAAATACATAATTGCTCTCTTTTTTTGTAAAAATTGTTGTTAAGTTAGCAATACCAAAATCTTAGCATACTTCCGTTTTCGTCTTTGATCAACAGCCTTAAGAAGTTCCCTCTTCATTTTAAGTGAAACAGCAATTTGTTTTAGCCCTGAGCTCTTAGCCATTGCAGTCGTAAAAAAATCCTTCTAAAATGGGGAAATAAAAAAACCGCGCGAAACAAACCAACTGATTTTTATTCATATTGCGTAAAGTTTATACTGCGTTTGTAGAGCTGGAGGGTGTATGTAGTTAAGATAAACAAAACTGGCTCGTATCACAGGCTATTCTGAGGGTATTTTACAGCCAAGTTACCCTTTTTCTACGAAACACGTGAAAACACCACTGCTTCATTTCATACCACTCTTAAATCTCGCCTGAGTGGCTGGTGTCGTCCGTATTTTGTTCGTTCCCCAAAGGAAATCTTTTCGTATTAAGCGGTTTTCATTTTATGTTAAAAGAAAAAATACACGAAAATACACAGTAGTTTGTACGGAGTGTTGTATTATTTCATGTTAACCAATATTTCGTCTTAAGCGTTTTCGCGTTGAACGTATTTCACTATAGTTTCTTTTTACTTTTCTCTCGCTTCTAGATACCAATTTTTTAAAAAACAATCTAATTGAGTAATCGATGAAATTCTTTTAATTTTATTCACCATAAGAACTGAAATATATCCAAACACAAAACTATTTATAAACGTACGAATAATCACTTACTGCACAAGTGTGGTTAACTTTAAAACAGTAAAATTTAAGTTCGGTTAAAATTGCCTTGCATGAACCAGAAGTAGAAAATAAATTTGTGATGGTAACACATTGAAATTCAGGTTTAGTTCCTTTTTATTGCCGGTTAACGGTAAATACGGCAGTAAGAGTATTGAAATTTTAAGAAAATAATATATATGTGTCAAACATTATAGTTTACACAAACAAAATTTACTATTCAGACCAGACATTATAAATAAAGTACAGTCCGACCTCTATATAAAGAAAACGCTAAATCCCGGAAAAAAGTTCGTTACATGGATAATTCGTTATATAGAGGTTCATTTTTTAGTATACTTTATAAACCACATAAAACAAATTTTAAATTCATAAAAACTATATATTAAAAAAGCAATTATTCAATCTTTTTTTAAATTTTAATATATTTTTATTTTATATATCTTACACATCAAAAAAGAAAGTAAAACAAGAAAAAAGAATGTCGAAGAATTCACTGTATTTTCAATATTAAGAAAATATAATTTTATACTAATATTAATGAATTTTTAGGACATTTAATAATTTAAAGCATACAACTAATATTAAACATACATTTTATAATTAGAACACGGGACAACTAAACTGAGTGTGAAAGGGGATATCGAAAATGTTTCTAGTGAACTGGACATTGGGGGTTAAAGGTTGCACTTCTTCAGAACTCTATTGCTCTCGGCGAGTTAGGATCTAATAAAACCAGTTTACGATGTATGACCACAATAAAATGTGTTAAAGAGAGAATAACTTGAAATTTTTTTAGAAGTACTTTAAAAAAAGGGAGAACAAAAATGGAATTACAAAAGAAAAAGTTCGTTAGATAGAAAATGCACTTCGCTATAGAGAGGTTATTTTATGAAGAAAATCGTGAAATGTTCAAGGTTCTACTATATGGAAAAATTCGCAATATAGAGGTTCGACTGTAGTTTATAAAAATTCATCAAAGAATCATCGTGACCATAGGCCAAAGTAGACTTTGACCTTCGACAAATTTAACATGGATCAGCCTGTCTACACCATGCGTCTTCAATAGTACCAGGACTACAACTTTCAACTTGGCAGAAACAAACTTATAGGATCATATTCGTAGGCCAATGTTAAGCTAACTTATGATGAGCCATCAGCTGCTGCTATCACTAGCGAATATGGAAGTTAGCAGAATGAATAGCTGCTAACGTCTCCTGATAAAAGCCGGTTGGGCTGCTCTAAGGAGGCATTACTATACACGAACAATAAGTGACACATCATTGAAATAATGAAATATGTGAAATATCATTGAAATACTTTATTGTAAATTTGTGCTGCAAAATTAACTTTCATTTCCAGTTGAAAATAAATTTTAAAAGTGATTATTTTATGAGATGCCGGCTGGGTGGCGTTGTTGGTTTGTCGCTGGTCTTCAGCATACAAGGTTGCGGGTTCGTCCCCGGCCCAAGTCGATAGATTTTCATGATGTAGAAAAGCGGTCATAGTGTATGATTATACGGCATGTAAAAGATACCAACAGCTTCTGTTTGGTTTGGGTACTCTCGGCAAAGTTAAATCCTAGTATAGGTTCGCATCGTCAGAGCTCAGGGGCCTCCGTCTGGGGAGGAAACTGGGCGTCAAAATTACTTGCGGCGATTGGCATCCGCCTATATGGTGCCGAACTAAAAAGAGATACTAGCTTCTGGGGAATGTACTAGGTCTGCAATGGTTAAACACCAATCAGCAGCCTATTAGAAATAAAAAAAATTATGACATTTCCTCATCAAAAGAGCATTTAAATAAGTTAAAAAAGAAGGAAATCATTGGGACTTCTATGCATCATATTTGCAATCAAAAAAATTATTTAATGATTACATTCAACATTGGGCTAAATAAGATATGGGTTATGATAGATCAATAAAAATAAATTTAAAAAAAATGCTTTAAATACACTCTAAAACAGCGGTCGCCAAGCTTTTTGATCTCACGGACCAGAAAATTCATAATTTAAACGCCAGGGACCATTAATAGGATTTTGTGAATGTTAAATATATTTAGAAAAAAAATTGTGATCTAAGAACGCAATGAATGCATCTTAAAACAACGTGATAAGTGGGTATATTCAACATTTTTCTGGGGACCAGCGAAATTTTCTCGTGGTCCACGGACCACCACTTTGGCTCAGCTCTAAAATGCACTAATTTCTTTGTAAACGACTGAAACGATCAACATTTCCATTTCAAGATAACTGATAACCTTACAATACTCTGAAATCATTTTAACATGTTCTTATTTTTAACTTGATAAAAAGTTCTAGTTATTAGCTTCCAGATAAAAGAAACGTGAAAATTTTTGTCATTTCCTTCTTTCAGTTATCATAGTCTACTTTTGATCACTTAAAATTTTCAAGCCATATTTTGGAGGCGTTTAAATATTCTGCTTCTGTAACAAAACTTTTGTGATATATTTACCAGATAACATGCATCAAAAGCTATCACTTTTTCGAAGTTTGTTTAAATCAAAATTTTCGAAGTTCTACAGAGTTTGCTTTAGTGCTTCTATATGAATTAATTTACGTAATCGACATCTGAATTATAATTCAGAACGACTTTAAAAAAATGAAAATTAAAATGGGCTTTTCGCGTACATTTCTTTCAAATTACTATTAATCCCCAAAATGTGTGTGAGTTATAATTGATATAACTGACTCTAACTTATTTTATTAAGTTGTACCCCACATTTTGATTTAAATAAAACAAAATAATAGAAAAAAAATCAAAATTGTTTAAAAAATATAAAGTTAAAATACAAGGAGGAAAACTTTACTTGACTAATGTTTTCATCTCATTCGATAAGTAATGATTCAGTAAGTCAACTCGATTTGATTTTAATTTTCGTCACATTCTGATGTAATGCGAGGACTACTGGAGACGAAACTTGTAATTATGAACCACGGTCAAGTGACAAGAAAGACACGAGTTGGCACCTCTTTTACAAATTTCCAGACCACACTAACGGAAGGACTTTGAGACTCAACAGACTTACTGTGCATTAATCCCTCTGCACAAGTGATATTTCAAGTGAGTGAGTGAATATTAAAACGTCACACTGTTCAGCTACACAAGGGCTTTTGGCGACAGACCTCGTATTTTTGAACCACGGTCAAGTGACGAGGACGACACCTGAGCTGGCACCCCCTCTCCTCACTTCCGCACCCCGCCAACGGAAGGATGTTTGAGCTCTCGACAGATTTAAAGTAGTATTTCAAAGAACCAACATTAATATTTGTAGAAACGGCTGGAGTCGGTGGATTTTCATGAATCGGCAGCGGCCATGTCGTATGATTATACGGCATGAAAAAAACCCTTGAATGCCTATTTGGCTTTGGTCCTCTCGGCAAAATCAAAATCCTAAGTACAGTTTCGCATCGCCAGAGCTCAGGTGCCTCCCTCTGTAGAGGAAACTGGGCGTCAAAATTAATTGCGGTAATTGGTATCGCCTATGTGGCGCCGCATTAAAAAGGATACCAGCTCCTGGGGAATGTACTAGGTCTGCGCAGCCCTATTAGAGAAGAAGATATTTGTAGAAATGTGTTCCGCAAAAGTCAGAAAATTCAAAACCAGCAATTAATTAAAAATCAAAAGTTTTTCCATATCTCATCCAAAAAATATTGCTCACAGAAATAAAAATGAAGAGCTTCAATTAACATCATTAAGATTATATCTTATTGATTTGCATCTTACGTATTCCAGATAGTATTTTTCATGATTATCTTCCAGAATCTCATATTTTTGGCTTCGCTCTAATAACTAATAATTTCTTTTCCTTTCAACGTTAGTTTCTCTACTCACGCATATCGAACGGACGCTAAGAAGATTGCGTTCGAATACACACAAGCACACCCGAAAGTTTATTATTTTTTTCCCCTTCATAATTCTTTAAGGAAAAGTAAACAACAAAATTAGCATAGTGCGCTCAGAAGCTGAAGAACCTAACTAGGGTAAGAGAAAGAAAAAAAATAATAGAAAACATAAGTTAAAAAAATCTCATACGCGCTAAATTTGAATAATCGAACAAAAATAAAACGAAGGAGTGCCATATTGGCCACGGCATAATAAAGTTGGAGTAATTCATTATGCAAATAGCGTCTTTCTTCTGTGCTGCAAGGGAAATTATCTGACCTTCATTAAAAGTGGAGAAACTTGGAGAGAAAATAGAAGGAAAAAATTCCTTCCGAGCGATTAGCCATGGCAAAAGCAAGCAAATCTCCAGCTTCATTAAAAGTAAATCTGTAAAAAGGAATTAATTAATATGGGGAGTAATTTTCTTGTTCCTCTTTGACACCTAGACACATTATGCGGATGTTCTTTACAGGTCCGCATTTGTGCTTCTTGGCACATTTTTCTAATCTTTGATAAAGAACAAGACATACTGCACTTACAAGGAGCTGTTTTAGTTAGGTAAGTATCTTTTTACATGGACAAATTAAAAGATACAAAGTAATCGTCTTTGTGATTAGAATGTTCCATTAAAACTGCTTTGAATGAAGAATTATCATTTTTTTATCCTAAGCAAAAATAATGCTGATTACGTGACAGGAAAACGTAATTCAGTTTAAAGATTATTTAATTTTGAGGAAAGATTGAAAGTTAAATTATTAAAACTTGTCTAATTAAAAAATATCTGCAAAATTCTTTGTATTCAATATAATTCGATTACAAGCATATACAATTTTCCAAGTTTTCGTAAGGTAATTTTTTAATGATCTTTAATTAGTGTTAGCTTTTTATATTTAAAAATTCATTAGTTCATTATAAATAATCCTTTTTGTGTGTGTTTGATATTTATACAATAGATCACAAAAATGTCCAAATTTTCATTGAAAAGGCTTTGTTATTTCAGAATTACTTGCGTATAAGGATAACACAATTGTGTATAGAACATATCTTAGAAGAGATTAATATAATGTGAGAATATTAAACTTTGATGAATATATATTAAACACTCTTATATATATAATTCTTGAAAAATGAGCCATTCTGATATATATTATTCGTACTAGAAGAAATTTGAATATTTTATTTGATAAAATTAATGGTTTGTTTAAAAAAAATGCTTTTTTTCTGCTTAAAAAACATCAATATTAACATTGAAAAAGAAAGATTTTATATGATTTTCTTTAATTTATGTTCTCATTTTCTTTTTAAATTTAAGATTTTTTTAAAAAATGCGATTAAAATATAGATTTTTAGTATATTTCTCAGGTATACCAGTGGCTGTGTGGTAGCATATCACACTTCCACGTCCGGGGTTCAAACCCCGGGCTAGGCCTCTACCCTAAAAGGTTGTTGTGGCACCGAGGCTTTTAGTATATTTTTTGAAGAAAAACAATAAAACTTGGTTACAGAAGTCAGTCATGCTGTCAGAGTACAGAATAATGTTCCAAAAATCTGATTTTCATATCTATTTTCTTCTACATAAGTCTAGTTTTAAAAATAAATTTATGCAAAAAACTAAAACGACTACAAGGTTTTGAGTTTTCGGTTGACTCATAATCAAAATGTAATTTTTTGATCAACAAGGAGCATTAACAGATTAGCAAGACTTTGAGCAACAAAAACACTTTTAAAAAGTTGAAAGAGATTAATTCCCTAAGAATTAACAGTTTTTCAAATCGTGCGATTGTAGAAAAAATTGTAATATACGTTTTGCATTTAAAAAAATCATAAGAAGCGAAATTAAGAATATGGAGTATACTTCAGGGAGCAAAAGTTTTATGTTTGACAACAGAAAAATCTGCAAAATAAAATTAAACCTTAGGAAACAAATGCATATATAATGTAATTACCCAAACAACTAATTCAAAATTCGAAATCCTTATCTAATAATGAATTTTTTTTGTTGATATTTCTTTTCATCTTTTATTTCCTTTCTGTGTTTTTCCTTTATTAAAACTTTATTCTAAGTACATCCATATACATAAAGCAAGAGAAAATATAAAAACGTAAATTATTCTGATTATGCAACGCATTTTTTTTTCTTAACGAAAATAGAATTTGTGTGAATACTTTTTATACTTTACCTAAAATAAATTATTCAGCTCCGGAGTGGTAATGAATACCATTAAAGAAAAGTCGCTAAAAGATGATTACGTAAATGTTAGGGGTTTATTGAGATGTTGTTTAATTATAAACTTAGAAGAATAATCTTATTAGCTATAATGAGTTGCATGTTGATGAAAATCAATTAAGATTATTCAACTCAAAAGAGTCAAGTTAGAGCAAGGTTACTCACTTATTTTTCAAAGAAAACACCCTTCTAACAATTATTCTAATGAATAGATTGCAGTCAAAAACACAACCAAAGAATGATACTGTAAGATAGTTGAAAAGAAATATTTCTTCAATGTTGTTTCGTATGCATCAAGAAGTTCTGTATAGATAAAATATTTTCGCTTCTTATTCTTAATTACCTCTGTTGAACAAATAAGTAGTAGACAGATTACATCACAGATCAAGTGCTGTGTCAATAGTAATCTGTACAGCTTCTCTGACGCGAGCTTAGAGGATGAATTCTGTGAATGACGGGACTTAAATTAAAAGACTTTCTGTAGAAGGAATGTAAATAAGTTTATGCTCTACATAAATATTTACTCAATTTAATCGGAAGTTTAAATATTATTACAATCCTAAGGCCCCTAGTTTTACACATCATTAACTGAAGAAAATCTCAAGTTCTTTGTAAATTTTCACGAAGGTTTATTGCTAATTAAATAACACAAATTGATACATTTTATTTTCATGAATAATTTATAATTATTTTGTAAAGAATTAGAAGAGGCTTAGAAGTTGAGAAATTAAAATGAAATACAACAGCACATTAATAAATCGCACAATATCTTAAAAAATCTGCATAATGACAGTTTTTAAAATTAAAATTATGGAAGAAAAGTCCCAACAAAAGTTGTAGTCTGTTACCCCCACAGAAATATTTCAACATATGAATGAAATTTATACTGCATGTATCATAAAACGGACATTTTCGTCATTCTCATTTTAGATTTTCAAACTATTTATCCAAACATTTCGATGTTTGCCAAACAAAAACTTATAGAATGACTTAAGGAGACTGCCTACCTTAAAAATGTCGTTTTTCGTCTACGTAAGGCATTTTTTTATTTCAAAATTTTTGGTTTGAAGATTTTTCTTTCAAAAATAGTTTTTCCTTTACGCGAAATAAAAATAAAGTTATAATGATTTTTAAAAACATCACACTATGCAAAAGGTCAGCAAGATAAAACTTTTAATGAGAGTTTTTCTCAAAATTATGTTTTCGAAAGAAACTTTTTACCAGATACATGATATCTTAAGAATCAAACCAGATAACGTTTTTTGAAATTTTGTGTGGGAATGTTCACATTATACTATTTTTCATAAATTGCACCATAAGTTTTGTTGTAGGTTAAATATTTTTTCATTTAGGGTAGTTTTTATAAAGAAAAAAACTTTAAAAATATCAAAATTTTCATATTATGTATAATTGTTTGTAATTTTTTTGTATTTTAATATTTCTCTCAGATTTTGGTTCATTTTGAAGAGCACCATAATATGTATGTTGTGTATAAAGAAAATTATGATAATTGTATTAGAAATTTTTATACAGTGTTACCCGTTTAAGTAAACATTTGGTAAATCTTCCTTAAAAACAACCAATTTTTCTAAAAGTACAATATTTATTTAAACATTTTTATGTATTTACATATTTTTGTTTTCATTTTTCTTCCTAAAAACACTCAATTTGTTTTTATAAAAAAATTGGGTCCAAAGGTAGGCAGTCACCATAAATAATTGCATGTTTAAATTTTAAACACCAAAATTATTATTTATCATTAATAAAAGTTTTTTAAAAAGTCATGCACAACGCCCTAAACTGACTAAAAGGAAAGAGAACAGACATTTAAACCTTAAAATATTTTCAAACACAGTTAGGTCCCGATAACCCGGCAATCCGGATAACTCAGCCACCACCCTTGTAGAAAAAAAACCCACAGCAGGAGATTGTTCATTTCTTTTAAAAAAAGTTTGTAAAATCGACTAATTAATTTTCATTATTGACAGCTTTATGCCTTTATAAAGTATTTTTCTGAGGTGTGTTTGATCAGGTAAATTATTACATACTATATTCATTAAATAGAGTTTTCGAGACTCTTATAAGAAACTTTGATAATGACAAAGATTAGCAATATTTTTCTATATAATTTTTGGACCTTTCCATGATATATGAATTATCATTTCTTTTTTAAGAGAATAACTATGCAGTTATGAAACATTCTATGTGTATTGACGCTTCAGTCAATTTTAGTAATAACTTTAGTCCTGTCTGTACAATTGGCAACGTTTCAAAATCACCTAATCTAGAAAGGATTTATAAGTGAATTGAGCGATTCCTGTTTCAAAAGTTTCTATAAAAAATATAAATAAAAATAATTAGTTGTTTATGTATAAACTAAAGAGCTTATTTAAAATGGAAGATAAAAGAGCGGTAAAAATTATTGGTTAAGTTTTTTGATCAGTAATGGGAAATTACTTGATATAACACTAATCAAATTTTTAAAATAAAAACACTAATCTTTTAATACTCTTATTTTTCATCTTGCTTTTTCAAGAGATATAAATAAACATTCCGCATAAGTATGATAGTGAACGGACTCAACAATGGAACAATTTTATTTAAAAACGAATTTAAGAGAAATATGGGGGCTTTTGTACGTGTTCAAAACTAAACACTTTTATAAAAAAACGTGTATATTTTACATTTGTATTATGTACATATAGCTTTCAGTTCTAAAAGAATAAAAAACTGTAGACTTAAATATTTATCCTTAATTACAATCAAAAACATAAAATTTAAATTGTAACAACTATGTATAATTTAATTCGATTTTTCCTCGTTGTTGTAGTGTAGAAGTTAGGAGTCTGGGGATTCTAGCCCTAATGTTGCTTTGGATTGCGACGTTAATATATAAACACTTATTCGATCAAAATTGTCCTATGGATACGAACATTGTTCTTACGTATGCATCACAAACGCAATTAACCCTGATTTTATTTAATGTAAAATAAAGATATTTACTAAGTTTTATACGATAGTAATTCGATTATGACGAGTGTAGTTCGTCATTGTACACATAAGACTTGAAATTATGGCGAGTTTCTCTCATCATTTGAGGCAAAGGTTAAATACAGCATTGAATATTAAGATCTTTCTCCAAGTTTAAGAAAGGATATTTGTGTTTAGATACAAAAATTATGCTTGAGAAACTTATGCTTATATTACTACTGAAATAGAAAGATTGAATTAATCAGGATATTTATAAGTCATACATTCTTGAAGAAATTTTTTTTCAGATTTAAAATACGATGGCCAAACTGATTAGCGAATAATGTAGATATCAAAAAATAATAATTGGATAATTCTACGAGATTCTTCAAATTTCTTGACCAGAAATACCTATTTTTAATGCAATGATTTGCAATTGAAAAATAAGTACTCTTTTACTTTTTTTTATTGAAGATATAAAATAATTCTCGTGCACCACAAGCATCCCAAGGGGATTACACATGTAGATAAAACAAACAAAATAAGATAAATCAAATAAAAAGTAAATAAAACGAAAGTTATGAAATAATGGAATAATAAAAACAACAAATTTTTGACAAAGACATAAAATAAAAAACAATTATGCAACAAAATCAATACAAGTTACAAAAACAGAGAAATGAAAAGTTTACAAAATCACACACATGTCCATGAAAATACAAATAATGTGAACGAGGTTTTACTTGAAACAAGCTGGAAAAAATTTGGAGGCCAGTTGATTTTAAGAGTATGCAATTCAACTTTTAGGCATTTTCTTTCTTTCTTAAACTTTGGAAGAAAAAAGATGTTGGACACTTTGCTCACCATCAACATTGCAATCACTAAATTTGGAAGGGCACATGTTAAATCTGTTAAGGTACACTTTAAAATTATTATTACCAGTTAGGAAATGTGCGATTTTAAAATTTGTAAAAAAGTGATCACAAGACATTCTTTGCGAAATGGTCGGAAAAAATTTCTTTGTTAGAAAAGTTTGAGCTGTGTGTGTGATTGCTTGTACTGAGTGTTCTAAAGATAAATAATATTTTCTTCAGTTTTTTACTACAACATGATTTCGGAATTAACTGATATTTCAATCCTCCACTTGGTTGCGGACTTTGCCAAGAAATCAGCCCTTTAGTTTCCAAAAAATCCACGAACAAAAGTAAAAAAGAACATTAGGATATAGAAATCCTTAAGAATTTTAAGATTCTTTTGAATTTCCACAAGAATATTGCAAGACAACATTAAATTAATCTTAAAAAATTCAAACACTAAAATGCTGAATGTTTTTAAAATTATTTTGACAACTGACAAACAGTAAACAGAACGTATCAATCATTTACTGGTTTTGTATTGTAACTCTCGATGAATCATGATACATAAGGAACTCTCCATTTTAACACAGTAAAAATCGAATTTCGAAGATTTATTTCAGGAAAGAAAATACATTAAATACTTTCAATAGGTAATAATTCAAAGAAAACGAAATTTTACGAGTTTTCAAAGAAAGCAAAACGAAAATGTACAATTATTGTTCTTTTTTACAGTACAAAAGGTATTGTTCCAAGAATAAATTCATTTCAGAACCACATGTCTACTGTCATCGGAACTTCAATGCCACTTCAGAAGACAAATACTGCATGCATAAAAAATGTTTAAAGTTGGATAAAATTCGTAACCTATGAAACTATTTGAAAGTAAGACGAAATAAAGTGAGATTCTCGATTCACAATCCAAGTATTGCATATTTAAACAGTAAACAAGTAAAATTGAATGCAAACCTCAAAGAATACTTCTTAAATATGGGAAATCAAATAAAATACAGAAGTCTTATTTAGTTACGACATGTCAATCATAGAACTTTAAAGTTGAGAAAGACTGAACGAGTGTTTCAAACATTCATTTGAAGTAGATTGATAAAATTAAGAGCACGCGAATTTCAATAGTTATATTTAAGAAACATTGCCTCCCACACATCCGATATAGTGGTTAGTGACGCTGACTGCTGTGCCGTAGTGCCTGGGTTCGAATCCCGGAGAAGTCATGGATGTTTGTAAATGTATAGTGCCTTCGTGGAATGAGAGTACTCTAAATAACCGTCGAGCCACAAGTCCTCTCGTGAGATTGGTGGAAGGGGAAGCGAGGTGGGAGGTCTCTGACAACCCCCAGGGTGTTCGCCCTCCAAATTGGGGCGCAACAGAGCCAAATCGTAATGTCACCTGCATGGTGCTCAAAGCTACGGCTAACGACAGGCGTACTACTAGTCCCTTGCCACATGAATTACTTGGGCCTTGGTCTGATGTTACTGTTGATTAGGCGGGCTAAGTAACGACAACAAGTAGAAGGTTTTTTAAAAAAAATCTTCATGTTCAAGATGCTTCGCATAGAATCAGATTGTTTCACGAATCAGAAACACCGTAACATAGAAATAAAGGAAAAACGAATGCTATTCGAAAAGAATATTTATTATAAGGGAGAGTTGTGTTAATATATTGAATTATGAAGTCGCTCGAGGGCTATTGGTGACGCATCTCGTAATTTTAAACCATGGTCAAAAGATCATTATGACACTTGAACTCCCCTCCTAACTTCCACATCACACCAACAAGACGATGTTTGAGCCTCGACATATTTAACGTGCATCAGCCCCATCTTCAAGGCGGGTCTTCAGTGGTACTAGACTCGAACTGATGACACGCCGGCTACGAGTCCGTTACCTTTACCACTAGGCTACCGTGGTCACATTTGGGTTTTGGAGTAATTCTAAATATTCGTTAAAGAGATAAAAAAAAGGCAATGGCATGGAATGTGTGAGGTAAAATGTTCACTTATCATTTATGCAAATTATATACAATACAACCTTCGAATATTTGGATTTTGGGTGAGTGAGTGAATATCAGCGTCGCACTATTCCATTACTAGAGAGCTTTAGGTGATGGATTTCGAAATTTTGAATCACGGTCAAGTGTAACGAGGATGACACCCGAGCTCACACCCCCTCTCCAAATTACTACAAAACCAAAGATGTTTGAGCCTCGACATATTTAACGCGCATCAGCCCCCTCTGCACGGCGGGTTTTCAGCGGTATGAAGCTCGAACTCATTCCCCGCCGACCAAGAATCCGCTATCTTGACCACTAGGCTACCACGGCCACGCTGTTGGTGACGGACCGCGTACTTTTAAACTACGGTCAAGTGACCAAAACAACACCTGAACTGGCACCCCCTCCCAACTTTCAGATCACACCGGGAGGACTTTGAGCATCGACATATTTGACGTAACCCCCCCCCATATGGCATGTTTTATTATACGTAAAAAAAGAACTCCATCGATAAATTGAATACTGGAGATTATTTTACTACATGATAGAAACACATGCTCTGTGTGTTTATAAGAATATGACCGTAATATTTAACAAAACTTTATTTACTGAAAAGTGATGAAGATTGTAACGCAGTGGCATAACGGAGAATAGTAGGGCCTCCTGCAGAGTCAGGTTGGTGTGGTGTGGGAGTTAGGAGAGGGGGGTGCCAGCTCAGGTGTCGTCCACGTCACTTGACCGTGGTTCAAAATTACGTAGTCCGTCGCCAAAAGCCCTCGTGTAGCTGAACAGTGCGACGTTAATATTCAATCAAATCAATCATCTGCAGAGTCAGGTTTTGGGTCTCAAGCTGGATCTTATAAAAGGATTGCAAAACCATAACATTTTGCCTCACTCCTAGAAATTAGAGGTTTGCAGGGGTGTATGTTACGCCACTGTGGTGACGTGATTAAGATTTGATTTTTAATGTATATCTCCCCTTAAAGTTGTTCTCGATCAAATAAAGTAACTTACATTGTAGAAAAATGCTCATTCTCAAATTCTTTTGAGTCCAGTGTTTGATTTGAGGTGTATTTTAATCTCTTAACGCGCTGTTTTCGGCGAAAATGAACTTGAACCCATTATGAATTTGGTATCAAGTGAATGTGCTATCAAACGAACTATTTCGGAGGGGAAAATAATTAAAATTCAAGGTAGAACAAATTCAAAATCAAACTGATCAGCAAATAAGTTTTTAAGATACACCGGGAATAGAAAATAGATGTTAAAACCAAAAAAGTAATTAGTGAAAATCAAACTTTAATCTGATTTAACACGATTAATACAAACATCATAATAAAACCATACAAAATGTACTTATGGTTGACGTATTAGAATTGGAAAATGAATTTTAAGTAAAAAGCTTATTTTTTGAGTAGCATTTTTACCATCGATACCATGATATACTTAAAAAGTTAGATGAATTTAAAAACGAAGTCACAGTGAATTAAATTCAAAATTAAATAACTCAAAGCCAGAACTATTACGTCATAATAAATTTATACTTGATAAACTGTTGAAGTGATACAAACAATTTTATATTTAATTCTAATTTGATAATTTTATTTCGGAGTTCCATCACTTTTTTAAATTAAAAGTTATCACCTAAATATTTACAGTAAGCAGGGAAAAAATAATTTTACGGAGATTTTCTCAAAAAGAAAACGGATGTTTTTTAAAACCATTTTTTAAGTGGTCTAAACTTATTAAAGACCAGTGGTTGAGTGGTTTGTGCATCGCGCTTCAACACCACAGGTCCGAGGTTCAAACCTTAGGCTGGGCAAGGTTAACTCAGCCTTTCATCCCGTCAGTGGGTCTATACATGAGTACCAAGATCATGGTACATGAGTTTCTTGGGAACTTAACACGGGAGTTTCGCGTCAGACTGACCACCTGACCAGAACATCTGTTTTTGCACCTTAGGGCCCAAGGGCACGTATACTGAGTTGGGAACAGTAGGCCTTGTCCCTCATGAGCTGTTGCTCTACTGAGTTAATCTTTTTTATAAAATATATGATTTTCAGTTTTGATATGAAAGTAGAATAACTTTTATTTAATACCAATGTAATAAATGCCTCATAAATACCAAATTTTATCGACTGTGATAAAAGAATATTGATTGTGTTATAGCAGAAATGATAACGTTTGATAACTCAATACTCAGAATATTCCGAAAGGTTAACAAGGAATAGCTTTTGTTACAGAATGATTTCCGTCAATTGGATTATAGTGAAGAAGGATTTTAAGTAGAATTGAATTAACAAATCATTTTTTTAATGAAAAATAACTTTTTAAACAAAAAGGTTCTTTTCTCTTATTTGTGGAATACTGAAACTTAACATTTAAATTATTTACATCCAAGCCTGAATATGGGGAAATTTGAAATTCATTAAAGTATTACAAAAAGAAAATTCACAGTAAAATTTAAATACTACTTCTCAATTGTATATTTATACTCAAATTAATAAACATACAGATATAAAAATTTGACTAGTATTAATTTTTTAAAATACTGCATACACACTGTAATAAGTTTTGATTGTTCTGATCCAAAATTTGTGAAAATAATCTTTATCGTTACTTTTCTTGTAATGAAATGAATTATTTTTAATAAATAAATACACATCGCTCAAAAGCAAAATTATTTATTCAGCGAAATTTTTCTTTTTAAAAAAAATGCGTTTTTTTAACAACTTTGATCAACAAAATCATTTTTAAACGAACAATTTTTACTTTTGTGATAATTAAAAAGAATAATAAATAAGGTTTTTTTAATAAACATGAGCTTTTGTGAAGCTTTTTAAAATTTGAGCTGAATGTAGAAAAGAGCACACATTTTATAATTAAGAAAAAAAATCAAACTTAAAATTGGAAATATTTGAAATTTTTTTTTTTTCTGCAGGCCTATTTTTAACTTTGAATTGAAGAATTTAAGCATACATTGGCTTTAAAATTTAAAAGTTTTGCGTTTCTTCATAAACTTGTATATAATAAAACAAGAATTTAGAATAAATCTACCTTTTACAAACTTGAGAATTTCACAGAATTATTGAAATTAGTAAACTATATCAAATTGCATAGAAACTGATTTTTGAAAGAAATATATATATTCTATATGAATGAGGGAAATACTTAAGATTAGGAAATTAAGTAATTGTAATGTACATTAAAAATTCTAATTATTCAAATAATTTTTATTTTTGAATTATAAAATGTTAAAAATTCGATGCTACAAAGGATTCAATTATTTTACTTTGATTCTGTACAATCTCTCTCATCATTAATTCTAATTTTTTTCATAGTTCGCGTGTTATTGGGAACACAAGTGTAATCATGGGCGTGCTGGTATGAATGAACATTTAAATTTCCGTTTGGGCAGGGATAAGGACCCAGCCATATAATTATCTCCGACAGTTTCTTTTAAAATAGAAAGGCGTTAACTGCTGTAAATATTCAGAAGTGCTTAAAATCATAACATATTCATAGTTAACTTCCTTTAGCGACGTTTTTTGAATAATTCTCTTGCAACTGATGGTGTAATACATTTTTTTTAAACAAGGATTGAAAACCTGAAAATGTTGGGAAAGAGATTAGTTTCAGTTTTGATTTCACACATTAATTTGGTTTCGAATGCTTATGATAAACATTAAATTTTTAATAGAAAGATTTGAAAAGTCCATTTCTCTAGTCCTTTAAAAAATTCGCGTGATTTACAATCGGTTTGATTTTTAATACTAAAGCACATATGAAAATAATTTAAATTAAAAGCAAAAAAAGGATTCCACATGTAAAAAAAAAGATGCTATACTTGAAACTTATGTAAAAACTAATTTTATTAAAAATAGGAATTCTTATCTACATAATATATTACTGAAATAATGAGCTAAATATGGAATTCGATAACAATAATAAAATTTATAAGTGATTTACAATTTTTATAAACATTTCACTTTATTAATCTTTTACAATACAAAATCTTAAATTCCACTTTTGGTCGAATATGTAATCTTATCTCTGTATAACACACACTAAAATAAAGGCCTTTTGACAACTTCACAAAAAATAAATCAAAATCGAGCCTCATTCCTCGAAATATTTGCTTTTCTACACGACTCCTAAACCAGTGCATCTGTTGGCCAGCGTTCAAAATGCCTATGCACCGCCGACGGAAATTCAGGTCACTTTATAACAGCCGATAAACCTTCCTTCCGCAACATATGGGGCAGGCAGGAAAGTGTATCAGCCACTACCGTGGTAGCCTATTTGTTTATCTTTCGGCCTCCAACGGGAAGGGTTGGCATATCGTTATCAGGACGGGCGAGAGAAAACTTATGGAATAAATAAAAACAGAACGGGAACAGTTGAAGGGAAAAACCGAAACCAATTCCACCCGTGGTAGAGGTGGCAAAAAATGTTACCTTAGCAAGTTTGAAATGTTCCGGTCGCAATTGCTCCTGTACAGTGTCGATGTCAGTGGCGGTCGGTGCGTCTGGCGCAGTGTCCAGCGTCGTGTGATGGTCCGATTTATCCTTCTGTGACTGGTAACCGGAGGACCCGGGTCTCAGTCCATCGAGGACCCCTTTCAGCCTTTTCATGGTTCTCTTTCCACCTCTGAATTTTCAGGCGCACATTTTGTGTTGGAATCGGTTAAAGCACGAGAAAAAGCAGCGCTGGGCGAAGCAACTGCCCCTGTACAAGCACAGAAGGAAGCAGGAGGGAATGCCGGGAAGACTCTTCGGTGCCCGGATCAATCAATACGCGAAGCCACGTGACTCCCCGCCACAGGTGCAGCCTCCTCTTCCTTGTGCTGCAGCAACGTCACACAGCAGGGTTGCCGCCTACTTGGCGACTGCCGTGCCAAAAACCTCCCTTTCCTACCGATACCTGCCTCCACTACATATCATCCCGATTATGGATTCGTAACATGATTGCGTCCAATGGATCGGATCACTCCCGAATTAAGGAGTTTTCTCACCCACTGGGACTTAACTCTAACCATCCATTCCTTTTAGCTCTTAAGTTTTACTTTCACTAAATGTAGTACGCTGCTATACTCGTATCTAATCGCGTTTTGAAGAGGTGAATGAATTTTTTTTCCATGTGATATTTCATTTTCCAGATTGTCTTTTAGACATTATTCTATTTTTATAATTCTGGAAATAAGTAACTCTAGTTGAATTAATATACTTAAAGTGGATTTCTTCAGTGACAAATAATTTTGCAATTTAAGCTTTTCGCAAATCTAATCAGTTTATTATATATATCAGCCTTTGATCTGGGAGTAATATGTCTTTGCTATAAGTTCATAAAACACGTTTAAAATTCAACATGCAATCTAATAATAACTTTAAACATGAATTATGTGTGTGTATAATGTGGTATTTTATAACAATTTTACTTTTTCGGAGACTACCTTCTATAAATAAAATACTGTTCTTTTCATACTACACAAGAGAATTTAGAAAAAAAATCCAGCATATCAACTTTTAGTTAGTGTTCTTACTTAATCTACGGAAGCTTCAATCTTTTTGATTCAAACAATCGTTCAATTATACACCTAAGAGAAAGGGTATTTTTTTTTACTTACATGCATTTAATATTTTCATAATTTTTGAAAAAGAATACATTTACAACGTGATATTTTATTTCCATGAGCTGTCTCTTTCTTTATATATTATAATTATAATCTTATAAATATAATTTCGCAGTTTTTCACTTAATATATATGAAAAAAGTTCTTTATCGACGTATAATATATACATCATTTTTAACTGAATCTCTTTTCTCGAATTACACAAATCTTTTCACTTTCTGTAACACAACTTAGCAATTCGTTTTTATTATTCTCACAAAAATATATAATAAAAGGGTTGTTTTTTTAAAATATTTTACTGCAGTAATCTCTGTAGATTACTTTTCTTCCTTTTTTTCTCTATTTTTATTACTTTTTATAAAAATTTCCAAAACATTTTTTAAAAATTTTTTTACATATATATTTAAATACATACATATTACATATATATTAACACATATATTTAAATACATACATATTACATATATATTAACACATATATTTAAAAAAATACATATTTAAAACAATATATATATAATTTATTAATAATAAAATAGTTACTTTTTCGAAGTAAATAGTGTTTCTTGTCAAATGTATATAGTATGTTTTTAATTAATTTATTAACTATTTTAATAATTTTTTAATAATATTTATACGGTATAATAAAATATTCTGATTGGAGGATATTTATTTATTTTTATTTTCAGTGTTTATTTTATTTGAATCGTAGAAACCTTATTACAGATAGATGCCAAAATGAATTCAATAATTAAGCTCTGATAATGGAACAACTTGATTTTTGAAATTAGGAATTTTCTAACCCCGAGAGCCTATGCTCTGATTTGAAAATATATTTTACATTATATTTTTAACATTGTACAAATGTATTTAGACAATAATAATTAATCCTTAACTGATATATTGTAAATTTTTTGTCTATTTGTTTTATTTTAAAACAAGATAATCCTATATGCTTAAACAATTTTTCTCTACATTATTACCAAAGCCTGTAAATTAAATATATTTGTGACTTTAAGAAGTTTTTTGTGTGCAAATTGACTCAATCTTCACATTTTAAACTGTTTCTTCCGTTGATTTTGATTTTATTTATGTACCTTATTCTTTGTGACTTACAGCCTTTTTACGACATAGCTTAAAAGTTACATATATTTAAAGCTTTAACTAAGCACATGTTAGTTCAATTAGTATTCACAAAGCTTATAAATTATTTAAATGAATACTTATTACATAATCTTTATGAATGTATCACAAAAAATTTTACTTTACGGTGTCTTCTATTAATTTGAACTTTAAGAAAATCGACAATCAATTTCAAAACTTTAAAAGCTTTGTTCCAAAGAATAAAATTTTTGTCAATTTTCGTATATTTTATTGTTAGTTAATATGAATCACAAAAATTTTGGTGATCGTAGAAAATGAAAAAAATACTTATCGAATTAAGTTTCATGAGGAATTTTTTAGTTCTTGTTTAAAAAATATATATGTATTGGATTATTATTCAAGAAAATTTATAATGAGACTATTTGATAAAGTTTAAATGAGAATGGATAGAAAATGAATTTTTTTGTATGTTATATATTTTTGTGTAAAAATGAAATTCTTAAATTAATTTTAAATTAAAATTTTTAGCCTAAATACGTATAATACGCAAGAAAGCTTTTTGTTCTTTTCAAGTAAACTGCTTCTCAATTAATGTTGATAATATTTTGAGTGCGAGAGATTAACCCATGGTATATTTTAGCTTTTCATGAAATAATAAATCTATAAATTACTTTAGTACCTTACACACACACTTGCACCCACAGGTGATACTCTCTTATTAAACTAAATTCTGTAATAATTTTCTGATTTTAATAAATATCTTAAAAATTAATTTTTAAGCAGTTGCATACAGTCAAATTCCAACTAAGTATGGTATGCATTCCTTGTTATTTATATTTCTAGACATTGAGAATAAAATGAAAAATATTTTAATTATTTGACATTTCTTAAAACACTTTGTATGTAATTTCACTGTGATATAATATTTTAATGTCTAGATACTAAATTTAGCTACATCATAATTGATCACACAAAGAAATTTTAGTAATTTTCAGATGCCTCCGATATATATAGTCTAGCATGCTTTAATAAATGTTTTAATCTTATTGTGATATTATATGAACTAAATTTTTTTACAAAATATTTTACTCCAAAGAAGATTTTAAAATGTTTTTTAGTTTCAACGGCGTTTTTGTTTCTATAATAACTTACATACTTTCAAAAACCCTTATCTTGGTTAGAGTTAAACAATTGTGAGCCTCTTCAAACATTGTTTTTTAAAGTACGGAAACAAATGGGCAGAATTTAATTTTTTCAAACATTTAGTACTCAGTAGATTAAAAGTTTTAAAAATAAAATCTTAAATCTATAATTATTACAGATGCAAGGAAAATACGCTAGGTTTATGGGCATATTTTGCTGTGTAATTCTCTTTTAAATAACAAACAAATGTAAAAGTATACTTTTAGGTATTTAAGTATAAAAAAATCTAATTATAAGAAATCTAATGCGTTGTTCTGGGAAAAGCTTTAATAGTATTTCTTATGTCGTTAGAGATGAACTAATTAATAATATTAATTCAACATATGTGATTATTTCTCTTTAAAAATAAGCATTGTTCTAATTACGTAACTAATCAACGAGCATTTGAAAGAAATAATTATTATTTCGTTATAAATAAGCTATAGGTAGTTATCAATAGGTAATAGCTATAGGGAAAGGTAAATAGAAGTATATTTTTCTACTTATTTCAAAGTATATTATATACTTCAGAACACTTTTTTCCTTCGGATGTTTTCTTCTCATCAGTTTAATTGCATTTACCATGCTTTTGTTCATGTGAATAAACTTTGAAATTCTTACTTCGTTTCATAACTAAACACATAAAATTGCAGTTTATCATGAAACCTCTCATAATACAACGAAATGAGCATCATCAGGAAATTTCGATATATCTTTACGATTTTGTTCTGTTATCAGTTACTTTTGATGCAATATCATGATAATCATTTAAACTTTATGCATTTGTTACGTCTCTAAAATACTACAGTTCAGCCAAGCGTACTGTTATTTTTAAGAAGAAGGAAGTTAAGACTTGAAATCTGCTGAAGGCTATCTAAATTCATTCGAGCTTAAAACAGTTTTGTTCTTTTTCTATTTTTATCAGCAAGCTTCAAGAATTTGGAGTAAGTGGAGTTAAGTGAAGCAGATAAGGCCTTTATTTATAAGATAAGCGAGTTTATTTTATGAACTGTGTTGTAGAATAAAATTATCTTTGCTTTTTGGTGAATTGTTTTTCGGTGAGTATAAATTTAAGCGCCCTCATAAAACGAATCATCGTCATCACAATTTATAGTCGTTACAGTGTAACGACTATAAATTGTATATAACAAGTGATACTAATTAAATAGTTAAATACATTAATAATTATCTTTTAACTCTGGAAATTGCAAATTTATATATTTGAAACAGTTTACTGTGTTGTTTAATTGAATTGTGAGAGGGAAAAAACGGCATAATTTTAGTTTTGAACATACTTTAGTCATAGTTTTGCTGTGAGTTGGTAGTATTTATGTTGTAAAGAATTATTTAAGTTTCACTTTTCGTAACCTCGCGCATAGATTATCATTTATTCATTACACTAGTGGTTTAGTTAGTTAAAAAATGTTTAATGTTTATTTAGAGTTTTGTAATAAATGTGATGAAAAAATTTATATTATTGTTCTCACATAACTCTGTTCACACTATTCTTTTTTTTTAATCTTTTCTCTTATTTATCTCTATTTTATCTTATCTCTTATTTATCTCTCTAATTCTTATCTCTTAACATCATAGTCTCTATTTATATTAATTTAGCTAAAATACAGTTCTTGTATAAATGTGACGAGTGTTGAACGTGGAATGAAAATTATCGCAGAAAATTATACAGAATGTAATTCGATGACTATCCAACATTAAACAACTTCAATCTTTAAAAGTAAGGTTTCTCAATTTAGTTTAATATTATACTGCAAAAAACCAAAATGACTTTTTAAATTTAAACAAGATCGCATAGAAGTGCCAAATCCAAATGACATCTATAGATAATTCTAATCTAATAAAAATTAATACATATGAAAATTAAATGTATATTTTTGACCATCATTATCGCCTTAATATTTTTTATTATTTTGCATCAGAGCAGACTTTAACGTTATTGGAATACACAAAACTCTAAGCCAATTGTAAATATTCAAAGTTTGCTGGATATGCGACTAAAACATTAAAAATTATATTTGTATAACAACCTTTTTTATATCCACTCAATTTTTCATATCATGTAAACAAGTAGCAAAGCTATGTCTTGGAAAATTTTGGAAAAACTTAAATACAAGTGGAATAACTAAAAGTACTTCATACTCTCCAGATATTAGAAGGATATATGGAGATACTCTGCAGAGAATATAATTTTCAAAGACGTATTTATTGTTTACTACTTATTATTTTTCATATAGCATAATACAAAATAGTAGATTAAGTCTTAGGAAACTTTGGAAAAACAAATATTTAAGGAATAACTAAAAGTACTTCATACTTTCCAGATATTCGAAAGTTATATGCAAGAACACTGCAAATAATATAATTCTCAAGGACGCATTTATTATTTATTATTTCTATTCAAGATATATATTTCCCCAAGTAAATAAAACTTCTTGCATTTATTTTATTTTACAGTTTTGATACTTGTAAATTAAACTAATCTCTAACTAAACATTAAAACAATTTAATTTACGTCGTTTTAAGTTCCTAAAACTAGTGGAATTACAGTCTTTTAATGTTCTGATTTATGTAACACGTTAAAAAGTTTAAAAGGAGCATTGGATATAGAGATTATTCAAAATTTTCTAATTTAAATAAGTAATTACTTATTGCATAGAAACTATATGATTCTTAAGTAATCACAAAACCTCACTAACAATTACTGTGATGCATAAAGGGCTGTAGTTCATTTATAAATCTTGAAGTAACTGCGAATTGTATCTTACACTCAGTTGTGTACAAGAAGAGTTTAAAATATAAAGGATTACTTTAGGTTCAAAATATATATAAACTCGGGGGAAAGTTTCTGGTGAGGAGAAATGTTTTTGATTTTTCAATATCACACTAGAAATATTATAATATTCAGTTTTCCTTTATTAAATGCTGCAAAATATATAAATTATTTCGTTAAAGTTCACTCTTTAATTAAATAAAAGACATTCCTTTCAGTTCATTTCTTTTTCAGACAAATTACTTATTTAACATTTTATGTCAACTTATTTTGCTTGATATATTAAAGAATATATGTACACCATAAGCGATGAAATCAGTTTAAAGGAGACACAAATATATAAATACAACTATTACTTTTATGCCTAACTAAAAGAAAAATATATATATTATGAAACTAATAAACTTATATATATTAATCTAAAAATTATTTATATTAAAAAATTTATGTGTGATTTAGAGAAATTTATTTTATCAAATAAAATACAAATGACTCAATACTAATGCAAATGTTCAGGGTAAACAATTTTAAATTAGACCCAAAATGGGTGATTACTTTTTTTTGGTGATTACTTTTTACTTTTTTTACTTTTTATGGGAACATTAACGATTTTTGTTAAATATTTTTCAACGTTTTCCATTATTTGCTTGGAATCTGAATTTCCATTTAATCGTTAAAGACTCTTCTTTCACGTATTTCTCCAGCTTAAATTTATATCGATGATGTCGGATTATATGGCAATGTATTGTAGTCGGGATTGTTTCTGTCGAATCGTATGGCCACAGGATCCAAGTGGTCAAGTTAACGGACTAGTGGCAGGCGTGTCATGCGTTCGAGCCTAGCACCACTGAAGATTAACCGTGCAGAGAGAACCGATACACATTAAATAGGTCTAGGCTCAGAAATCATACCCTTGGTGTGGTATGGAAATTAACAGAGGAGGGTGCAAGCTCAGGTGTCATCCTCATCACTTGACCGAGGCTCAAAACTATGAGGCGCGTCACCAATAGCCCTCGTGTTACTTTATAGTAGGACGTAAATATACTCTCACGCATTCCGTCGAGTCGTGGGTTCAAGTTCTAGTACCACTGCGGATCCGTCGTGTAAAGAGCTAGTGCATGTTAAATCTGTTGAGGCTCTATGCCTTGTCGTGACATGGTGCAGAAGTTTGAAGAGTGGGATTCCAGCTTAGAGTGACGTCCTCGTCTCCATATAAACCGTAGCTTAAAATAAATTAAAAAGTCATTTGCGAGAAACGTTTGTTTCTTTTTATTGTAATGTTAATAAACAAATTAACCCACTTAAAAACTTTTTTTTGATTCATCTAGAACAAGGGTGGCCAACCTTTTTGGAAAGAGTGCCAATATTTGATGAAAAAAAACGCGTGCCCCTATTTGATAATATATATATATATATATAAATCAAATACTTATATACTTATCGGTCCTAAGTCCGAGGTTGCACTTGGATATTTTATAAATTTTTATTTTATTTTATAATTTTTTAATAATTTTGTTTGAAAACGATGGAATTTTATCTTTTATATTCGCCATTGATATTTTGAAATAGGATTTAGTATTATAGGATTCGTATATTTCAATTTTTCAATTGATTATTGTGATTGATTGTTGATGATTGATTTTATATATATATATATATATATATATATATATATATATATATATATATATAAATATTTACGCTATTCATTTGTGAATATACTGGGTTATTAATTTGAACTTTCGGTTTTTAGATATTTTTTAGTTTGAACTTTCGGATTTTTTAGTTTGAACTTATTGATTTTAGATATTTTTTAATTTGAACTTTCGAATCTCAAATATTTTTTATACATATACAACTATTTTTTCTACCTATACAACTATTTAAAAGATGGGTGCATCATCTTTGGTGTTCGATGGTTCACTTATATTATGCACTAAATTGTTTTTAAATTTTAATATTTCAATGTTGTAATATCTTTCAGAATGCGATGTCGAACAGTTTAATTTTTCAAGTATAATAGTTTAATTTTAACTTTTTAATTTTTTAATTTTTAAGTTTTTGAAATTTGGGTATTTTCCGATTAACTTACCAAGGGAAGGTTGGCGCCATCAAACTAGTTTAACCCCACTTATCGGTCCTAAGTCCGAGATTGCACTTCGATATTTTATAAATTTTTATTTTATAATCTTTTAATTTTGTTTGAAAACGATGGAATTTTATCTTTTATATTCGCCATTGATATTTTGAAAAAGGATTTAGTATTATAAGATTCATATATTTCAATTTTTCAATTGATTATTGTGATTGATTGTTGACGATTGATTTCATATATTTAAATATATAAAATCAATATATATATATATATATATATATATATATATATATATATATATATATATATATATATATATATATATATATATATACTAGAGGACACGACATACGTTGTCCTGTACACACATCTTAAATTCAAAAATTCCAAATTTTTATGAATAAGTTTTAACAATCTGACCGTTTTGAGTAAAATTTGCATTAAAAAGTTATTACAATGTAATTATGTGCCAATTTTAATACTTCTGGGTTGCTTAGAAGTGAAACACACACACAAACTATTTCCGATAAGAAATAATTTTAAATAAAAAAAAAGTTTAATAATGTGTGTAATCAATTAGCTACACAAATAGATTTGTAGGTTAGGATAATTGTTGTCAACGCACGTGTTAATTTAATAGAAAATCATGTAAAATACACTCACTTCAATTGCATACTAAATTTGAAGAATGTATAGTTTTTATGCACACTTCAAAACTCTTCAAACACTAATTACATCTGAATGTAATAATTTAATTAACACACGATTTATTTCAACAAAATAATAACACGAAGTGACAAAATATTTTCCTGAAATGATCACAGCACCAACTGTCGGGACCAACTTGAATTAAAATAAAAGATTTTGAATATTCTATACTGCGATCGTAGCGCAGCCTGCCGGATCCAATGTAAAACATTCCAAGATCAACAATTTATAAATGAAAAATTAATTAAATAAACATTTCTAAACCGAATTATAAATCTAAACCACTCTCGAGTCCACTGGAAAAGACAAATACTTTCATCAAAATCGTTCCAGCCGTTTAGGAGGAGTTCAGTTACATACACACGCACAGAAGAATTACATATATAAAGATTATTTAAAAAGATATTAATTAAAAACGCTAAAAAGCGTTAAATGTCTGCATTTTCGTAACAATAAAGCCCGGGTTTGGTCAGTTTGGCTAAAAATCGATTTTCGACGCCAACTTACGTCTTTTTCAATTCCTACTATTAGCTCACGATCTCTATACATATTTTGTTTGTTCGTTTATTTATTTATTTATCTTGGTGAAATTTTCAATTGTTAATAAAATACATTTTAAAGCGCTCAATTGAGTTGAAATGTAATGTACATGATTATTTTGGTTGACAATACAATAATTTAATTATAATTAATAAAAATTAATTGATTAAAACTAATTATTTAAAAAATTACAAATACAGCCACATTGGCGACTTAGCGACCCTTTTGGCGACTTATGTCAAAATTTGAAAAAGTTTTTTTCTCACGTGTTCAATAAAGCATTCATTTGAAAGGAAATTTTATATACTCGATTGTTTTGGATGACACAACGATACTTTAATGATAATTACTAAAAATTAATTACCACTTAATGTTGTGATTCTGTCATATGTATATGCATATTTATATTAATTGCAACTATTTAATAAAAAGTAGCTAAAATAAATTTTTTCTTGGTTGATCTAATTAGGAATTGATTTAAATTTTTTATATTACTTGTTTATAACAATAGCGTTGTTACAAGAATGCAGGTGAATGTTGAGTTGTATTTTCTGAATGTTTTTAATTAATATCTTTTTAACTAATTGCGATATCGGACCGAATTGTGAATCTAAATCATTCTCGAATTTACTTGAAAACCCCCACAAAAAATTTCATCGAAATCGGTCCAGCCGTTTAGGAGGAGTTTAGTGACAAACACACGCACAGAAGATTTATATATATATATATATATATATATATATATATATATATATATATATATATATATATATATATATATATATATATATATATATATATATATATATATATATAAAATATGCGTGTCTCCTCCAATTTTAAAACAATAAAAAATGAAAAAAATGTTACTTATAAGCTTATTATGAGATTTTTATGCAAATAGAACTTATTTAATGCTCGTTCACAAATGGTCGAAAATTAAAAATAATATAATAAATAAGACAAAAGTACTAGCTTGGATTTTATTGTTAAAAACCTTTTTACAAGTTAATTCAATCAGGTGAGGAATAAAATAAAAATGAGTACCTCGAAGCATTTAATTCTAAATACTTATTAAACAGTCAGTACTTTCTTCATGTGGTTTTTAAATTCTTTTCCTTTTTTTACCAAGTCATCTATATTAGGGTGAGCTCTTTAAGATGCTTAGAAAATTTTGTTATTTTAGGTATATTTCAGCTAATTTTGAATTATATTTATTTTATTTTCATAACAAAAAAATGTATTCGCAACCATATTTTGATCCGAATTTTGAGGTGTTTTTGTCTAAGACAATTCTATTTTAATAAAATTAGAAAAAAATGATTATTTATTATAAATTTAAAAAAAATTTCTATTTTACAGTAAGTTTTGACGTGCCACTGTTGCAACCCCACAGTGCGACACTGTGGCACGCGTGCCTTGTTTTGGCCACCCCTGATCTAAAACAGTAATTGTTGTAATAAGGTTTTTTACTTAACGACACACCAGTGAACATTAAAATACAAAATTATGAAATGGAATTTGATTAATAAACTGAGATAAAATTTCAAATGGTACTACTGATAGAAATCCGTTTAAAAATGTTCTATATTTAGGTGTCAATGTGCAACGATAATAGGTTTAATGGCTAATTTATTTCTAAGGTAACTTAGAGAAATAATGTAGATTATAGCACGTTCCAAATAATTGATCCTTCAAATTCTCTTTTGGCATGATACAGAAATTTAGAGAATGAGGCGCCAATCCAGGTGTCGTTCTTCACATGTGATCGTGACGAGGAATTACAATGACCATCGATGAACACTTAACTGGATAGCGATAGCTACGGTGGTAAAGTAAAAAAAAATATTTTTGTATATGCATATCTATGTAAACAGTTTATGGGTTTATATAAAATGTAAATTTTTTTTATAAATATAAGAGCATTCTTTTTATTTTAAAATTACATATTAACAAATATATTTAATTAACATCTTTTAGATTTTTAAGATTTATTTGGGGATGGAGGTTGGAAGGCGAATGATTAAGTGAATGTTAACTAGGAAGCAGCTCGAGGGCAACTTGTGGGGGTGGCATACAATTTATAAGGAAACCTACGAAATTAATTAATGTGATTTTTAAAGATAATTTTTTAATTAAAAGATTATTTTTTAAGCATAAGGATTTTATATTGGGAAGAGAGGTTCAGTAAGTCCTTTTAATATCGAAAAGTTTTTAAAAATTCTTGATTATTTAGAAATTAAATATTTTTATTTAAAGAGCGAGAACTTTTATTTAACATGAAATAAAGATGTAACTGTTTTTGTTTATGTATATTTATCAAATTTTAAAGCTTTTTAAAATCGAAACTCACGAAATATTTTTGTTATGCGTAAATTAAGTTATCAAAATAAGGACTACATTGAAAGGATAATATTTTAAAGAATTTTAAGTTGCTTAATGCATTATAGAATGATGCAAGTTTAAAACATTGTTAAAATTAAGAAAACTATAAAGTCAATGTACGAATTTCGTGGACCTCATTCTGACTACGTCAGACAGGTGGCAATAGCTACAGCAACACAACACGATTTTCATTTTTTTAAAAATATTTTTTTAAGGATCATTACGTTTTTATATATTTGTGCACTTAGTTTTTTGAAACTTAATTATCCTTTTCAAAAAGAACTCTTCAAAGAGCCAATACATTTTTATTTATTGAAAATAAAAGAAGCTAGACACATAAAGAAAATAGAAAATAGTGACTGCAATAAATAGTTTTTATAACTCAGGTTTTAAAAATAAACAAATGAGTTCGGAATATGTTTTTAAGTTTTCATTCAGGAGTTTTTTGAGTCAAAAAAAGAGCAGCGCGAAGAGTTTTTATGCTGTCTGATGTTGATATCAAGGGAAAAAAATTGAATGATGAATTACGCATTAAAGTTATATTTAATATTTTAATTTTCATGAATGGCAATTAATTATAAGTTAAATCAAATGTAAGAAACTTTTTTTTAAAGTGGTTACCTTTTTCTTAAGATTTATTTTTATTTGTTCTTGTCAATTTTTTTAATGGATAGAAGATAAGCAGCAGCATGCATTTGCGACAAATGGAGAATAATCTAAAAACAAAAAACTAAAATCTTATTTTTAAAGTATAATATTAGAAAATTTTGGCGATAAAGATAACAAAAGAATACTGTTCAAACATGCTTCCTTCTACAAACAGTTTAATTTTAGTTTAGCCCCTTGAGTGGTTTACCCGTGCCCCGAGCGGGCTACCGAAAGCTGGTCACAACCGGTTTGCCCGTATGTTGCACGGGCACTGATGGTTTCTTCTTTCTATCTTAGATTTGTACATATTTTTAAACACTTATGGTGAGATTATTAGTGCTTGTGTTTTTAAGAGATGCTGTTTGTCCGTGGTACCGAAATACTTCTCATCCAGGACACTCTTTGTGGTCAAGGCGGGAATTTTTCATTGAAGGCAGGAATTTAGCTTCTTCAAAATATTCGATAAAGAACAGGGATTGGCAAGGCAATACGCAATTTGTTGCTTGAGAAGAAATGAAGATGGAAAGGTAATCCAAAAAAGCCGATATTATCTCTGTCCTATTCGCAATGTAAGACTTAATATTACACCATGCTTCAAATTTTGTATGCACACACACCAAAATTCCCAACCGTTTGAAAAAGAGGTACGAAAATGAATTTTTTTGTAAGTATGAGAGAAATTCATTTAAGAGATATATATGAAATATTTTTCATATAGCATGCTGAATGTTCTTATAAAAAGCAAACATTTATGTTTTTTTGTGTTTCACAATTATAAAATAAAAAGTAGTGTGGAAACTTTAAAATGGAAAATTAAAACAAAATTCTTCTATTTTCGCATTCTGTTAAGTATGATGCTTATTCATATGCAATAAAAATGTTTTGATAAGAAGCAACACATTGTTTTGAAAGTTCGATATTCTAATTTTTCTTTCATAGTTTTATACGATATGTAATGATACATATTGTAGAGGCATGAAAAATGGATAGTTTACGCAGACTTAAAAATGGAAGAATCAATCACCTTTAACTACTCAAAAGTAGGTTTTTATCTGCTTTGAGCCTGGCGGGAAAGGAATCTTCATTATAATCTTTTACCATATTACTAAACAAAAATGTTTTTCTCCCAATTAGACGAATTAGACAATAATTCAACAAAAATGTTCAGAAATAGCAAATAGGAATCCGTTGTGTGTAGAATAATGCGTGGCATCATAGGATTGACAGCTAGATAAAGAGTGTTAGAACTGTTTTGGGATGTGAACCTCATCTACCGTATTCTCGATATTTACTTATTACGATCATTACAAAATTTCTTTATTGGAAAATATTTCACTCCTTTGGTTAGGATAAAATATCTTCTAGAAATGTTTTTGACTAAAAAACTTGAGAAGTTCTGTAGGATAGATAGAATTTAAAAGAAACCTGAAAGGTGGAGAAAGGTTGTGGAGTGGAATAGCATCTATATAATTTAATAAATGTATTAAAAATTCTATGGGTCGTGTTTTCTTTTCCCTCCAAAATTGATATAAATTGTTTTGGAGAACACAATATTTAATTTACTTTCAAACGTATATATTTATAAAACACACATTGTAAGATATTATATAAATTTTTTAAAATCACAATTAATGTTTTACTATTTTTAGGCACCAAGGCCTATATATTGTATCAACTTTTCTGATAAGAGTAATCGAGCAAAGATATATTTTTGACAGGGATTGACAGACATATTGAAGTTCTGCAATCTGTCAACGAAGTTCTGATTGATCACATATCACTGGACAAAGTAAATGCTTTTTTGTAACGAAATGTTCTGACGTTCTACTCGAGCAATTGATAGTTAATTACATTTTATTTTATATTACCATATAAGAAAAGTCAGCGAAACTTCTCAAAACAAACTAATAACATCATTCAATATGAATTAGAAAAAATTATAATTTTAAAAAATGCAGCAAAAAAATAGTTTCATGAGTTAAAAATGAAGATTTTTTTAATTAAAAAAATTGAAAGAATAATAAAAGAGATCTACATGAGGATTGCTTTAATAGAACTATTAAATTATTTTTTCAATATAAATTTAAAAATATTTTTGTCTAATTTATATAAAAAAGTTGATGTTTTATTGTTCAAAAATGGTCACTTTGTTTAGAGGGTTTAGATGTATAAATAACATACAATGTAATTATTTCTGCAAAAAAAGTAGAAATAGTGTTTTAATTATATTAAAAATAACAAAAATTGTCTTTTACATTAATTTTACATTACTTTCACATTACTTCAATTTTTAAACTTTAAATCAATTGCTTAAATCTCAATAAAGATAAATATAACTTATTCCCCCTTTTAATCCCTGACATGGAGAACAAATTAGTAAACATTTTTGTCACAAGTGACCTTGAAAATTATTAATTATAAATTAATTATATATTTTTTTATTTTCTGATGATACCATGTTAAATATGTCTTATCACGTAATTTACAAATCTAGTTTTCAGACAGATTCCTTTAATTTCCTTAAAGTTTTACAATGCTTTCCAAGAAAGCATGGCTATAATACAACTTAACGTATCACTAAAAATAGAGAGAGAAATAGGAAGATATCCATTTTTTATATTGGACGAACAACAAATGTCTCAGCAAAAAAATTGAAATAAATTGGTGATTAACTTTTTCAATAAATATATATAAACGCACTTATCATTCCGATTGACCAACTTCTGAACGCTTTCTTTTTATTAGTCTGCCACCTGATTTGTTAATCACTCCATCACGATCTTTTTGCGGTTATCATTGTTGTCGTAGCATTGACCGCCGAAATGCTTATTCAAGTTCAAGAACAAATGGTTATCAGTGCATGAGTCAGCATTTGCTGTATCACTACGAGAAAAAAACCCTCTACTAAAACACCCTGTCTAGCCCAAAATAATATTGCTTAACAACTTAACTCTTTCGATGATGAAAGTCAAAGCACAAACAGAATGTTAAGATTTGTTCAGCTCACTCAGCATTTTTATAACTTAGTTTGAGAAAAACTACCAATAATGCAAGTTCTTTGCTGGAATTTTATATGCAGAACACTTCTTAAAACATGATAACTCATGCGATTATGATGAAATCATACATCGTCTGCTTTCACGAACTTTTTCTCAACTCAAGAATGACGGTGCGTATTTCTCCATCGGAGCTATTTTTAATTTTCTGAAGCGTTTTAACCTTTCAACTGTTATTGTCGATATTATCTCGGGTATAGCCCTCAATCTCACCCTGAGTATTATATGTGGTTATATTTTGTAGTACGTCTTGTTGTTATAACCGAATACAACGTATTACACTTTTAAAATTTCGAATCCAAGTTATACAGCAGCTTTTTAAGAAGAATGATGTTGTAGCTTCTGAACAAAAGAATGCTGGAAGATTACCTACAGTAGATAACCCTGCGCGTCTAAGTGAACGACATTTTATATCCCATATTCTTCCTACTGCGAAACGTGAGCCTCAAGTCAGTTGCTGTTCAAAAAAGAATGCAAATGGAAAAAAGATAAAGAAGGAAACAAGATTTTACTGTAATAATTGGAGTTGGTTTGTATTTGGAAAAGTGTTTCTGGTTATACCACACAAAACTGAATCATCGAACTACTAATACGTATTAATTTATAGTTATTTTTGTTATTATTATTTTTAGAAAATAATGTTTTACTAGAAAAGAACTTTACCACTGCTGCGTTTTGCGGCAGCCATTCCAAGCAAATATGCATTTGCTACAAAACCTTAAAAATTCTTATGCATGTAATTCAAAATATCATTTTTTTTTATCTACTAAGTATATTTTATTTTGCACTAAACATTTGATTTTTGCAATAAAAAAATTTGACGATTTATGCATCCAAATCATCAAATTATCTTGACATTTAAAGGGTCATATAAACTAATGTCAACGCAATCGAATTTTTAGTAATAGCGTCTGAGGCTAGCCAATACATGAGGCACTTAATAATTCGTATGCTCAGAATACGAATTCGCTGCAGAATACACACGCTGCAGTGCCCATAATTTTTTAAAAAGCAGGCCCCGTATATTACAACTCTCATGTTACTTCTAAATATGACATAAATAATAAATCAGTCAAAATCATACGTTATACAATCCGATTGAATTCAGGAAGTCATGAATAAAAAGGGAAATCCCACACTAAATATGGAAGATTACCCAAATTATTTTTAGTGTTTCACACAATAACAAAGATAAATTGATGCGTACTTTTTAAAATAACTTACTCATTAAACCTTTATTTACCGACGTGCTTATAAGTAGTACTACTCACTTAAAAATTACATATAATAACAATTTTTACTAATGTTCTGACGATATTTTGTAGGAAACTCTTTTAATTACACTCTTCCAAGATACATGGCAGCATAGATTCTGCGATGAGTATTTTGGCGAGGAAGGCGAATAGTTTTAAAGCAGAAGTTGCGTTTCCAGCTAACATTTTGATCGGATTGCAAAGATTATCCTTTTTATTCGGAGAAAGTATTTAATGTCAAAAGAAAGTGTCTTATTTTTTTTATATGTTAGTTAAGACCTTGGAAAACGATTTGACTATTTATTTTAAGTGAACAGTGTATGTAATTAATTTTACAGTTCAATAGCTTTGTGGTACTTATAAGTACCGACAGCACACTGAATGTTGGAGCAAGAGTTCCATTTTCGTCTGTTACATTATTGTTGTTTTGTTGTTTTTTGTCGTGTTTTAACGTCATCACTATTGTGCAACATAGTTTTGCTTTTTGTCATTTCTTTTTAGCTTAACTTATTTATTTTGTATTTTTATTCTTTTGTTTTAACGTTTTCAAAAAATTTTGAAGTTTGAATCTGATTATCTTTTTCCACAAAATTAAATGAAATATGTATAATTTATTCAAAAATTGGCAACGTTTTAATTTCTTTATGTGTAACTGAGATTTAACAATAATAGGAGGTTTTTAAGGTTCTATTATTTACTTCTTTTTTTCTTTTCTTAGTGTTTGGAAAAAAGAAGCTTAGCTTTCATGAGGCTTTGGATTTATTGCAGAGCCTACCATCTGATAGCAGTGATGCACTAATAGATGCACTTCAGATGAAGATGTAACGGTAAATTATCTGCTTGAATTTTCGTTAGATTCTTAAGATGACGATCACAAGAATGAACAAGACTCAAGTTGCAGTAGTTCATGTTCAGAAAATACAATATTTTCTATCCCAGTCTACAGTGCTTTAAAAAACATTCAATCGAAACTTTACTCAAAATGCAATGCACAACGTGCATTGAATTTTTTATATTAATAAAAGAAAAACTGTTTCCTTCAATATCATCAAATTAAGTTTATGGGTAAAACCTGCTGTTATGTGTAAAGAAAAAGTAAATAAATTTTTTAAAATTTCCTAATTTTTAAAAATAAATATTTTAAGCTGTAAAATATTAGTATTCTCTGGTTATTTAGCATTTTTGAGAGTTAAAACTCCGTTAAAAAAGTCCATTCGGTCTTTTTGTGTTATGAGAATATTTTAGACCTTTGTGTACTGACGGTACTTTAAAGTACCATTTTAATTACCATTTACGGATTAAATTTCTCAAAGTTGAGTATTTTATTTATGTATATCCTTTAACTTTTAATCTAGTGATTAAAAAAAATTTTCACGAAAAAAATTGCAGTAAATTATAATTGCCGTAGATAAAGGGTTAATATATAACGTATATTTAATCAAAGCAATAAAAATGAGTTCATTTTATTTTTTTAACTATGAGAACATTTTTTTTAAAGTATCAAAAAGTATTTATACGAAAATTAAACAATATTGCTTTAATGAATCTACGTGTGGACAATTTTTATACTATTTATCTGACTGAAGAAGTAGATTTTTATATATAACTTCAGTTTCAAGTTAAAAAGATAAACACAAAAACATAACGGGGCACCTCTTTTCTTCATTTTATAATTTTCCTAATTTTTTGTTTCTGTAAAAGTAAATAGTATGTGCTTTTCAGTAATATAATCAATTTTTTTTGTCGTCTATATCCTCGCCATTCTTCTAAATAAAAGAAAAATTCGAAAGCTTTGCGAAAAATTAAAACAATGTCAAATCTAAAAAGATTGTTAGACGTATGAAAATTTAACTTCGTTACGGAGGAAATCTTACGTCGATTAGTTTATATCAGATTATTTTCTAATCTATAATGAGTTTTTCTATAGTAAATATTTTTAAAAAAGTAAATTATAAAATGAGTTTTATTTCAAGGTTTGAAATCTTTTTAGTTTTAATTTTTTTGTATTTTGTATTAAATTTCCTCTATTAAAACTGTTTTAAAAACTTAAATGCACATTTAAGACAAGCTAATCCAAAATAAATGCAGTTTTTATTAAAATAAATTTTGCTTTGTATTTATATCAATTATTTTCTTCCTTCAGTTATAAGTTCTCTTAAAACATCATAACTGTTTCTGAATATCTGAAATTAAAGATACGTTAACACTGTTAGAATATTTATCATATTGAGGAGATCCAGCGAAAATAATTCTAAATTGCATACGGGCTAATGAACTAATTAAGAATTCCATATAGTAGACGAGCGTCTGCAAGAGGGATAGACGTGTCTCCTATATTTATTGCTTCTCACTTAAAAATAATTTTTAGTTTTTTATTATTATATAATATTGTATTGACTCAGTTATAACACATAAATACTTACCGACTTAAATACAAAACACATTTTTTTCTATTTAACATTGGAAATTTTTTCCATTATTAGCTTTGTTTAAAATTTTTAAGTATCATTACCGATTCAATCTTTCTGTTTCTTTTTCAATTTCTACTTTTAGCTCACTCTCTCCCTATATATATATATATATATTTATGTATAAAATTAGCTGGATAGTTATAGTCTAGGCAACTTTGAAAGAATTTTTTATAATTATTATTTCTTAATACTTCTTCAGATATTAAATCATTATTTCTTTTTAATCTTTGCATAGCTTTGACTTCGAAGACTTATTCAACTCTATTGATATAGAGGATATGATTAAAGTACTTAAAAATGTTTATATCAAATATTCATTAAATAAATTGATAAATTATGATAAATATAATACTATTATACAATTTGTTTTGAAAGAAAATTACATATTTCATAATAATTATTATTATCAATAAATTAAGGGTCTGCCACAAGGTGGCCCAGCAAATAATAGTCTGGCTAATATTTATTTATACTATTATGAGAATGAAAAAGTTGCTTCAGACTCTTGTTACTTTTTAGATACATCGATGATTTAATTATTTTCAGTAATAAAGTTGACTTTACTCCTATTTTTAATTATTATCCACACTACTTGAAATTAATAAAAACCAATTGCAATATAGAGTCAGCAAACTTCCTAGATCTCCAATTGAAAGTAAAAAATAATATGCTAAAAAGTAATATTTTTGATAAAAGAGACTCTTTTGATCTTAATGTTACAAAAATGCTATATTGCAATAGGACCCTTTACATTTCAATATTTTTAGAAATAATATTCTAAATTAAATAAAAAGAAATAATGATTTAGTATCTGAAGAAGTATTAAGAACTAATAATTATAAAAAATTCTTTCAAAGTTTCCTAGACTATAACTATCCAGCAAATTTTATATATAAATATATGTCTTCAAAATTATAGCGAATTAATTATTATTATTTAATATATTCATTTCTATTTAGTTTATAGTATATAATTTTCTTAATATATTCCTATAATAAGTTTAGTTACTAAAAATATATATAGATGGCGCGATAATTCTTAGTTTTGCTGTTTTTTTGTGCATTGAGTCAGTAAACTCATGGAATCTGTCTACATCGGGTAAGATTCTAGTTTCTTCATTCATTTACATTATTAATAATGGTCATAATCATTTTTAACCTCTTTTGCAATTATTTTTTGCTCAAACATCTTTATATTTGTCTATTTCTCCCGGATTCCTATCGTAATTTGATATTCCAATTCTATTATATTGCTGCTATATTCACTCACGTGGGTTTGGGGCCTTTGCCTTGGTTTATCTCCTGTGCTATTATGTCGAAAATTTCCGCTGTTGGAGAAGGTTGAGATCTCACAAAACACTGTTTAACCCTGTTTCACTGTCCTAAACCAGTGACAGCTCGGGAAATCATAATAGTTTTTTCCACTTTAGCTAAATTTCTTTTTTTTTGGTTTGTCATGGTTCCATGTTCTTGGTTCTTTCGGTTTGATCTTAAGATGTCTTAGGATTTATTAGTCTTCTATTTAATCTATTTACTGCTATATATATTTATGTATATATATATCTTGTTCAAATTTTCAATGGTTAATAAAATACTTTCTATCCATCCAAAAGAGTTCAAATAATTTTTTTTAAACTTGTTGTGAATGACAATTGATGTTAATATACTTTTTCAACTATTAATTAATTAATTAAATTTAATTACCGGTTTTCAACGCCAACTTATATTCGTCTCCATTGTTGTAATAATGTAACTGTTAAATAATGACAAAATTGGTGTCGGAAATCAGCCAAACTGGCCGAACCGGATGTGCATTATTACAACAATGCAGACAAATCATGCTCTTTTTCAATTCCTACTAATAGTTCACTCTCTCTCTCTCTCTCTCTATATATATATATGTATATATATCTTGTTCAAATTTTCAATTGTTAATAAAACACTTTTTTTCATCCATTCAAAGGAGTTTTTTTTTACTGTTCTGTGTTTAGATACCTCTATTGTTTATTAGTAAATTTTAAATTAAATTGTTATTGATCTTTATTTTCAAAAGCTTTTTTTTGTATTCAAAATCTGGTAGCACGTTGAAAAAAAATAGAATAGATTGTTATATGCTTACATTTGGTGTGAAGCATTTTTGAGATAATTTAAAATAAAAGGAAATTTCGAATACAATTTTTTTTTATTAATGTGATTGCGCAATATTTTTTTCTCTTCTCCAAATTTTTAAATATAGAGGCTCCAAAGCGAGGGCTACAGGTTATGAGCCTCGTAATTAACTGTGGTCACCTGAGCTAGCACCCCTCCTCCAAACTGCCACCCCACACGAACGGGTGGATTTTGAGCCAGGAAAGATTTAACGTGCATCAACCCCTTTTCACGACGGGTCTTCAGTGGCTCCAGGACTCAAATTTACGTCTTACTGACCACAAGTTCGTGACCAGGACTACTCGGCTACCATGTCCGCACATTTTATAAATGGAATGAATGTAGATATAATTTCAGTTTAGTTTCAGAATTTTTGTTTCGTTGTCAGTATGACGACGAAACAAAATATGTTCTTCTTTAAATGAATTAGTCATTTAATTTGCTTATAAAAATAAATCTTATATTAAAATATACATGCAGAGTTTCCCATTAGTCTTTCTCATTCTAAATCTAATTTTTGTAGAAGACTTTTTGAATGCTTCAAAATATTAAAGAAATGAATGATTAAATTATGTTTTCCGAATCATCAACACGTATCATTGGTTAATATTCTTAACATGTAACATACGTTTTGAATGATTGAATTTTACTTAAGTTTTATTTTAATGTCATATTACAAAATGCAAATTCATGTTTTTAAAAGTATTTCGAAATATGCTTGAATTCAAATAGGTTGTAATAATTAATATACTCCATAAAAGCTATTTTAGCGCTATACTGATAAATATTAATTAACAATGCTTCATTAAATTATTCATGCACGTTGAACGAATATTTCTTTGAATATAATAGCATTCACATAATTTAACATCATGTGCCTCCAAAACTACAAATTTACAATATTTTATTGTCCTGGAATAAAAAATTACTTATTCCGAAAGATATTTTGTATGTATAATATTTGTATTTAACTTGTACTCTTGCTTAAATTAAGCATGCGTCTCAGTAAAAGGTAAAGATACAAGAGAGAATGTTTGAAGTATCATTTACATACAACTTATAGTTTAAACATAATTAGCATACTATGATTGTTTGAGTAATTAGCATACTATGATAATATAACTTTTATATATCTATGCGAAAGTTTGTTATGTGTGTGTGTGTGAGATATAGTATATAAAGTATATGCATTTCGTCCATCTCACGGCATGATAAGAAAATAAATTAAATTTTACACGTACGAAAATTGCTTTTTTAACCAACCACCACAAAGCAGGATATCCATATTAAAAAACTTTTAGATAAATATGTACACAGTGCACGGAAAGGCGGTAATCATTTTTAAGCTAAATGATGCGTTAATCCAATGGCCTTTTGAATTAAGGCCGGTTAAAAATTTTTTTTTGCAGTGTGTCTAAAAATAGCGCCCAAGCTCTGTACATCTAGATTCCTCGTTAGTACATAAAAATGCTCAAATAACTATACCTTTACACACACACACAATCCATTGTTTACAAGAAAATACAAAAAACTAAATACGACGTAGCAAGAAAAAATCACCGTATTGGACACATCAACAGTAATATTTACTAATATTTATAAAGGTAGATGTTTTTTTTCAAAGTGTCCACAGTGCATATCGAGGAGCAGGCTTGAGCGTACTCTGGTTCGCATGTCGCACCAACGTGGTGTCCACCGAAGTACAAGCAGCATGCAGACGAGTAACAAAGTCTGTTTGTTCAGTCACACGTCTCGTTACATCAAATCCTTCAGATTACCCTATGGGGAAAAAATTCAATGGTGTGAGTTTTGTCGATCGCAGTGGCCCTAAAACTGGATTCGTCAAGTCCGATCCGGTGGCCGGAGTGTACCAGATCCAGCTAATCACGTATAGGAGCATAGAAATGGGCCAGAGACCCATCATGGGAACCATCATTAATTCATCATCATGCTTCTTCATTTCCCGTATTTTAGCCTTAAGCTATGGCTAAACTGGCATAGCCCTTTGGGTATTTTTTACGTATCGTAAAATCCGACTTATAACGTGAATCTATAGTTTCAAGCTGCAAGTTTTATTGTTTAGGTATATTGGCCATATAACGCGCACCCCGTTTCATACGAAAAACCTGAAATGTACGTGCTGAATACTCTTACGTTTTGATGTCAGTTATCTCAGGCGCTTGTGATGTTCCTCCCCATGGAAGTACATCTCTCGAAGTATCAGCGTGAGCAAGAGGTGTAGGATTAGTGAAAGAACTAGGATCAAACATTATCTGAATATGACTCAACTTAAACCTTTAACAAATTCAATTTTAATAATTAATATGAGAGAATCTACGATGACGCAATACGCAACACACAATATATATATATATTTATAATAAGACCTAATCCAATTCAGACCAATCTCAATACGCGAACCGCCTAATCCTCGATTCTAATATTAAGTAATCAATCCTACCTTATTATATATTGTAGTAGCACTTGTCTTTATCCGCAATGGGATGCAGCTTGACGGTTAACTTCTAGTCGAACACCAATATGTTTTTCCACGACAAGTAGAACTTAATCAATCTTACACCACGAACTGCAATAATCATCAACTGCCCTAACGCATATAAATTGTCTAACATTCCTTTACATTGCCATCGCGCTTAGTCTAAGATCCGATATTTAAAGTCCGTTTATTTGCATCTTTACTTCACATCTTATTTCTTGGATTTGGTTGGAAAAAAGTTGCCATTAATCTTGGCCCAAAGAACCTAAAGGACTTGTTAAAGAAAAGACGCGTAAGACGTCACAACCCTCTCCAAGAAACAAAACGTGATTTATTCGAGGGTCTTAATGGTCCTTATGAAATTACGTGCCTAAATTTTATTCTTCTACTTCTAACTTTCCACGCTTTAAATTTTAACTTTAAATATTCATTCTAACCGTTAATTTCTAATGCTCCACTTAAATTTTAATTTTCACTATTCTTCTTAAGTTTAATTAATATTTCTCCTTAATTTGAATTTTCAACAGCTTCAATAAATTTTACTCATTTAAATAGACCAACATTCATAGTCGTGCATTTTAATCACGGTAGATTCTCACATGTACAAAATAAATAGACGTGTCCCATCTGGGTTACAGTGCCGGGGAAAAACATATATGACTTAAATGGTAGAAAAAACGGGGCCCACACGTCTCTTAACTAACTTAATTCTACCTAAATGTTTACTTAAATTCTAACAATTTTTCTTCTTTACAGCTTTTCATCTGCTCTGTTCTTTGTATAAAGAATGATTAACCATTCATTAATTTCCTATAGACTTCAGGGTCTGTCACCCTGAAACAAAAACCGCTTAGGTGAATTGATAAAAACAAAGTTTCACACATTATGATTGCATTTCACAATTATTATACAGTACATATCACTTTTAAATTGCAACTAATTTCTATACATATATTTCATCTGGCTCTGTCAAAAACTTCCCCTAAAATCGCGTAGCGCTGGTTAAATGTTATGTTAGTATGCTATCTACGCCGCGTTTCCCCAAACCAGATGTTCATTAATATGAAACAATATAACAACATATATATATGCACTATACAATTACAAACATTTTTCAATAAACAATTAAAATAAACAACCAAAAGAATTGTTGCAACTTAGCGAAGTCATAACAGAAGTAATACAATTGTTTTCTCCATAATTGTACAAAAAATTTACAAGACAAAAGTTTATTTTTCTTTTCTAGAAAAACACACTCATTTTAGTGTCCACTTTTGCTTCTCTTTTTAAATTTTAAATATCTGACGTGACTTGCTTCATTGCAATAATTCTTCCGACCACTTGTTCGAAAGAATATAAAAAGAAACGATACAACCTGTTTCTAATGACTTTCCTACCAAGACCTCCAGGGACAAAGACTTTTCGTACAGGCTTCTCTCCTTTCCTGGTCTTGCCGTTGTTGATCATCTCGTCTGGCATTCTTGTTGCTTGATCTTGTTCGTTCTTCGATGTAGGGGCTATCATTCCTTCCTCTGCCTTTTCTGGATCGAACTGGTCCTCCTTGTTGTGTCTTCCTCTCTATGGTCGGTCGGGACTCCACTCCCTTTCCATTTCACGGTCTAAGGTTGTATCCGCTTGTGGTGGGCGTTACTGTTTTTTCTGTTCGGCTTTTCTTTCTATGTTTTGTCAAAACACTATTAGTATCATTTGACGACAAATTTCTTTTATTCACTCTATGTTCTGAACCCTTCTGAACCTTCCTTTCTGGTCGTCCCGACCTAGATTCATTTGATCTTTTATATCCTAACCTTTCATTTTTACTTTTTTTAATCATTCTACCTTTCTCAAACCAAGAACTAGGTATTGATCTGATAAGTGGTCCGCGCTTATTGGTCTTATTTGTGTGTTTCTCACCTTGATCATTTCTAAAACTTAACCCTTTTTCCTCCAACTCACGCTTTACTTCTGACCCTTTCTTTTTACCATCTCGCGACTCATTTGATCTCCGTTGTACTCTGTCAAAACCACTCGATTCATCGCACTACCGTTATCCGAACTACCAGTTCTTATCTCCGTCTCGTCACATTTCCTATGACGATATATTCTAACCTGATCTATATTAATCGTTAACCTTTTTCCCGCCTTCCATATCACTACATTGTTATTCTTTACATATAATACTCTATACGGACCTTCAAATTTTGGTTTAAATTTAGCTACCACTTTCGTTGTTGCCGAACTTGAAGGTTGTGTTGCTACCATAACCCAATCATTCACCTTAATTTGCACATCACGCCTGCGTCTATTATATTTCTCGAATTTTTCTTGTTTAGTTTTTGTGTTTCGTCTAGCCTCCTCAAACGATTTCTCAATATATCCTACTGCAAATTCCGTTCCATCTGATACCATCACTAATTTCTGAAAAGGCGTAATCAACTTTCAACCTAAAAATAATTCTGCAGGGGTTTTCCCCGTTGTTTCGTTTACAGCTGTACGAATAGCATAAGCAAACACACGTAAGAACTGGTCTCATGTGTCATGTTGCTCATCGATATAATTTGCAATCATTTGCACTAGATCGCGATTTACGCGCTCTGTTCTATTTGCTTGAGGTCTATAAACAACAGTCTTCACATGCCTTATGCCTAATCTTTCACTTAAATTCTCAAAAATATCGGAAATAAATTGGGGACCGTTATCACTAATTAATTTTATTGGAGCTCCAAAACGCGATATATAATTATCAAAAAAATTATCTTCTATAACACGAGCAGAGGCGTTTTTAAGGGGTATGATTTCAGCCCACTTGCTGAAATGATCCGTAATTACTAATAAATATCGGTTGCGTCTTACTCTCGACACGGGATACGGACCTAACAAATCTAACGTAACTATTTCAATTGGATAATTTGATACAATTGAATTAACCGACCAGCTTGTAGCGCGTTTTTATAATTATTAACTTGGCACATATGGCATGTAGAGACATATTGATCAATAAAGTTTCTCATATAAGGGAAATAACAAACATCCCTTATTTTATGATAAGTTTTAAAACGTCCAAAATGACCTGCTAATGGCTTGTCGTGAAATTCTCTCATTATTTCATTCCTTAAAGATTTCGGGGGGAATGTGTATACTCTCATTTCTCCTAATGACGTTGCATATTTCGCATAAAATAACAAGCCTTCTACTAGCCTAAAATCGCGAGACCCCAATTCTCACATATTGTAGCATTAACCGAGCTATCTTCTGGGGTTTCTAGATATCTATAGATATGACCTAATTCTGGGTCTGTTCTTTGCTCTTCTATTAACTGATCTCGTGACGAAAGTACCAAATCCCTGATTATTGCACAATTAACTTTCTCTCGTATTATACTTTCAATTGGGTTTCTCGACAAAACGTCAGCTCCCTTATTTTGAGTACCAGAACGATGCTCCCATTCTATATTAAATTCTGCTAATTTTAATGCCCATCTGATCATTCTATTTGACAAATTTTTACAATTCGTTAAATGCGTTAGCGCAGCGTGATCCGTAATAACCTTAATCGGCAAAGAACCTAAATACGTTCTGAATTTATTCAGAGCCCAAACCACTGCTAAACATTCCCTCTCTCTCTCTGTTACAGTGTAATTCCTCTCCGCAGCACTAACCGTACGAGAAGCAAATACTACTGGTCTCTGATTTTGGTTTAGAACCGCTCCTACCCCTATTGAACTTGCGTCCGTAAATAACTCAAAAGGGTTTTTGAAATCTGGGAATTTTAAAACTGGCGCTTTTGTTATAGCCGCCTTGACCGCGTTGAATGCTTTCTGCGCCTCAATCGACCAAATATATATATATAAATCTCTTTAATTTTCGCTTAAGATTGTAAAGAGGTTCGCAAATATCGGCATAATTTTTAATAAATTTTGCGTACCATTGGCACATTCCTAAAAATTTCGACACCTCCTTGGAATTACGCGAAGGTTTCATTTCAACTATAGCTTGAACTTTTGTTTCATCAGTTTTAATTCCCTCCTTATTAATAATTAAACCCAAGTATTTTAACTCTTCACAACTAAATTTACACTTATCTTTATTTAACGTTAACCCCGCCCCATGTAACAATCGAAAAAGTTCTTTCAAATGCTTAACATGTTGAGTGAATGATGGAGATGATATAATTACATCGTCCATATAGACATTCACAAACTTACCTATCACGGGTTTGAGATTTATATCTATTGCTTTCTGAAAATTAGGAGCCGAATGGCATTCTGCGGAAGGCGTATGTACCATTTTTCGTGACAAACGCAGTCTTATCTATATCACTAGGGTTCACAGCCATCTGAAAATATCCCGACCGAAGGTCTAGGGCAGACATTATCCCTGTGTGGGATATGTTCATTATTAAATCGTCTATTAAGGGTAAAAGATATCGAGGGTACTTTGTAATCGCATTCAGTTTCCGATAATCAACAGCAAAGCTATACGCTTCCGGATTATCCGGAGTGTAACCCATTATTCTTTCTACATAACACAACTGGTGACGCGTACGGGGATTGAATGGGAATTATAGTTCCTTCTTTCAACATTTTGTCAACGTGACAATCGAGAATCTCTTGTTTAACCCTATCATACCTGTACGGTCTGGAAATAACCGGTGGATTATCTCCTGTGTCAATCTCATGGTATAAAACATGCGTAAGCCCTGGTTTATCTGAAAACAATCCTTGAAAACTATTAAACAAATCTTGTAATTCCCGTTTCTGTTTTTCTGCTAATTTTTCTTAGAAAGATCTATTTCTACTTTTTCTATTTCAACCGTTTTAACCACTTTATTAATCTGAGAATCTGGAATCGCCAAAGATTTTCGATCAAAGTCTAAAATGATCTTTGATCCACCTATGAAGTCCATCCCAAGAATACATGGGTATTTCAAATCTGCAAACACATGAAACAACCAAGGCTTTTCGAAATCCCGTATTCGAATATTTAATTCCACAACTCCCATATTTCGACATTTAGCTCCTTGTGCCGTGATCACCTGAGTACTCGATTTCTTTACTTGTTTATAAAAAAATATTTTTGGTATGTCTCTTCCGATATAAATGACTTCTCCGCTCCAGTGTGTCATAACGCTTTCGTAAAAGTTTCGTCTAATAAAATAGGAACATACGGAAGCTCTACCGAAGACATACATATTGCTGAAAGTGACTCATTTATCGACTGCGTCTGATCACCTTTAACATCACTCACTTTCAGAACATTTAATCGTCCCATTTGTTTTCTACTGCCTCGACTAAAATTTTCACTCGAACCCCTATTTCTTTGGTCCCCTCTACTAAAATCGTCATTTTGACCTCGATTTCTAAATTGATATCCCCTATCGTTAAATCTGCGATCATCGTTTTGAAACCTATTCCTGCTTTTGAACCACTGATTTTCTTGACGGCTGTTCTGATAGTTACCCCTATAATCATTTCTACCATTTTTTGCTCTACGCACCACTTCAGAATTTCTCCAATTTCCTCGATTATTACCTACATTAGACATCCTACACTCATTCCAACCTCGTCCTTCTACATTATCACTATTTCTCGAACCCAGTGTTGCCTTGCACGAATATCTTTCCTCAAACTTAGCTAATACTTCCAATAATTGGATCGCGTTTTGTGGATTACGCACTTCAACGTAATCTTGCACTTGCGGTTCAAGACTAACAAAAATATGATCTACAAGGGCTTTCTCAGACATCCCCAGTTCAAGTTTCTTTTGAAACTTTAATAAACCGGTAACAAAATCCGTCGGCTTCTGGTTCTGTCTTTGCTGTGACGCGTAAAAATGTGCTTCTAAACCTTTCCTATTTTGGATGGCAGGGAATGCTTTCGACGATACTGCTTTCAGCTGTGCGAAGTCCGTGGCGGTATTTTGTACTAACTCTGATCCGAATATTTGATACCAATCTAGAGCTCTACCCAGGAGATGACCTTTCAAATAAGCACACGATAAGTCACTGGGTATTTCAAGTAATTTGATTTGATTGTCAATACTATCCAAAATTTCGGTGACGTTCTCTGAGCCAGAAAAGTACACTTCTGGCCGAACATTAAACCCTCTCGAGTTTTTCATCTCGGGGTGATATAGATTAAACCTAGTTGGGCGCACATCAATTGTCTAACATTCCTTTACATTGCCATCGTGCTTACTCTAATATCCGATATTTAAAGTCCGTTTATTTGCATCTTTACTTCACATCTTACTTCTTGGCTTTGGTTGGAAAAGAGTTGCCATTAATCCTGGCCCAAAGAACCCAAAGGACTTGTTTAAGAAAAAACGCGTAAGACGTCACACGCTTTGAAAAATTAGCATTTTTCTACAACTGCAACCCTTTAAGTTCACATGGGATGTCATTTCTTTTAAAGAAACAGTATTTCGATATATGTAGAAGTCTAATTTTTTTTCTATGCTCTCCTTTTTTTAATTTTTGAAACTCTCATTTTTATACTCGACGTATAACGGGCACCAGTAAATTCGATCATACTTTTTATGTTGAAAGTGCGCGTTATACGCCGGATTATACGACACTCCCAACGAGGAATCTATCTGTGTGTGTCTTGGGAGCTTTTTTTTGGGACACTTTGTATATTTATAAATGGGAATTCCAGTAGAAAGGTCAATGATAAAAGAGGTTAACATATTTAATAATTATTACTAAATTTATCATTTCAAAATTTACTTAATTAAGTTCAAAACTTAATTAAGTAAATTTTAAGTACCTTCAAGAAACTTTTATAAGTTTGTATTCGTTTAAAATAACTCATTTTTAAATTAATCACATTTTCAAAATAATCAAAAATTTTTGTTGTTATACTACGCAATGAAAAATCATTTTGAAGTTTTGTAGCTTTAAAACAAAACTCGAATAGTTAGGAGTATTTAGAATATACAAAACGAAAAATTCATATTGAGAAAAAAAGAGTGTATATAAAAAATACCTTGAGAGAGAAGATAGCTCATTTTTTTATTACAAGAATTAATGAATAACTGATTTATATGTGAGTGCACAAGTTCACATATATAAAACCACTTTTTTAACTTTGAAATAATATCCATGCAAGTGCAACCAAAATTTAAATAAATGTAAGTATGAATAAAAGAAAGCCACACGAAGTAATTAAAATAAATGTTTTGATTTTTCCTGAATTAATTGAACTATTCAAATACAGTAGAGTCCCGAAAACGTGGCCTAATGTTGACCGAAAGGTGGCCAAGTTTGTGAAAATGCTTGTTAATGTTTGTGAAAATGATGTCCTAATGTCTTCCGTACTGCACTCTGTGTTTTGCTGCTTCATCAAGAAGACGACAAAGGAACAGTAAGTCTATTACCAACGCACTTTGTTGTTCAAATTACTGAAGAGCGGTTTCGACAGCCTTTAGTCCCTCACAATGTGATATTTTTGGAGTTTGAATGGTGTCCTCACCGTTAACGTCTTCATCATTTTCCGGTAGTTTTTCACTACTGTGACAATAGCAGTAATTTCTTCATTGGCCACCCTGCAAAGGTATGGCTGAGTTACGAGGAGAGATAGATAAGTAAGGTCTCCAATTGTATAAAGTAAGTTTCTGACTGGGTAGAATAATAACAGAGGAATTAGAATGAAGGATATGTATTACTCTTATATATTGTAAACTTATTTCTCAACATAGTTACCACTAACAGCTTCACATTTGTTCAATTAACATATACATTTCTTCATTCCGTCCATGAAGAAAGATTCTGGTTAGCTGAGTGTCCATTTGCGCACGGCTGCCTGGACTTTGACATCCTGGATTCATCATTATGACCCAGATAACATGGAATATCATCATCTGGTTCACCAAGTATCAAGAAATTCAAAACTTTATAATGTCAGCAACAAAAGTCATGCTCACCATCTTTTGGAATGCAAGTGGTGTGCTCTACACGGAATTTCTGACTAAAGGTTTGACAGTGAATTTCGACAGGTACTGTGCAACACTACGATCCCTCAAGCAACGCATCCTTGAATCAGACCGGAAAGAAACGTTTTTCTTTTGCATCACGACAATGCAAGATTTCATTGCAGTGCACAAACACAGAACGTCATGGGAAAATTGAAATTCCCAGTGGTTCCACAACCTCTTTTCATCCCAGATTTGGCTCAGTCCAACTTTTGGTTGTTCCCAAAATTGAAGGAGACTTTGAAAGGTCAACGTTTTTCAACGGGTGCCGAAGTTCAGGCAGCCGTGCTCATATGGATACGCTGCCAAACAGAATTTCTTACATGGATGGAATGAAGAAATGGATAGAATGATTGAACAAATGTGAAGCTGTTAGTGAAGACTATGTTGAGTAATGAGCTTACAATATGTAAGAGTAATACATTTCTTACATTCTGATATCTCTGTTATTATTTTACCTTATTGGAAACTTATTTTATACTATTGGAGACCTTACTCATCAATCACCCCTCGTACTTCGTCTGCCGGATTATCGAGTGCCGAATTTTTGTACTTATCTGGAAATCGAATCTCCTTTGAGAGTATATAATACATTATTTTTCATATTTCTAGATTTTAATATCTGAATGATTATTTTAGGATTATGTGACATCTAATCCATATAGTGTAGATATATTCAATATCTTCAATGAAAAGAAAGTTAAAGCATTTTGTAAGATTTTTCTTAAAAGCATTCGATTTTACGCAATTTCTAAATGTGGATTCCAACGATCAAATAGATTTTCTTTCCAAATCTGAATTAAAACAATATTTACCTTTTTAAAATTAAATTTCTCAGCGATGCAGCAACTTACTGTAATGCAATTTATCTTATTTCACACATTAGGATATAAATATAAAATAGCAAAATATAAATTTTTTTTTATCCTTCTATTTTCATAAACCTATGAAGAAAGAAATAATATCGAGCATTAGATTTTTTAAGGAATGCATGACACCGCTTTGATAATATGTATCGAAAACATATCTTAAGACTTGATTTGGAGCCGTGTCATTTAGCGCTTTTTAATTTTATTCTGGTTGCATTTTGTTCTTTTACTGATTAGTCAACTATTATATTATGGTATCGTAGTACTAAATATATTAGGGCGCAAACGTCATGCCTTCTAGCTTCTGGATGATGTCATAAATTTTTTCAGCATTTCTGTCTGCGTGATATATTCTTTACATATTTCTCTGATGTACAGCAGCAATGTGACATCATGCTTTATCATTTCTGAACTGCTTAAGCATCAGTTTAACACATCATATTTGTTACTACAGACGATTTTTTTATTCCTCTACATAATGGAAGCGAATTATGTAGTCATGTTATTTGATTGTTAAATTATTTATTCTATCGTTTGTTATTTTTCATAAATGTGAAAGATAGACAAGCATAATGGTAAATCTTATAAATAATTTCTTGATTTAAAATTTATTGAAATATTCTAATTTGTCTACTGAATTGTATTTTATTAATGTATCGTATTTTAGAATTGAATTTTGATGCATTTTATTTTGTGAGTTCCACGTTTAATAATACACAATCAATCAATCAAAATGTAAAATAAAACAATGACATAATATGTTCTTATAAAGTCTTAATTCCATGACATTGAAAATACTGAATCCCTTTTATTAAAATTATGAAAAAGTAAAGATTTTAATTTAAGTTAAAAGATAAGTTTTTTGAAGGAGATATTAAAAAAATAAATAAAAACTTTGTTTTTTTTTTATCTCAAAGGAAATAATAGTGATTTCAGGGAAAAAGCAACGTATTTACATTTCGTTAAGAAAAATATTATCAACGAGGAATAAATCCAAATAGTTTTAATTTTTTAAACTTATCCTTTGGTGACCAAATAGAATAAAATTTCTCCTTATAAAGAAGTAATAAAAATTGTACCACACACACACATTTAGATTAGAGATGTACAAAGTAATGTCTGTGATTTTCTATTTAAGTAATTTTTTATTTATACTTCTCATACAGTGAAGTTATGTGTAAATTTTCTTTATATATATATATATATATATATATATATATATATATATATATATATATATATATATATATATATATATATATATATCTGGGGAACAAATTTCCCCTAAGTAAGTATATTTTTTTAATTTTACACGCATTCATTGTATAATTTATTCGTACATAACTCTAAATAAAACAGTTCTTATATAATTTGATTTGAAAATTTATATAAGTTATAGAGTTTTTTTAATAAAATAATGGTTTATAGATCTCAATAATATAGTTAGAACAACTCAATTCTTTCGTCATGAGTTATGCAACGAAACTGACTATAAATCAAGAGAATGCATGCAAACATTTTGTTACATATGTGTGTTGTATATTATAGAATTATTGGTCTGAATTTAAAATAGACGCAGTTTCTTTGTGTGATCATAAATGGATCAATTGTAAATATTTCCTTGATCATTGATTAGTTTAATTTCTCTATTATTTGGCTAAAAAGACCGAAATAAGTCATTCAGATTTTAAAAGGAGCTGTAGAGTTTTAAGATGAACAATTCAATTGACTTACGAATTTTAAGACAACACCAACGTCATTATTAAGTAATTTTTCTTTGAATTTTGCAGATAAATATTATTGACTTAACTAAGTTTTATTAACAAAATTTTTTTCCCACCTTATCAGTTTTTTGTTGTTGTGGCAATCGAAATAACCGGGTAGAATTTAAAAGTATTAGATATTATGTATTTTAGACTTCAGGAGAGAGAGCTTTATGCAGCCATTCTTAACGATTACCTAGCAACAAAAGAGATAGAAGAATCCATTTCTACTTTCAAATAAAAAAAACACAAGGAAAATATATTTGAAGTGTTATAACCCGAGTATAAGTGAAGGGAAATAATAGAGTTATTTTATAAACTATGTAGTTAGTATTATGTGAATGCTTGGAGACAACTAATTCTGAGAAAATGTTTGCGTAAGCATTAGTTCTAATATTAGTTTTATTTTATTTAGTTATTTTTTTTCCAATAAATTTTGGAAATTAATCAAAATCGAATGCTTAATCTTTAAACATGAAAAATAAGTAATATCAATTTTTTTAAAAGGAAATTCCTACTTAGATCAACATATTCTTTTTTATTTTAGTAATTTTTATTAAATAGTTACAATTAATATAAATGTCTATACATATGACAGAATCACAATATTAAGTGACAAAATAGAAAGCGACTTTCCTTGCAATTTTCCTTTCTATTTATGGTGTTGAACTATTTTTTTTGTTACTATTTATTCATTAATTAAATTTAATTATTCTAATAAAATAGTATAGTAAAAAAGTAATCCCGTTCTCAGAAATTTGGCCATCCCAGGGGGGATTCGAAACCGCGACCTTCAGATCAGAAGCCCAACGCGCTATCCATTGCGCTACAGGGACAAAAGGAATGTTTTTCCTTTCTATATTTGCTGTTGAACTATTATTTTTGTTCGCTACTTTTTATTCATTATTTTATTAATGAATTAATATTTGAAAAATTGAATAAACATCAAGTGTCAGCCAGTACAAGTTTAATAAAACATATTTGAAACAATTTTTATTTTAGCTACTTTTTATTAAATAGTTGCAATTAATATAAATATGCATATACATATGACAGAATCACAACATTAAGTGGTAATTAATTTTTATTAGTTATCATTAAAGTATCGTTTTGTCATCCAAAACAATCGTGTATATAAAATTTCCTTTCAACTGAATGCTTTATTGAACACGTGAGAAAAAAACTTTTTCAAATTTTGACATAAGTCGCCAAAAGGGTCGCTAAGTCGCCAATGTGGCTGTATTTGTAATTTTTTAAATAATTAGTTATAATCAATTAATTTTTATTAATTATAATTAAATTATTGTATTGTCATCCAAAATAATCATGTACATTACATTTCAACTCAATTGAGCGCTTTAAAATGTATTTTATTAACGATTGAAAATTTCACCAAGATCAGTAAATAAATAAACAAACAAATAAAATATGTATAGAGATCGTGAGCTAATAGTAGGAATTGAAAAAGACGTAAGTTGGCGTCGAAAATTGATTTTCAGCCAAACTGGCCAAATCCGGTCTTTATTGTTACGAAAATGCAGACACGCGCGATTCACGCTTATTAGCGCTTTTAATTAATATCATTTAAAATAATCTTTAAATATGTAATTCTTCTGTGCGTGTTTATGTAACTGAACTCCTCCTAAACGGCTGGACCGATTGTGATACAAGGTTTTATGTGTTCCAGTGGACTCGAGAATGGTTTAGATTTATAATTCGGTTTATAAATGTTTATTTAATTAATTTTTTATTTATAAATTGTTGATCTTGGAATGTTTTACATTGGATCCGGCAGACTGCGCTAAGATCGCAGTAACGAATATTTAAAAATCTTTTATTATAATTCAAGTTGGTCCCGACAGCTGGTGCTGTGATCATTTCAGGAAAATATTTTATCACTTCGTGTTATTATTTTGTTAAAATAAATCGTGTGTTAATTAAATTATTACATTCAGATGTAATTAGTGTTTGAAGAGTTTTGAAGTGTGCATAAAAAACTATACATTTTATGTACAATTAAATAAATATACCTGTTATAAAATAGTTTGTGTCTCAACTTTTTCACCTTTAATTTAAACAAGTTTAAGTTTTTATTCACACAGCTTTTACGTTTAACTTCGCTCATAGTATACACATACTCACACGCTATCGATTGATTGAATTGTGATAATCGTACATGTAATGACGTTAGACATTGCAATAACTTTTTAATTCAAATTTTACCCAAAAAGGTCCAGATTGTTAAAGCTTATTCATAAAAATTTGGAATTTTTGAATTTAAGTTGTGTGTACAGGACAACGTCTGTCGGGTCCTCTAGTATATATATATATAGAATTCGGGAAATTTAAAAAATAATTTTGCTACTTTTAAGATATGGAGTACGAAACATAATTTTAATATAATTACTTTAACTTTCGAAACTTAATTTATCCTCAATTCATCATAAATAATAGCGCTTTAGAAATCCTTAAATAAATGACTTTTAAAATATTCTTCTTAATAAAGTATTGATAAAAAATATTTAAATACAGTTCATAAATTATTTGGGATTTTCATGGATTTAAATTATTTTTGGAACTATCAGAAATGTCAGCCTGTATTATGCAACAATATTGAGCATTAGAAAGAATTTTATAGGAGTTCAACAACAGCAAAATAAATAAGAAAGGAAGAAAAACAAAATAAAAGGATACTTTTATAAAAATACCAACAGAAATAATACTAAAAAACACAAATGCAAGTTCGTAGAATTTTTTTTTATAAACAAGATGTTGTGGGTTCCCTATGATTTCACTGAGAGAAATTCTGTAGGAAAGAGACACACAAATCTTATAAACTGCGTTACTTGAAATCTTTCTTCTTTTCCGAAACACTGCACTTAATAAAAATAGTGTACTCTCTCGTAAAAGAGAAAGCTCCATGCAAACCTAGCCATGAATAGCTTCAAAAAATTGGTTTTTCAATTGCATGATGAAATGCAGTTAAGATATCCTCACATTTGCTTATGTATGCCTGACTTCATCATATAATCCCTAGAAATAACTTTATTCACGCAACATTGTTGTGATTTTGAACGTATTTTTTATACCACTTTTGTTCTACAAAATTGATTATGTGAAGAACTCAGTTCAATAAATAAGGACTCTCACATAAAAGGAATTGAATTATGTGCCTGCAAAGGTAAATATATTGAAATAATTCAAGTACCAATATAAAAGTTCAAGTTTTATTATTGTATGAATAACAAAAGCTTACTTCAAAAAAGAAATTTCATTGCCATTTTTAGAATTTATCAAAAATAGATTTGAATAGTTCTATGATTTTATTTCTGAATATATAAGATATTTTTCTATAATACTGGGTAGATAGATAATATATCATAGCTGATATGATTTCTTTGGAAATTTTTTTTCAGCTCAAAAAGTATTTTTGTAGAGAACAATATGTATAATGATAAAAATTTTTCGCTTGAATGATTCTAAAATAGAAATCAAATTTAAAAGCAGCCAATGCAGAATTGAACACAGGGAATTTCAATTCCTTATGTATTTCAATTTGTATTAGTTTATCATTTCTTTGTTTAATTTTTATTCGGTTATACTTTTGAAAACTAACTCAAATTAAATCATAAAAATACTGAGATATTTTAGAATTATTTTCACTTTTAGCTTATTTAAGGTATCCAATTACCCTGAAATCATATTTTTTTTCAAAAAATGACAAATTTTATTTAATAGACCATCTTATTAGCTTAATAAAAATACGAAGCTTTTTATTTTCCATTCACTAGAACAAAAACTGTGTTTTAATAAAATATTTCTTTTATCAATAAAAGTATTTTAATAAAAGAAAATGCTATAACTTTACACAAGATGTCAAACTTTAAAATGCGTTTTACTCGAAATGTGTTTTTTTCAAAAAACTCAAACGGGGACAGCGATTGCTCAAGATGTTTTGAAAATAATTTGCTGAAATTTTTTGTGAATGTTTTTATAACAGTAGAAGTCTTTTGACCTTCAAATCTATCAATCACTGTTTTATTTCAAAATTTACAGTCTTTTATGTGAATATAATCACTGTTTTTTTTAAGCAACTTCATATAATCACTAAGATAGAGTGCTCTAGTTTTTGTAAAAATTAAAATATCTATTATCCTGAAGGTCATTTCAAACATGAATAACAAAGTAACACACTAAAGTTGAAAAATTGAGAATTTGTTCAAAAATTTTTATACAAAGCGGACCCCGTTTATGAAAATTTTGTACATTTTCACCAGTTTTTTCCCCTTTTAATAATAATAATTTTTTTTCTGTTTTCAATTGTACGATTTTTTCCCTAAAATATACTAAATAAATCTAAAAATCACAAAAAAATCCTCATGTCTCCCTTTTTTTTAAAAAAAAAAAAGTTGCCGCATGTAGTCGGATACCTTAATAAATATGAAAATTAATATATATTTGAACACAATACATGTAGAAACAATAAAATGTGATTTTTCAATATTTTTCAAAATTTTTCTTAAATTTTTGAAAGAAATCAAATTTTATGATTGAAATATAAGGGCTGCTCAAATGAAAAGTGGACAGATGCAATTACTTCAGAATGAGTGCAGCAACAGCAGAGCCACTAAACAGACATGAAGGACGTTAGGAAGTGTACACTACATGCAATGTTTAACTCTGAAACCTGTTAGTGGTAAAGAAAATTAATCGAAAGCAAAGTCATGCCATATAAGGATGCGTCCAGAAAGGAACGACGTGCGTCAGTACAGTCACTGTTTGGGTTAAATGTCTTGGAAAAGTAGGTGTAAAAGTTTTCAAGAAGGGAAACAAACAAAGTCGGATCCCCATGACAATGTCTACCCTAACGTCTTTTATGAAACCAAGACAACTAAAAATCTTTTGGGGAATTTAGAACACCCTCCATACAGTCCGAATTTGTCTCTTTGTGACTTCTAGGTTTTTAGGCCATATAAGACAGTGTAACGGGTCTATTCGTGAGCCTTCTACTAATCCTCTTGGGGAAAAAGTGTTTCCTTAAATATTATTCTATTGAAAACCTTTTCCCGAAGATGTGATTTATGTAAATCAAGGCTTATATTTAAGCATTAACTTTTAGGTTCGATGGAGAGAGAGAGAGAGAGAGGTTAGGAGCTAGATGATAGGAGTTAGTGATCAACGTAAAGTAATAGAAAGCAAGTCGAGAGTAACTCGTAGGTTATTTGCTTAATATTTAAAATTGATGACTGACGATTTGGTCAAGTAAATATTTAAATTGGAATAGTGTCGGCTTGAAGTAGATTATCTTAGAACGGACTTTCGATTTTTTGGAACGTGTATTGCCAAGACGTTCCAAGAGTAAGTGATTCAATTCATAATTAAATATTAATTATCTCGTCTACCTCGTTTTTGGTCCAAAACTTACTTATAGTTGCGTTTCCCAACCTGGGTTGTTGAGATTTGTTAGGTTGTTGAGACTTGTTAATAAATTATATTTGTTTTGAATATGGCTAATCTTCCTTTTAACTCTCGAGCACTAATGGATGTGAGGACACATCCATCACAACAGTATTATGTTTCTGCTTAAACGATGAAGTGCAGGAAGATGGGCAGGACTTCCTCAAAAATTAACTTCGTTAACAACTACGCTAAGAAACAACTACATTACTGTGACGGGCTCATCGCGTTTTCTACTAAAATCTCCTCTTGGGTTCTTTGGATCCAAAAAAGACAAAATTTTTCCTACCAAATCCAGAAGCGAAATGTGAACATGGAAATTAGAAACCTTTTAAATAGCAGAAGTTTAACGTAAGCGTATGACCTGTTGGGAAGAGATGATGCTAGTCCGGTTTAAGCGCGTGAACTGAAGGAAGAGAAGAAAGCCGTCGTTGATTGTGAAGCTATCTGTGACAGAACGATCGAGTCAAGATGGATCCAATTCCACACGAGTTATTCTAGAGATATTGAGGATCCGAGAGGATTGCTATTAAACAAGAAACTAAGGTAGGATAATTCTAGTAACCATTAGTAACTGTGATATAAACAGAGATTAAGAATAGAAGGGAAAGTGAAATATATATAGTGGTTAAGATCGCGCTTATTTGGTAATACGCATTGTGTGTTTTCTCACCTCAGATCCGCTAAGTTATCATACAAATATTATTATTGTTAGTATTTAAGTTAAGATCTTAATAAAGACACTTCAAGATCATGACAATGTCTGGTTCTTCATTCAACCCCACACCTCGAGATCATGAAGTTAACTCAGGAGTGAGGTATCACCCCCAGGGGAATACTTCACATTATTTCTAGAGAGAAGATATATACATACTGCGAAAACCATGAGACCTGTATAAAAACCCCCAGAGCATTTTCTTTTGTTTTCCAATAAAATCTTTCTTTTTATTGAACTTGTCCACTTTCCATTTGGGCGATCCTTATAGCTAAACAGCTTTCTGTTTATGAAGATCACATATTCAACAGAAGTTTATTTGAGGATTATTGACAATGAAATTGTATCACAATATGTGCATTTTTTTCAGGCATCATGTAGACCAGTTATACTCAACCCGCGGGCCGCATGTGGCCCGGTAATGGTTCATTGCACTAAGAAATCCAATTATTGGAGAAAAATGTACTAAAAATTTAGCGGAAAATTCTATGAATAAGCAGTTAAATCTATCAGTTTTGCTATAAATTTGCTTTTTTGACAGTAAAGTGTAAGGAAAAACAAATAATATAAAGAAAAATTTTTTAAGTCAATTGTTACTTAGATCAACAAAGAAAATTTTTATTTTAGCTACTTTTTATTAAATAGTTACAATTAATATAAATATGTATATTCATATGACAGAATCACAACATAAAAAGAGGTGATTAATTTTTATTAATTCTCAGAAAAGTATCGTATTGTCATCCAAAACAATCGTGTATATAAAATTTCAGTTCAACTGGATGCTTTAAAACGTGAGAAAAAAAAACCTTTTCAAGTTTTGACACAAGTCACCAAAATGGTAGCTAAGTCGCCAAAAATGATGCCAACGTGGCTGTATTTGTAATTTTTTGAATAATTAGTTTTAATCAATTAATTTTTATTAATTAGAATTAAATTATTGTATTGTCATCCAAAATAATCATGTACATAAAATTTCAGCTCGATTGAGCACTTTAAAATGTATTTAATTAACGATTGAAAATTTCACCAAGATAAATAAATAAATATATAGAGTGTGTGAGCTAATAGTAGGATTTGAAAAGAAGCTTGGTTGTGGATGAAAGAAAGTCGAAACTATCCTGAAACTCAGTAAAAAAGGCATAAAAGAAGACATTTTTCGTGTGTTTTTGATTGAAAGATTTAGTATTCAAATAAAAGCCAAAAATGAGTTTATATATTTTAATCAATTTCGCTTTGTCCAATGTTGCATTGGTCTTATAGTATGTTTTTTCCATTACCCTTACCGTGAAATACTTGTCATGCGTGTGTGGCCCGTTGGAAATATCTATCACGAGTATGTGGCTCAGAGGGGGAAAAGGTTGATTATCTGTGATGTAGACTTTTCCATTTCTTGTAATTTCGACTAAAATTTCTAAAGCTGCACACGAGCTCCTAAGTAGAGGCCCGAGAAATTGGAAAAAAGTGGCGGGAGCATCGCAATTTTTTTATAATAATTGCTTAAATTTGATTCCTTACTCAAGGAAAAGAGTTGCATAGAGATATAGAGATTCAATAATATGGAATACACATGGAAATAAGAATTAGTTTTTTTAGTAATTAACTATCGTAAAATTGTCAAGGATCATTTTTTAAAGAGGCTTATGTTAGGATAATAATATTTGATTTTACGAACTTTTTCAATCTATCTGATCTCTCTCTCTCTCATCACTATAAAACCAAAAATCAACTAAAAACATTTTTTTAAAAAATTAGCAGCAGGCTTTCAGTGATAACTAACACACAGTTATGATAAATCAAAGATTATGATCAAGTCTACGATGGAAATAAAGCTTGAGAAAATTTGATTTAGACTAATTAAAAATTATTCTGGTTTTTCCAATTATCTGAAAATCATCTCATGATTATAACGGTTTCTCTAAAAATATAGAAATATAACATGCATATAAAAGGAAAATTTGCAAATACCGGCTATTGTAAAAAAATATCATTACCTTCTTAACATTTCATAATTTAAATCGAGAATCGAGCTATTAAAATAAGTTCATGTAAGAGGGGTAACATTCTGCATAAAATTTGTTACTTAGATTAAATGGTTTTAATATATATTCTGAATCTTCTTTAATAACCAGCTTATATGGTCTCCTCATCTCCTGAGCATGGTTCAAAATTGAGTTCCTTTACCAATAACCCTCATGTAGCTTCGAAAGGAGATGATGATAGATGATAAGTAAATCAAAATTATTTGATTTAAGAGTGAAATATTTTGGTTTTCAAAACAAATTATGAGCAATTTTACTTAGTGCTGTGTTGGACTAACTGTTATAAGAAGATCTAAGTGTGAAATATTTTTGAATCTAATTTTCTTTTCCTTTGCTGAGAAACTTTGAGGAAAATGCATTAAAAATGGGGTTGAGTCCTGCCTTACAGTTTAGAATGAAAGTCACGGTAAATGAAACGAAGTCCTCCCAAGATAGAGTTTGGAAATTCGACGAAGATGGTTCCAATTCACAGTTGACACCTTCGTCACTTAGCCATGATTCAGTCCATGGCTAATATACCTCATTTTACTTCAATTCATATATCAGCAAAGAAAATAACATTATTTAATTACATCTGTCTGAAATTTCTTTATTTTGACGGTACTAAAATATATGTAAAGGTACCTAGTATATTCTAGTTCTTGATATAGATAAAACAGTACTAAGGTAATTAAGTATAGGTATACACAGTCAACGGATAATAAAAACTGAATTCAACTTACTATGGGAAAAACCCTCCAATCCTTGTATAACATTATACTTAAATATGTCTGGGCGTATAAAATTGTTATCATAACCAAAAGGTAAATAATTAATCTATAATTTGTTTTGAAGTCATTACTGAAGACGAGTACCTAGAACGGAAATTCTTTCCTTTCAGACACTTTGCAGGCAATGAATACAAACCATCTATTTGTTTCTAAGCTAAAACTAAAACTTTTCTTTTTGTTGCAGACAAGAATGCTATAATCAGAACCAACCAACCGGGCGTTCACTTTTCTCTACATAATCGTTACGTTGCTGGCCATGATCTTATAGCATTTATCTTGGCACCAGTTCAAATGAGCTCCTCTTTCTGCGTTGGAGTCAAAGGAAGACAAATTGTGGTTCTTTTTGGAAATAGACCTGTCGTCAAGCCCGTGGTAAATTGTTTATTTCAATCCTTTTTATTATACAATTATACCTATTATACCTACTTTTAATACGATTTTGAAGATATTAAAAATACAGCGTCACTTTTCACTGTTAAGTATTTGAAATAACTTACAATTGATGTGTTTATTTTAGTATGTTACATTCAAATTTATTGAGGTTGCTCTAACGGTTTTGTGAAGTGAATTGACTTGTGCATAATTAAGATTTTTGTTAGATTTGAAAATAATTACTGATAGCCGGAAATTAAAAGAAATAAAGTGCAAAGTTGGGAAAAACTAAGTGTTTTACGAATAGATTTCAGTAAAATAAAACATTTATATGCGTATTTTCGAAGCAAACTCTTAACCTTTCTTATTTTTAATGAAAAGAACTTGCTTATCAACAATATACTTTGAACGTAGCTTTCTCATTTATAAATTTTCGTTAGCAACTCTTACTTTTTGGTGTATATTTTTATGACATACATCAGACTTTCGAAGGAAAATGGTTAAATAAAATAGGTATTAAGATACAGTCGAAAAAGTATTTTTATAAGCAGGTGAAAAATGTCTCCAAACTAATAATGTTCTGTTAATATTTCCATTGTTATGATAACATGTTTTACTTTTTGCTGTATGTTAACAAATTGATTTATGAGAATAATTAATAAAAGTTAGCATTTTTTCATTCGTTTTTGAAGCAATTTTTCTTTAATTTTCATTCTATTATTTCTTAATGCATTGATTTAAATAGTATTAACGCGATTCGCTACAATTATTAATAAAACCCTTTTTCTAATATTAGTTTTATACAGAATCAACTATTCAAACTTTCATACATTCAAACTTATTGATTCTTGTCAATTTTAAAAATATTTTTCTGCTTCTTGAAAAGAATAACTTGTGCTTCAAGTTTGAATTTCGTTCAATAAATTTTAATAGGGAAAACATACAAATGATTTGAGATATTTTTAAAATTTTTCTTGCCTTAGCTAAGATTTTTTTTGGCTGTAACCGCAAGACATGTTTAAATGGGCTGGAATCGGGTTTTCTTAGTCATCGCGATATAAGGCACCTTATTTAAAGATGTCGTCAATGGTATCACTCTAAAATAGCCTTGAAATAGCGAAAGTGAATCCATGAGTTTTTTTAAAATTTAAATCAGCCGAAAGGGAAAAAATGGCTTGGAAATAAGACAAAGCTTTTTTTTAAGGAAGATTTAGTCTTGTATGAATTTTTTTAAAGTTTACTTTTTAAGATTTATGCTTCTTTTAATTTTAATAGTACTACGAATTTATAGATTTTTGTATCAAAATACCTTACGAATGGAAGAATGCAATTTAATTTTCCGAGCATTTGACACTCATCTTTTTTTTTTATCTGAAAGCTCACAGAGTTGTGAACACACTCAAGTAGTTAGCAGATTATCCCTTTTCAAATGATAAGGTATATTGAAAATGATTTTTTGATTAAAATTTGCATTTAGTGCTAAATAAACATTCAGCGAAGCAAACTTTTAAAATAACATGCATTCACACTATTAAATCGAAATCGATTAATATTTTGTGCTCGACTTGAATCTGGGATGAATTTTCAGATTTCTCTCTACTACATATTCTAGAAAGCATACCCTAACAATATGTTGATGCAGAAGGAAAAAAATGAATTTAAATATATTTACAATAACAGAGGTTTTAATTAAAATCAATCACAATTAAAAAACCTGGGGCATCGCTAGTTTAACAAAAACAAATTTCTCTTGTGTTTTTCTTCCATATGCCACCTTGACCATCAAAGCGAAAGCGAAAAATCGCCAAATGTGGCTCCATCCGGGTGTAAACATTGGCTGTTTGTCAGCTGCATTTCCTCACACTATTGACGATAGATTTGACTTGAGAGGCAAGGATGACTTTAAAGAGGCCTATTCCGCACATTTTTGAAAATCCTCTTTCGAGCATCGTTCGGCATTTTTATTGCGTATTATGAAGATCAAACTCACTTTCTCTGAATGGACATACATTTCCGGAGTTTTTCCTTTTCATACCATCTATTTTTGCCTCCCCTAAATCCTACTCTCAGGACGAATTTTTATTTCATTTCGTCTCCATGATCCCCTTTTTACGAGCATTAATAGTGTGGATAACGACGATTTGCAATGAAATAATGCTCTTTTGATTGAAGACGATTGCCTCGATATATTTGATGTTTATTTATCGCGTCAATTTTTTGATAACTCTAAATTTCTTTCAACGGAGGCATGTTCCTGGAGTGGTAGTTGCCGCATAAGCCCTCTTTTGAGTAAAAATAAACTAAAAAAAAATTTATTTAAGGAAATTTTCCGATAAACATTTCTAGCTTCATGTCAATAAACATTTATAGCTTGAATTTTATTTAGAAGTACATTACTTTAAAAAACTTGAGATTGATCATAAAGAAAAACACTTAAATAATTCACTTATAGCAATGCAATGAACTTTTTTCAGTGATGTTAAGTATGAATAAAAGATTTTTAAGTAAAAGAAAACACAAGAAACTTCTGAAATACACTCTTTTTTTCCTCTTCTTTGAAAGTAAAGTATTTCGATATTTTATTGTCGTGTGTTTTTGAAACAATGATAACAATTTTAGAAGTAATGGCATACATAAATATATTGTACTTTTTTTTGAAAAAAATTAATTCATTCGGAAATATTTTTGCTTGAACCATTTTAAATGAATGCGGAATTCCTGTAAATATATATATATATATAGTTTTTGAAATACCAATATATTTATTTTGGTTCTTACCATAAAATTCGGCGTATAACGAGCACTTTCAGCTCAAAAAATAAGATCTAAATTTACGGGTGCACGTAATACGCCAGGTCTAAAATCAGGGCCTCAAAGAACCTCAAGAGAAGATGAGCATTGAAAAAATTATACGGCGAATATACCTAAAACTTAAAAAGTGCAGTTTGTAAGAATAGGTGCGTGTTAAACGGTAGTGCACGTTATACGCCAGACTTTATGGTATATAAGTATTTTTCTTTATATAAATATTACTCAGTACAATAAAATAATATAAATATTAAGAATATAATAAATATATAATTAAAAATATATATATTACATATAATTTAAGTAATATTTTTAATAATATGAATATTATCAAATAATTATGTTATATTAAGTGCAGATGAACATATTACGAATACTTATGCATTTATAAACAATTGATACCCCTTTCTTTGAAAAGCTCACGGCCTAAAATAAAACTTAAATCTTCATAATGGCTAAAATATATGGAAAGAAGAGAGAATTCGATATTTTTTTTTATCAAAATAATCCTTTAAAATATTCGTTATATCGTCATTCAACCCTAGGTTATTAATTACAGGGGAGTTGGAAACCTCTCTCTCCCTCTATACTGACAATGTTAAATTGGCTGTTTTCGATGTACCTTTTCTCAAAATCTATTTTATGTGCATGCTTGAAATTTTTCATACTATTAAAGTACACCTCTCTCATTGTACTAAAATGAGCTTTTAGCTAATTTTGAATTTTTTAATAAATTATGAAATATTTTATCAAGCATTGCGAAATTTGACCCATTTTTTACTTAAAAAATTTGTAAAAATTAAATTTTTGAGTTTTTTACAAAAAGCTCATTTTAGTATAAATTAGACATCATTATAAATAATTCATAAAAAATTTACATACCTGTGAACAGTAGTTTCTCAGAAAAGGTACATCGCACATTAAAATTTACATTTTGAGATAAATTGATTTTAATGTATACAGTGAGACTTCTAATCGGCTGGGAAATAAAAAAATAAAAGGCTCAATTTCAAATAAAAGATGCATGTTTTGGTTTAAATCAGTCGTTACACTTTTAAGCCAAAACAAAGTAATTTGTTTACATTTTTCGCCATTAAAATGGGCGTGGCCCAAATTCAACGATTATTTAAAAATTCGTTTGAAGGGCTTCTAAATACCCTAGAGGTTAAAGTAAGGGATTTTTAGAAAGGTTAAAATCTATACAATTTGAAAATGTAAAAATCTTAAATTGTCAAAGAAATAAGATTTTAGCTTTCCAACACCCCTTTTAATATTGAAAAAGTTTCGTATCGAAGATGATACCGTCATACTTTTAAGGCTATTTCACCATTTGCAATTTTTGGACCGTGCTTCAATATTTGAAATCAATATTTGTTCGCTGTTTTTATTTTAAATAAAACTCTGAGACTTTCAGAAGATATAATAAATCGAAATAAAGCAAAATAAACTTTGAAATATCACGAGTACATTAACTTATTTATAAAATATTGAAAATATTTTCTAAAAAAGAGACAATCTCTTTTCTTTAAAAATAGTTAAAGAGTCGTATCTACTTAATATAATGAATTGTGTTATTTGTTATGCGTCAATTAAGTACCGCATATCTATTTAAAGACAAGAAAGATGTTTTAAAACATAACTATTTTTGAAAAGACTATATTTGCAATAGATAAGTTAATTCTTGTTTGAGAAATATGAATTTAATATTTTGATTCCTAAAATATGATTTTTTAAATAAATTATTAGAACTTCATTAATTAATAACTTATATGTTGAACTAGTATTTCTCAGATTTTTATTCTCAATGAGCCCTTTGATTATATGGTAATACAGGGTGTTTTTTTAGAGGTATAGAACTTTAAATTGCAATAAAACAACGATGTATTATTCAATTGACATGAATTTTTTTTATTCGAAAGATAATCTTGTGGCATTACATTTTAAATATGATCAAGCAAGGCGTAGATTCGTCGAATGGGCCCAAAACGAGATTGCCGTTGTTCCCGATTTTCATAAGCGAATTTTGTTTAGCGATGAAGCGCACTTCTGGTTGAATGGCTACGTCAACAAACAAAACTGCCGCATTTGGAGTGAAGCTAATCCACAAGTGTATATCGAAAAACCGTTACATCCAGAAAAACTGACTGTTTGGTGCGCTTTATGGGCTGGTGGAATCCTTCTTCAAAAACGATGAAGGCCACAACGTTACAGTCAATGGTGATCGGTATAGAGCCATGATTACTAACTTTTTCATTCCTGAATTGAACAATCATGATGTCCAGGAGCTGTGGTTCCAACAAGACGGCGCAACATGTCACACAGCTCGTGCCACAATCGATTTATTGAAAGACACGTTTGGTGACCGCCTAATTTCACGTTTTGGACCTGTGAATTGGCCTCCAAGATCTTGTGATTTAACACCGCTATACTATTTTTTGTAGGGCTACGTAAAGTCATTGTCTATGCGGATAAGCCACAAACGCTTGACCATTTGGAAGACAACATTCGCTGTGTTATTGCCGATATACGGCCACAAATGTTGGAAGAAGTCATCGAAAATTGGACGTCCAGATTGGACTACATCGAGCCAGCCGTGGCAGTCATATGCCAGAAATCATATTTAAAATGTAATGCCACAAGATTATCTTTCGAATAAAAAAAAATTCATGTCAATCGAATAATACATCGTTGTTTTATTGCAATTTAAAGTTCTATACCTCTAAATAAAACACCCTTTAGTATTTCTCAGATTTTTATTCTCAATGAGCCTTTTGATTATATGGTAATAGTTGAAATGTTATTTATATCTAGAAATATTGTTTCCATGAATTCTTTTGTAAGTCTAACTATATATAAGGGGTGAATTGCTACCAAACCTACAAACTTGTTGATTATGTAGGAGGCACAGTGACGACTCGGAATCACAAAGGAATACAAGTTCTCAAAAGCCGTGGTTGCGAGCAATGGTGCAAAGAAGCAGAAAAAAAAGAACAGAAACAGCAACACATTAATGAGAGAGAAAACATTTTATTGAAAGGTTGTGCTGTTGCGATCCGGATGTGTGTGTGTGTGTGTAGCAAGTGTAAAAGGGTTTGGAGAAGAGGTAGACATGATATTAAAAACAGATACGCTTATTTTGGATGTAACACTTTGTGATGGATCTATACGCGTTCCTTCAATTAATCCTCTTGGGAAATCTTTGGGCTATCAATTCGCGTTAATCACAACCAACTGAATCGTGATATTTAAATTAACTTACTATGTATAGTCGAGGTTTTCTAGCTTATAAGAGAGAGCCGGAGAGGAACTATGCTTGAGTCAGGCGAGATTGCTACTGAAGGTATAATATTAGAATTATTCTGATTTGAGACTTATTAGGAGGAAACTTTTAAGTGACGATTGTTCACTAAGTTTGAATTGATATTAGATTAAATCAGATGATAGGTTAGATCCTTTACTAAGGTAAGGATCAAGTTTGATAGTCTCCAAATCATTCGCGTTTTGCCGTCGTTGTTCCACTTTCATGGTTAGCATTGAGACATTCTCTTTCTATTATTAGTCGAAATTGTGTCTGTTCTATGTGTGATAAATAAATAGATTAATTGGATCATGTCGAGTGTTTCTTCCCTACCTCCCACACATAAGTGCCCGAGAGAGAGGTTCAAGCCTCTCACAACTTTATGAATGATTTATAACTTTATTGCTCAACCCTGGGAGAAATCTTGAATCTCAATTCTTAAACTATCTTTTGAGATTATTCAAAAAGACTTAACTGAAGTCGGATTGCCTTATACCAGTCCTTCTCGAACCACGATAGCTCGGTACAGCTTCACTGCTATTTCCTTCTACAACTCCAGATGGATTCTAAGATGAATATTAATTTCAGACCGCACAACTTCCTAGTCGCAATTAACTTCTAATATTCCGAGATTTCATGATTAACCTCACGCATCCCAATGTAAGGGTATAAACAGCATTTACATTTGCTTAAAATTAAGTTATCTCTACGGAAAGTGGCTTTTAAACTAAAATCACATTTAAAGAATAGTCTTTCTAAGAGAATTAGTAGAAGAATAGTGTGTAGAACCCAGCGAATTGCTAAAACAGATGTAAGAAATTACGACCAGAAGTCATCTGGCACTGCATGAAATTCCTTCGTTCTCGATGATTCCTGGCATGTCATGTATCCTATTGGCAGTTACAGATATTCGAATGTTAAGATCTTCAACTGAAGGAACGGGCGTACACGAAACTCTTCATTTGACCAGAACCAGACTCACGTCACCATTTGTTCACACTTGCAGAGGTCGTGTGAAGTGGAACGCACCTGTTCGATTATGTCTCTTTTACAACAGCAGAGCAACGTTCCCATTACAATCCACAGGTCCATACATGATCCGCACGTCGCGTCGGTCAATTCTTCGTTTGAATACGAGTTAATCCTACTACCTCAGGAAACGAATCACAAATGGCGACTTCCAGCAGGATATGTTTTCACGAAGCCTTCCGTTCAGTGCCTCCTACCGCAAGACTGCCCTGATTGATCTTCCTGAAAATAATGAATTCCATGCAACGTCACTGTCAGGCCTGCCAGATGACTTCTGGTAGTAATTTTGCACACCTGTTGTAGAACAACATTAAATAAAATGTTTATGTCCCTTTAATGTGCTGTTATTTCTGTTATTTTTTTCTGCTTCCTTACACCACAGCTCGTAACTACGGCATTTGCGACCCTGTATTCTTACGTTATTTCGCGTAGTCTCTGTTCCCCTCGTACGCATCCTGTAGGTTTGTCGGTATGGTAGCGAATCACCTTGTATATAAAATATGTATATACATCCATATATATATATATATATATATATATCCCATAGATTACCAGGTTTCATATATGGCCATAACTTCAAGATTTAATTACTGTTCATTATGAAATGTAACCTTTCTTCATGAAATAAATTAGCTCTTTACTGAGAACGTATTGATTTGCTTATTATCGTGGGTATAAATTTGTTCCCAGAAAATTTTATTTCAAAAGCCACTGAACGAAGGAAAAATCCTTGACACACCTAGCAACTGGTTGGGTTACACTGTTTTAATAAAGGTTGAAAACCTTTCAATAAGAACAGATAGATTTAATATAAATGCAAGTATTTAACCACATTTTAATTAATAGTTCTCTGATTGGTGATTTAAATTTATTATAATATTAGTGTGATTTCTCTTCTCATTCTAAAGCAGTTTATTTTTTTCATTGCTTGCTTATTTCTTCTTTAATTGAATTTAAAATGTTTTTTGAGATTAAATTTTTTAAAAAATACACTGCTGTATGTGTTTGTGAAAAATCCAAGATTATGAAAGAATCATCAGAACACGTTAGTTATACTGGCTTAAGTAAATCAGATTTACAGAACAGTAAAGTAAAATTATTGTTAAAAATCAGGATCTTGTGCAGTTACCTCTATCAATGATGAGAACTTGGACAAACAGGCGAAGTAATTCATATATATTTCAAATATCATTCTGAAGAATGGCTTTCTAGATGACTTCTATCTGATGCCAAAGTTTAGCCGAATTCTCTTTCCGAACGAGCGAGTCGTCAACCGATGTACAAAGTAATACATTCCGAACATGAGGACGGACATTATCTTGCTGAAATACAATTCTGGAAATTCATTGCGAGAGGAGTATGGGACATCAGGATTTCCAATTTCTCACATATATTACTCACTGCTTAGAAGGTCTCACAAAGCAGGATAGATCATAATATCTAATAGCGCCCAATAGAATTCTAGATGTTCATCCGGTATGGCACTGAATCAGACAGCCCGGGGGAAAACGTTTACAGCTGTAGCACTTAATGAGTACGCATCCATCAATATTGTCCAAGTTGTACCGGGATTTACTAAAGAAACGTTTTGTCTCTTCATACCATTGACTGTGTTGGTGATACCATTATATTTGGAGGCATTTGCTGCTTAGAGTCAAAAGAATCCTCCGTAAAGAATCCTTGAGTTTTGTAATTCTAAAAAAGGGAAATATGCTTTACGCAAAAACGCTTAAGGTATCCGGCTACGTTCGGAACCGTGATTTTCAAAAGCACATAAACGGGTAATTTTCATGATATTTAGTGTCACTTAGATTAGAATATATGCATAAAATTGTTTTAAGGACATTTTGACTAAAAAAATTTTATTTAAATGCAATATTTTGGCAAAAAATTAACTTAGAATAATCTTTTTTCCAAATGTTCTCCTTTTGTGAAAAATGCTTCTATTAGAATAATATTTTGCCTGTATATAACTCAGACCTCTGTTCAGAGACTCAACTAGAATTTTTGAAATATATAACTTAGAAGTGGGTTTATTCATATTTTACGACAACACAGGGGAGCAATTTTAAGAAAAAAAACGCGAATAATTATTTCAATTGGTGGTAATTCTGAAAATAATGTGAATTTTTCAAAAATTCTAGTTGAACCTCTGTAGAGAGATGTCTGAGCTATATACATTCAAAATATTATTATAATAAAACCATTTTTCACAAAAGGAGAACATTTGGAAAAAAAGATTATTCTAAGTTAATTTTTTGCCAAAATATATTTAAATAAATTTTTTTGTCAAAATGTCCTTAAAACAATTTTATGCATGTATTCTAATCCGAGTGACGCTAAATATTATGAAAATTATCCATTTATGCGCTTTTTTAAAATCACGGTTCCGAACGTAGTCGGATAACTTAAGACGAAATATCGGTTAACACGAAATTATATACAACTGTCCCGATAAACTACTATGCATTTCCATGAATTTGTTTTCTCTTAACAAAAAACGAAAATAGCTTAACACGAAAAGTTTTTCCTTCACTTAATGAAGTGTTTGCGAAAGTTTTTGTATTATATTGGACTATCCTACTGTACCATCGGAAGAACCGGAAAAATATACAGTTGCAATTATGACAGACAAAGACATTTCGAAATTTGTTCAAAGCTAAAAATATATCATTAATGCAGATTTTAACGACGAAAATGAAATGAATAATGCAGCTCCTGTTTCTACGTCATGCGAAATGAGGAACGTCATGAAAAGTAAGCGCAGTAATTTAGACGCACATTTCAATGTTAAAATGAATAACAAAATGGAAGACATTGAACAATTAGTTGACAATTTGATGCTAAAAAAGGCAATGCAAAGAAAATATATTGTTTTCCAAAAAAAATGTTTTTTTTTTTAAATTTGTAAATTTAGCGTTAAATTTCATTAAGTTCTTATGAATGTTTTTGTTTCATTTGTTTTTATTGATTACATACAGATATTCATATCTATGTAAATAAAATTTACTCTACTTTTTGTTGAATATATTTTTTTGTAATATCCTTTAACACGAAAAAATATTTTAGTCCTCTCAGTTTCGTGTTACGCGATTTTCACTGTAATTTACATATCCTGACCTAATTTACATTTCTTGCAAGTTTTGTTTATTTACGTAGTTCCTTCATGATGATGCAATTTTCACAAGCAGTATTATTTGATGTTTGACGCGATGATGACATACCTTTTGCTCTGATTCAATGTTTGTTTTTCAGATTTATTCTCAATTTTCACTGTGGGTACTAAAAGAAACAATGCAATTCTTGGACCATTTATGCTTTCAGAAGTACAGAACATAAAAACATACAACAATATATTTATTCCCTTTTTAACTGGTGACTTAATGACATTAAAATGACAGCAATTTATCCTCATGTAATACTGTAAACAGTTGCAGCTAGCTCTAAATTAATGCTTAAGATATTTCAAATTTGATATAAGAGAATAGCCGTCGAGTTGCAAGTCCTCTCGTGAGGCTTTGTGGAAGGCCCCTGAACCTTCCCCCAGGATGTTTTTTCTCAAATTTGGGGTGGAATCGAGCTAAATTTTACTGTCACATGTATGGTGCTCAAAGCTACGGCTAACATCAGGCGTACAACTTATCCCTTTGCCATGATGAAATTCGTGGGCCACGATCCAGCCTTTGCCTATGAGGTTGCATTAGCAACACCAACGTAATTAAGTATATCGCTTTTCAAATTTTGTTATTTGTAGCAAATATATATATATATATATATATATATATATATATGGGTTCTAATAAGTATTCAAACTAACAGTTTAAAACACTATTTTCACAGCATTACAGTTAAAACTTTTAACTGTAACATTTATTATATCGTAACTTCTACGTAGTATAACAGATTATATTTACAAAATTACTTTCAAAGTTACATATAAACTATGCACATTTGAATAAAAGTATAAAATAAATTTTTATTATTCATACCATCTCTCGTAATTACCTAATACAATTTGAATTTCATCATTTTGTAAGAAAAAAAGGGCTTCATGATGTAAGATAATAAATATTCATTTTCTTGATTTCATTTAAATAAATTATGATGCAAATTTCTTTGACTATTGAATGTATTAAGTTTTATTTTTTTTTAGTGCGAGAACATTTCTTTTTACTGGTTCATTTAAGTGAACTGTGTACATTTAAATTAAGTAATGCATAATATTGCCTGAATAAGACATATCTTATTTTTGGATAGCAAAATCATATAGGTATTGATTCTGCATACTTTTAAATTTCTTTAGTGGAATTATTCTAAAATAAGCATAGAATTCCTTTTGGGTAATGATAAACATGCTAGAATATTTTAATTTCGCTTAGATGTATGTGATATCAACTAGGTATGATTTATTTTGCACACAAACACACATTGTAATTGCAGTTCTTTATATGTCTATATTCATAATTATTTTTGTTCATTAAATATTTTATTATATTTCACTTAGTAAATATTTTTCCATTCTTGTTCGATTTACGGAAAAATCTAATAACTGAATCATAAATTTGGAAAATTTAATGTACAATAAAACCGGCTGAACCATGCCATTCAGTCCTAAACATTATTTCTAACCATTTGCTGAGTATCCGTTTTTATTTGGATATTTCATTTATATACTGTTTTTAGATTACACTAACATAATTTCATTAGATTTGATACTACATAAGTTCTGTGTTTTCTTATATTGGTTATTTTTTAAAACTTTTCTGATAATTTGTATATACACTGCTCAAAATAATTAAAGGATATTGTGGTTTTAGGTGGATCTTGTGGTTGGGAAACTTTTTAGTTGATTGATACATGGTCGACAGACGTAGTAGGTTATATGAGAATAAATTACACATGTTTGGCAGAAAAAATGCATTTTATTGCGCATTTGTGTACAGAAGGAAAAAAACACAATTTGCGCATATGAGAAAAAAAGAATAAGAAAAGGTGTTTTCTTCAAAGGAAATCATTTTCAGTAGGGGGTATGGTTTCCACGGACGGCCAGCAACGTTGAGCACCTTTGAGGCATGGAGTCAATGAGGCTATTAATCACGAGTTGGGGTATTCTGTCCCACTCTTCCAGAAGAGCTCTTTCCAATTCTTGCAGAGTTTGTGGGGGTGGTTGGCGGCCAGCAAGTCTTCCTAGAGCGTCCCAAACGTGCTCTATTGGATTCATGTCTGGAGAACACTTTGGCCATTCCATTCGTACGATTCTTTCCTCGAAAAGGAAATCCTCCACCAGGTTAACACGATGTGGCCTGCAGTTATCGTCCATTAAAATGAAGTCATCTCCGATTGCTGCAGCGTAAGGGACTACAATAGGTCTGAGGATCTCATCCCTATATCGGCGAGCAGTCAGAGGTCCATCTCGAATGATGTAGAGGTCTGTGTGCCCGTCAATGGAGATGCCACCATACACCAACACTCCCCACCGACAAATCTGATACTTTCGTGCACGAACGCGGGATTATTCCTACTGCCACGGTCCCTCCAGATGAAAATACGCCTATTATCCGGATGAACAGAAAAACGGGACTCGTCAGAAAAAAGAACATTGCTCCTTTCATTTCTCCTCCAGTTCACATGCTTTGTTGCCCTGTTGCCTCACATGCCCTGTGGTCGCGACGATGCCTTGATGTTAGTCTAACACATACCATCGGTCGGCGAGCATACATACCTACACCATGGAGCCGGTTTCGGACAGTCTGAGTTGAAACCGTGGTGCCCGTAGCCGAGCGAAGGTGGTGTTAGAGAAGAGTAGCGTTCATATTTCGGTGTCTCCGAGCCGTTAACACTATATAACGATCTTCATTGGGCGTTGTTGCCCGTCTAAGACCTTGTCCTGATCTTCGGCGTGCACTTCCAGTCTCCAAAAAACAGATCCTGGAAATCACACTTTGTGACACTCCAATGGCTTGCACTACTTCGGCTTGAGTTTGGCCCCCTTCTAACCTATCAACTACTCTCCAAGCTTCTGAATCGGTTAAATGACTTCGCTGAGACATCGCACTCATCGAAACAAAGCAGTCACTGAATGCCGATCATCCTTGTCTTCATTTCAGTTGAAAGTCAAATTTCATTCGCTGCCGCTGAAGCGACGTTTTTGACGTCGAACTTAAAATTAACTTACTCCACAGTTTGAAAATCAGTAAAATTTGCATTTGTGATTCTCTTCTTCCATTTTTGGCAAAAAAAATTTAGCTTATATCTTTATTTTATATAAAACTTACAATATCCTTTAATTGTTTTGAGCAGCACACACACACACACACACACATTAAAGTTTAATAAGTTTAATAGATCTATTTTTATTATATTGGAAAAGTCTTTTTAACTATTATAATTTTAAATGATTAGAAAGATGTTTAGAGAGAAAAAAATATGAGGAAAACTAATATCGTGATACGATTTACTCATAAAAAGTATAGTATTTAGTCTTAAAAGAAATAAAATTTTTGACATTTATATCAAGTTTAAAAACTACGTTTTTATTTGTATTTTTATGATATATAAAGCATATCTATCGTGAAAAAAATCAATACTTACAATATCATCAATGACAGCTATTTCCTTTTTGATAAGGCCAAACATGAAATATTTAATATGCTTAGTATTAAAGTTTTTTTTTCAAAATTAATCTCTAATTCATTAATTTTATCTGTTAAATTATCTCTCTACTTTTTTCTTGACATTTTTACTCCTGAATATTATTTTATAGTATTAATATTATTAAAATATCCATTATTATTTTTTTGTTTAATAATTCGAGATGCATTTTTATCTCACAGCGCATTATATTTCGAGTAAGCCCATATATAGATAAATCAAATTAAAACTTTTAATAAAATAATTATAAAGAAATTTCCAAACCATAATCTATCTTTGGTGTTTGGAATAATCTTAACAACGGATAATTTAACTTTTTGAAAACTTGTAGATTCAAATATCTTAATTCTATTTCTTCAGATTTCTTGTGTTATTGAAATTTTGGACATCAAATCTGTGCTGTTTAATCCTTATGTAATCTTATTAGATATTTAACCAATTTATATATACATATAATGACAAAAATTGCTCTTTTTTCAAAGGGTAGATACTATAAAAAGTTTTGCATAAAAGCAAGTTACAAGTTTTATATTTTTTTATGTTTGCAGCTAATAAATCTTAATTTAAATCTATCATCATTTTTAAAATAAGAGGGTTATAATTAATAAATTTATTGTAATTTATATGTTTTCCTTATAAATGGATACCAGAATTCTCTGCTTAACGGGTATATCAATACTGTAAATGTAGTTTTATTCCTGAAAATTCTATTCTTGTAAGCTTTAGAGAAAGTATGATTACTAAATTGATCTGAGGATTCCTTAATACATGTTCATAACTTTCATAAATATAATTCTCATCAATTATAAACTCACTGCAGTCCTCCTTAATTTCCAAGCTGTGACTCGACTCATTAATGATATAAATTGTAAAAAGTGCTTGAAATTCGCAAAATTCGATACCCTCATACAGTTGTAACATAAAGAATCAGTGAAAACATTTCCTACAATTAGGTATAGCTAATTGATTCTCCAATAATATAAAAAAAGTGTTTCAACTATTGATTATCAATAATCTAGCCAAATTCATAAAACACAACATAACCGAATATAACACTTACACTTTTAAAGGCCAAAATTAAGACAGTAAAAGAAATATAAAATGCACTATATAAAGAAAAAATAGCACAAAAAAGATTCAGTAAGGCAATAGTTTTTAAACTGTGATCCGCGGAGTATCTCATATAACTTTAAGAGGTTTCCTTCTTTTACAGATTCTGAAAGGTCTCCGAAAAATTGGAAGATGTGCAATACTAAACTGGATTACTAAATGGTCCTCAATGAAGAAACTCTACTAGAACTTGTATTTTGATCAAGAATATTAGTCGGGGGTCCACAATGTACCCCTGATACATAAAGGAGGTTCGCGGCCATTTTAAGTCTAAGAACCGCTCCAATAAGGTATTTTATACCAATGCTTCTTGCTATATGACCTTATCAGTGCATCATTGAGCAAATATTAACTAAAAGCTAACCAAATTGCTAATGACTAATACAAAATATTACTTAATCAAGAATTTAATATATATGAGAAAAGAAATTATGTACTTATGTAATTGATAATCCAACCGTATGAGTCAAGTTTAAAAGTTCAATTTATAGAGAAGATACATTGATTCAAGTGTAGAAAAAATATAATAATTGGTATAAATAAATTTTAATGTAAGAAACGTTGCTTCCATTTTTATTAAAATTTTTAAAATATCATTAATCAGCAAATAAATATTTAACCTAAACGGTATTCTTTGAGACATAATTTTTTGCCATAAATTTAATGTGTGCTATCATAAGCAGAATTTGAGAAACTTAATTTACTGACATTACGCACACGCACGTATACACACACATGCAGTATTATAAACAATTCTAACTGAGGACAGCTTTTAATTCAATATAAAAATTGTGTTTAACCATTTTTATGGTTAAACCCCATTACCTCGACCCACCCTTTCTATTTATAATACTGAGTGAAATCCCATTGAAAATAATGGATAGTTCTAAATCTGTTATTCGAAAAACGTAATTTACCTAAGATGCATTAAAAAGTTATTAGATTGCGATGAATCAGTGAACAATAAACAAGTTATTACCAGATTCGGGATTCAAATACAGATTCAGCGCTACAATATTGCTGGCCAAATTGTAATATACCAATAAGTATAAATTTGTTTTTATTAAAATAATTATAAACTACGTAAATTAAATTAAATACTAAAATTATAGGACTAACCGGAAGCAAATTTTGGAATTTGTCTATACTATGCGAATGCTAAAAATAAAATTTCAGGAATATGTTATTTTTAAGAGCGACTGTTACACCATCTATCTAGGTAATTAAATGTAGATAATGCTTGGAAATATGAATATTTACTATATTTATTTAATAGCAAACTATTGATTTGCAAAAAAGAATTTAATCCATATAGTTAAGAATTTTCTTATACAGATAACTATTAATAAAATCTGTTGGATATTTTTGATCTATGCTGTATTTAATAAAAAAATTATATAATTTTTCTATTTTTTCTAAATATTTTGAAAATAGAAAATTATTGCGTTGCAAGTAATTTATAAAAAATATTTCTGAACATTGATAGATGTATATTGCTTTCCCTGTGAGGTACTTTAATAATATTGAAGATAAAATAATCTGTTTTGTCATAAATATTAGTATTAATTACTTCATATTTTAATTGTATTTCAATATCTAAAAATTTTGCTTGAAACTTGTTATACATATAGGCAGGAATTCATCTGTTAATGAAAATACAAATAGTATACTTTTCAGAAACAAATAATGAAAAATACACATTCTTTAACCTTTTAATCAATTAAAAATATTTAGAATAATACTCTTATTTGATTTTATATTACCTTTTAAACTATAAACCAAAATTAGACAACACATTCTTTAAATTTATTCTAAATATTGGTATATTTCTCACTCAAATCGTAACAGTAAGTTGACAAGCCTTCCTCCTTTTATAGGTTCTGTGCTTCCTCGAAAAGTGTCCTCCTTTTCAATATTTTAAAACTGATCTGTTAATCTCTGTATTCAGAGATGAACCAAACATGCTTTTTAAAATGTCGAAGAATTGTCTGAAACAAATATCACAGGAAATAACAGTTTTTAAAGGTGTATCTTGACTTCACCGCAAGTAAATTGGGCAGATATAGAAAATCGTGTTGAGTTTTTATCGAACGAAATGCTTGATATTAAAATCGATGACAATTGTCTGTTTGAAGTAGGAAAAAGACTGAATGTATAGTTAAATTCTAATAAATTAGAACAATTGGAAAATCAACATGCTGGGAAATTGGTAAAAGATGGGTGAAATTATTTAAACCATTTCAAAAAGGAACACATTCCATATGAAAATGTAATTATTCTTGTTGAATTTACGTTGTGCAGCCCTGGAACTATATAATGCAGCAGTTAAAAGAGTTTATTTTAGTTGGTAATGATTTTTGTGAAGTGACTAGTGAGAAATCACAAAATTAAATGTTAATATTTTAGTTACAGTGTTTACCATAAAATTCAGCATAAAGGACATTGTTTTGTCCGAACTTTCCGATATATTAGAAAATGATATGTTGACAAAAAAAAAATTCTTTCGATGGAAAAATATTCATTTAAGATAATAATTAAAAAAAAACGATTAGCGTACTTTTGTTTGAATTGGTAAAACGTTTCATATATTTAAATTGTAATTTTTTTAAAAATTATTCGTCTTCCTTTTTATTGTTAAAAAAATGGTCACCTTAGTAATAGTATCCATAATAAAAAACTTATAAAAAGACTTCGTGTATCATTATTTACTTTTCTACGCAAAATAATAACACCGTACACTGTCCTGTTTTATGTCAAATTTATGTTGTAAAGCGACGGAGCGGTAAAATGTTGATACGAGGTTAATACAATAAGAGCCCTCAAGAGGAGAACGCTTCAAGTTTCAGATGCGCTCTAATGCTTCGTCTCATTTCAAAACAAACTTCATCGTTTAATGTCAAATTCTGGGTAAAAGATTCGAGCAGTTTGCTTAGTTATGGTGTTTGTTATGGTTGGAATACTAAATTGCTATATGCCGCTGTTGCAAGGAATTTATTGTTTGTTTTGCAAAATAAACAATGTTTGAATCGCTCTTTTAGGGCAGTGTATTTATTTAATTCACTTCTTTTTTTGCTTTGGAGGATATAATCAACTTACGTAAAGAAAAAAAAACTATGAGGTTTTTAGAATGTTGGTAGTTTTTGGTTAAGCGGGGAATAATTTTATTAAATGTATTAGCTAATGTCATATTAAAAAAAGTCAATTTACTAAATAGCTATGTGAAAAACCTGAACTATTAACTTGATACATATGACTAGAGGCCTCTATTTTTTTTAAAAAAAATAATAGAGAAAACTTGGCAAATACGGGCATTAAGGTAATATGGGCACATTTAATTAAATTCCCATAATACTCGTAATGGTTTTGAGTTGGTGCATTTGTTCTGCGGCGCTGGTAATGCTCAAGCGTCATGGCGAATTTGTGATTTGATTATGTTGTGCGATTCAAACAGAAGTACAAACAGACAATTTCTAATGTAAATATAACTACCTAATACTTCAAATTGGGGTTATCTTTAGATTTTAGTTATCTTACTTAAGATTTAACACGAAAAAATCAATTATTTTACTTGACGCCAATGAATGTCTGTACTCTTTTGTGAATGTAGTATCCGTTGGCTGGAGTGGGTCCTTTCGCCAACTATTAAATAATGTTACTAGAGAAAATATGGACTGTACCAAAATTTGATGAAGTAATGGTTTCCAATTCTACTCCTGAACCATCCCTCGCCTTACATGTACTTTGAGTTCATCTTCCTTCCACAAATCAACCTCTTCCTTACAATAACTTAGGCCAAATTAGAGCAGCACAGAGCTTATTTATTATTTAAAAAGCATTATCGAGAGTTATATATGTATCCAAGTTTCATAAACTAATAGTTACAATAAAAAGTGTATCGCGATTTTTCCAGTTTTTTTTATATTTGTGCTCTTTTTACGATCTTTAATGTAATGTTATGGTTGTCCTGTGATGGTTTTTCTAATTTGATTTTTATGTCAGTGTGTTTATTTGGTATTAAATCTTTTAATCCCTCTTCTAAAACTGAAAACTGAGATTAGACTTTTTGAAATATTGTTTTAATTGCAAAAAATAAAATGGAAAATTTGAAAACTCGGCACTATGTAAATGACTAAAAGAGAAAAATAAAATTTCGAACCCTAATTTTTACTGTTTATTGAATATGCACTTTGGAAATCAATTTTACACCAGATATATTTACAGTGAAGTACTTTACAGAAAAAAATATTCCGCAAACTTTACAAAATGATGTATAGAATACATATTTATCGTATAGTGCATTGCAAAGTGATATACACATAGCATGTTTATTTCTTTAATACTTAGATTACCTTTAATTCTATAATTGACCATAAACATAATTTTATGAATTCGAGTATTAAAAAGAATTTTAGTTGAATAGAGCTTTATTTCTTTGTAAAATCGACGAAAAGTATGAAAAATAGAACAATTATCCTTTTTTAATGATATTAAAATTTACAACCCTGAATTTACTTTAGTATATTAAATGCTAAATACTTCTCATAAAATTCAGTAGAAAATTAACCAAAGTAGTCGTAAAATCTATTATTTTTACAGCACACTCTTCCTACACATTTTTCAGAACATAAACAATACTATTTCCCCTTTTCAAAGCACAATAAAATTTAGAAACTATAATAAAATTGAAATAAAAACATGGAACTTGATTTAACGCAATTGTTTTATATTATCGAAATCTTTCTCTTAATATGTTTGTTTGTATCTATGAGTTGTTACAGTGTGTAGCGAATTCGTTATATTTAATAATCCTCATGAACAACTTTGAAACAAGGAAATCAGTTCAGCCCAAACCGGAAATTAATATTTAATTACTCTTCGATGGATTGGAGAACAAAATCGTTTTATGATTAAGCAGGAGAAAGGGAAATTCGGCTAATTTAATTAAGTGCATTTAAATGACTCCTTGTATCTGCGAGTCAACTAGTAAATGATGAGCTTGATAGGTACGTGTTTGGGAGTAAATACTACTGGTCCTCATTTATCATTCTGTTAAGATAAGCTCTCTCTAATAGATTTTTGCTGTTCTACGAACCAGACATGCACATCCGTTTCCAGAATTCTGGAAGTTTCCAGAAATCTGTTTATGATCGATAGGGGCAGGAGTTATCTCTAGATACTGGACTGGACGATGTTTGGCTTCGTGTTAAGGGTAAGAAACGTATATTATTATAAATGCTTGAAATATGTGATGTGTTTCAGTTACAACACTTGATGAAATGAAATCAGACATTGTTAGTTACAAAGTATTGTTTTCTGATGAAGTTTTTATATTTAAATTTTGTTACATTAAGTAAACTAATTAAAAATAAAATTTAGGTTTAAAAATTAGAATAATAACGAAAAAGACAAATATAAATTTCTAATATCCTTTACAAAAATGTATTATTTAAATGAATGAAGGGGCAATATATATGCAGCAATTCGATTATTTAAAACGTTATGTAGTAACGACAAATCTTTAAAACTCTTTAAACCGAGTAAAAAATATGTTATTCTTTTATAGCTATGTTCTGTATGCTATATATTAGTGCTTTAATAAAGAATATAATTGTACTAAAAATAAAATATTTTTTGATAAGAAAATATGTATATATATATTAATGCTTCAACATCCCCAACTTTTTTTGATTAAATAATTGTGATATTTGATTTGGATAGATAGAATGTATTTACTTAAATAATTTAAACCTTAAATATATATTTAAAATGCTTACTTGCACTGCAAATAAGAATAATTTATGGAACTAATACATTTTTTTATTTAAAAATTATTAAAAAGTGCATTAAAAGCCAATAAAAAGGTTGTTTTTCTGTTTATAACATTGACAAGAAACTGAACAGCTGAATTAAACATGTACTCTCATTTCTAATAGTATTTTTTAAAATTTTTGATTTGGAATCCTGTAAGTCAATATTATAAAGGGTGCTTTTTAGAGGTATAGAACTTTAAATTGCAATAAAACAACGATGTATTATTCGATTGACATGAATTCTTTTTTATTCGAAAGATAATCTTGTGGCATTACATTTTAAATACGATTTCTGGCATATAACTGCCACGGCTGGCTCGAATGTAGTCCAATCTGGACGTCCAATTTTCGATGACTTCATAAGCGAATTTTGTTTAGCGATGAAGCGCACTTCTGGTTGAATGGCTACGTCAACAAACAAAACTGCCGCATTTGGAGTGAAGCTAATCCACAAGTGTATGTCGAAACACCGTTACATCCAGAAAAACTGACTGTTTGGTGCGCTTTATGGGCTGGTGGAATCCTTCTTCAAAAACGATGAAGGCCACAACGTTACAGTCAATGGTGATCGGTATAGAGCCATGATTACTAACTTTTTCATTCCTGAATTGAACAATCATGATGTCCAGGAGCTGTGGTTCCAACAAGACGGCGCAACATGTCACACAGCTCGTGCCACAATCGTTTTATTGAAAGACACGTTTGGTGACCGCCTAATTTCACGTTTTGGACCTGTGAATTGGCCTCCAAGATCTTGTGATTTAACACCGCTAGACTATTTTCTGTGGGGCTATGTAAACTCATTGTTCTATGCGGATAAGCCACAAACGCTTGACCATTTGGAAGACAACATTCGCCGTGTTATTGCCAATAGACGGCCACAAATGTTGGGAAAAGTCATCGAAAATTGGACGTCCAGATTGGACTACATCCGAGCCAGCCATGGCAGTCATATGCCAGAAATCATATTTAAAATGTAATGTCACAAGATTATCTTTCGAATAAAAAAATTCATGTCAATCGAATAATACATCGTTGTTTTATTGCAATTTAAAGTTCTATACCTCTAAAAAAACAGCACAAAATGTATTAAAAATAATTTAAATTCAAAATATCAATTTTTTTGTTCTGTATTTAGCAATGTAATTTGCTTAATCTCCAAATGTTTTCAATCTCCCGTTTTGATGACTCGTATCGCATGATTTATCATGCGCTTTAAAAACTGTTTATCATAAATAAAATTTTGATCTAGAAGTTTTAAAATTATACAATAATTTCAAATTTCCACGAAAACCGTAATTTTGTCAGTATATTAAAATGTTTTTATTCTTAGAACTCTGCGAGAAATGCTCACGGATACTAGAAAGCTCTAAAGCGGATCACGTGCTTATGGATAATGAATATTGATTGGTTGATATTTTCCTTAAAAATAAGAATCGCCAAAAATTCCTCCACTCCGTAACGATTTGAACTTTGCAACAATAACAAAAAGTATCTTATCGAGACGGCGGAGTGTAATCTGTTATTGAGTGCCTTAATTTTAATATCACCAAATATTTTTAAACTAGTAAGATCTTATTTATTATGATTGTTTTCATTTGGAAAATGTACCTAGTTTCATACGGCGTGGTTTTATTTTGTAAATATTTTCCTGTAATAGTAATTTCTTAGTATAACGATTAATTGAATTCTTATAGGTTAACAATGATTATCAAAGCCAGGGGTTTCCAAATAGTGGGCCGAAAAGAGCTTTTTTGCTGCATGCCAATACAGTTATAAAACCAAATATAGAGAAAAATGATTTCGATATTTGAGAGCAAAGTCCTTTGAGGAAATCAACAATGGTAAATATAAAGGGTGTTTTTTTAAAGGTATAGAACTTTAAATTGCAATAAAACAACGATGTATTATTCGATTGTCATGAATTCTTTTTTATTCGAAAGATAATCTTGTGGCGTTACATTTTAAATATGATTTCTGGCATAGGACTGCCACGGCTGGCTCGGATGTAGTCCAATCTAAACGTCCAATTTTCGATGACTTTTTCCAACATTTGTGGCCGTCTATCGGCAATAACACGGCGAATGTTGTCATCCAAATGGTCAAGCGTTTGTGGCTTATCCGCATAGAACAATGACTTTACATAGCCCCACAGAAAATAGTCTAGCGGTGTTAAATCACAAGATCTTGGAGGTCAACTCACAGGTCCAAAACGTGAAATTAGGCGGTCACCAAACGTGTCTTTCAATAAATCGATTGTGGCACGAGCTGTGTGACATGTTGCGCCATCTTGTTGGCACCACAGCTCCTGGACATCATGATTGTTCAATTCAGGAATGAAAAAGTTAGTAATCATGGCTTTTATACCGATCACCATTGACTGTAACGTTGTGGCCTTCATCGTTTTTGAAGAAGTACGGACCAATGATTCCACCAGCCCATAAAGCGCACCAAACAGTCAGTTTTTCTGGATGTAACGGTGTTTCGACATACACTTGTGGATTAGCTTCACTCCAAATGCGGCAGTTTTGTTTGGTGACGTAGCCATTCAACCAGAAGTGCGCTTCATCGCTAAACAAAATTCGCTTATGAAAATCGGGAACAACGTCAATCTCGTTTTGGGCCCATTCGACGAATCTACGCCTTGCTTGATGATCGTTTTGATGAATTGCCAAACCAAACTGAGAATAAATCACTTGACAGCTGTTAAATCGGTCGCCATCTAGGAAAGTAATGCCAACTTATACTTCTATACCTGGAAAAGAAACACTCTAGATGTAAATTGACTTACATTGACATTAACTAGCAGGCTACGAGGAGAGTTTCTACAAGGAATCTCAAACCTGATTAAAAAAAATTATAAAAAAGTGTGATAGGGTACACATTTGTCTCATTAAACTGATTCTAAAATTAAACATGCTTACTGCATAGATGATATGAAATTAGAGCGATAAATAGAATAAAACTTCCACTGTTTTATTTAACATATATTTATTGATTTTTATGGTACAATTTATATTTCTTTTTTGAAATTCAATGTTAATTAATGAGTGTCAAAAAGATTCCGCTTCCACTGTTAAAAGGTTCCGCTTCCACTCGAGCTAAGACAATTGCCTATTCCTAACTTAAGCAAACAGTAAGACTTCAATATCGAATTTTGCAATCATAACATAGAATGACCCATTGAATAAATGAGAAATTGATAACTCATATACAACCTTAAGATATTAGAAGCATAAAATATTCATTGGAATCCGTCTTCAGAGTTTATAGTATTTAGGAAATATTTATATCCTGTGTTGGATCATAACCCGTATTTTAGTTAAATCCGGAACATGATCTTGAAATTGAGCTGGTTAAAAATAATTACATTAATTTAAATTATTCCTAAAGGGGTTTATTGCACGTAAGTTTACGATACCATATATGTAGAATTATATAATGGCATTTGATATACTAAAAAAGACTTTAAAAACACAAGAATTCGTAGCATTTACTTAACTTTTCCTTTTTTGGTCTATCAATTTACTTTTCATTTGTTTAAAAGAGTATTGGTCATATTAACAGAAAATTAATTCGAATCACGATACCACGAAAAATAAAAATACAATAAATCCTTTGCAGTTTTACTTTCATATATACGTACATTTACTACTAATATTTTTGGAAATGTATATTATAATGTTTGTATACTTGGAAAAAAATATTACAAAAGAACCTTTAAGGACGACTGCCGTGAGAATGGATCGATTCTCATAGTTAATTTTTATGCCGCGTTGTACTCTCAAGAATACCAACATCTCTTTTAAGATTACCACTGCAAGTTAAATCTCCTACATTTATTAATGCACACTTGAGGAATTTACCGTTAATTTCTTAATGAACTGATCTACTTAAAATCAAAGGAAGAGAATAAAAAATGTTCTTCCTTTTTAATCTATCATTTCATTCTTTTATTACAAATTAGCTGGTATACCCGTTCTTCGCACGGGTGAATTGAAAAATTTAACAATACAAATTGAAGGATAAATAAGTTTTTACTGAGTTAATTTTACGTAAATTGCTAATTAAACAAAAAAGCTTTTCGGATATCTCAGCTGAACAAAAAAAAACAAGTTTGTTAAATTTTAAGTCTGTTGATGTAATAGCTGATAAAAAGGTAAAAAGGTTTAGAAAACACCTTCCAAAGCTGATTTCTGCTCAGCAAAAGTAACAGATTGTTACTTTTGCTGATGTGCAATGAACTCTTAAAATACTGTAAATAATTTATATCTAGAAGTGTAATACGTTAATATTACTTTCTGTTGTAGTTATTTTATGTTAAAATCTTGCCACAACCTCATCCTTCGAAATCTAGTTTTATTCTGAAGTAAAAAAAAGTAGTGATTACACTGATCAAAGCAATAAATTAGAAGCAAGTGCGCACTTGCGCCTGGCGTTGACAAAGAAAAGGGAAAGTTTTGCTTCACCAATAAAATATAGATATATGCTGTCGCGGGCTTTTTTGTATACATGAAACTCTAACGGTTTTTGCAGTGTACGTTAGAATTCCTAGCTTGCAGATGGTAGAATTTTTTCCTACTTTCTTGGCAATTATCGTTATATTTTGAACACTTCCCACAATATATTTCCCTATGTGTTACTCTGATGTATAAGTTAGATTATTGTAAAGTTTCATTAAAATCCATTGGGTTGTTTTTGCGTGAAAGAGTAATAAACATTCATTCATACAAACTTTTGCGTTTATAATATTAGTTTGAGTTCTTGATTTTGTTATTGCTTTAAAACGTTTTGTGGTCTATTCTAAGTTTGGCGTGGCAGCTCAGGTGTCGTGCACTTCAATTGACCGTTGTTCAATATTACGAGGTCCGTCACCAACAATCTTCGTGTTATTTCAGTGTAGGAAGTCAAATAAATCAAATCAGAGTCTATTCTGAGTTTATAATCAAGAGTCTGAAATTTAAATACACACCAGCAAAAAAAAATTTTAATTTTAAAATGTTCTGAATTTAAAAGTTAAAATCAAATTTGTGAATGTTATGTATCGGATAATAAAGCTGAAGTCATTGAATATGAATTTCTGACTTTAATATTAAATAAGGGACGACACAATGCAATTTAGGGGAGGGGACATAAAATTTGAATATGTTTTAAAAATTCCTTTAAAATTCTTTTATAATTTACTCATACATTGAGTAAATACAGTTTAGTGATTACGTAAAGTAGCACACGAACAACTTACAATTTTTTTTGTCAAGTGCTTGTACTGATAACTAATTAAAGCTTAAGGTAAAATAGGAATTACGAAAGTGTGTTTTATAGCTAATGAAGTTATTTTCTTGGCAAGCATATAATAGATAATGCTAGGAAAGTAACACAAACCATACACGTAAATATAGAAATTATTAAAACTCTAGAACAGGGTTCACAAACTATGGCATGCGTGCCACATATGCCACGCGGAGAAATTCTCAGTGACACTCTACACTACTTTACAAATTTGTCAATTTTCGAGTGGAAGGAAATTGATAAATTTGTAATAAACCTTGTGTGACAAACACCTTCAGAATTATGTACATTTATGGAATTAAGAAAAAAATCTGCAAGATATATATATAACTTTATAGATAAATCTACAACTATTTTTTAAGTTATTTGAATGTCATTGCTGGAAATACTTAATTGTTTGAAGAGAGGAAATTTCATGTACTCTGCTTTTCTCTTTTGATTCTACATATCTAACAATAAGTAAAAATTCTTTCTCCATATTAAAAATATTTCGAGCAAAAAATATTTACCAACTAAATTCTTAGTATTGTGTCAAATTGAAAGTCACAAATTATACCACTGATATTGCGATATGAAAGTAGAGCGGAGCAAGCGCTAGGTCCGCATTGAAATTTGTTTTTATTTTTCTTTAGTTAACTCTGATGAAGGGGAATACTTATACTTTATGTTGTCTATTTATTATTTTAATAAGTGTTTATATAAATAAAAAAATACACAATACATGTACAATTTTAAATTATTTTATTTTTGTTGAAATAGTTACATTTAATGCTGTTTATTTTTTTATGTTCAGAAATATCTTTAAATGATACAAAATTAATATGTATAAAAACAGTAAATCCATATTAATTAGCCTCGGTTCTCTAACCCTGCATGAATTATCGCGGGGATCGAATTGTTTCAAATATATCTTATTGTGTGGCACGTTAAATCGTATTGGTAGATTGGCTTGGCAAGCCACTGTTAACAGGTTGCCTACCCCTGCTCTAGAATTTTATTCAAATTATTCTATTCATATTTCTAAGTTCTTTAAGCATTTTAACTCATAATATATAGTAAAAATTAATACAACTAGTTCTAAACAAGTGAACCAATCTATTTTTCCCATAACGTGTTTCTATCAGAGCAATCTCTTCTAATTTAGCAAGAACGAGATATTGCATATTCACGTTCGTTTCATGAGTCTTCGCACATCTACTATAAACACTATCTCGCGTAATGTGTCTCCGCATTTGTGCGACAGCAATTCCCATTAGAGTCTTAAAACTGCTACCGATAATTGGAAGCTATTTCACGGTTATCATGAGTTATTTTAACTACCAAGAGATACGTACGACTTTCGCTGCTAATAAGAAATAACCGAGGAAGCCTTGTGTTATCCCAATTAGTTCTGAAGTCTGCTGTTCTTTGGATTATGTTATCTAAGTGTATATTTTGCTTACTTTTATGTATATGAGGGTTTTTTTAAGAAACTTTATTTCGTTATTTAAGGTATCCGAACACGTTAAAATTACCAAATTCAGTCAAATTATATATTACAATATTTTATTTTATTGAATAGAGGTATCTTTTGGCTTTTTACGAAACATACTTTTTTGTTTCTTCGCTACCTAGAGGTCCAGTTGCAATCAATTTTATAAAATTAAAAAAACCAGAAATGGGCCTTTAATCTATCAGAATTGAGCTTTTAAACCGTCCGAAATCTATTATGGTGAATCTGATAATTCAAAATGTTATAAATGCATTTCTAAAAAACTTTTTGAGTCTGATATTTATATTATTTTCTAGAGAATGTATTAACATATTTCTTATTGTATGAGTGTTTTTTGAGTTATGGCCTGTTATTTAAATAATGGTCTCATAAGGAATGTCTCATTTTTCATTAATATTTCGTCGATCAGCTCTAAAATTTTAAAATTTTAATAAAAGATTAAAATTTTAGTATGTTTACTAGATAAATGTATCTAATTTGCTTTAGTAATTCTTTTACTGATGTAAGTTTATTACTTTTTTCTCTAATTGATTTGAAGTTTTTCAAAAATAGTGCTAAAATTTCCCTTATAGTTAGGACTTGTATAAAATTTAGATATTTTTTTTAAACATTGTTATAGAGTTAAGTATTAATGTTTATTGATACTGATTCCTAAAAAAGCATTTATAATGTTTTAGTATGCTATTTCTTTTTAAAAAAAGTACTCAGAACGTGTTTGGATACCTTAATGTTTTATCCGTTAAAGTCAAGATAAGAGAAAGAAAAGCATAAGAGAGAGAGAGAAAGCATTTATGCTATGTGAATAAACGTTATTCAAATTTCCAATCAAGCTATACTTAGTAATACTATATTCCAAATCGTTCTATATCTATCAATCTATTTATCTATCTATGTCTCGCTCTCTTTTTTATTTATAGAAGAAAAGCGACGCAGTCACTCATCTCGAGATCTCTGGAACTATAAAATCTACAGACTTGAGATTTCGCACAGATGTTTCTTGTGTTGAGCAGAGATTTTCCAATGGCAAGTTTTGTGGAAATCAACGAACAAGGGGAGCTACGGGGAAGTTTCATATCAGAAAGGGATACCCATTTTTGAACTACCAAACTTGAAATTTGGTAAACATGTTTCTTTTTTGAGTAGAGATCTGTTAAGCAGGGGTTTCGCAAGAATCGATTCTGGGGGTATAATAAGGGCGTTATAGAAGATTTTCATTTGTGAACTGTTAGATATACAGATTTTAAATTCGACAGGCATGTTTATTTTGTAGAATAAGATCAGCTAAAAATGTTCTGTGGAAATCGACTTTGATAGGTATGAGAGGGAAAAATATAATTATTCTTCCATTGTAGAAATTCAAATCCTGTTATTTTTAAATCAAGATACAAGGGATATAAGAATGTTTTTGTATACAATCGAAAGTTTAATGCTAGGACTTAGATATCAATAACTTAAAAACAGTGTAAATGTTGCAGGAAAATGACGAAATTAGGAATTTCATCAAATCCCTAAGGGATAGGATCAATTGACGGGAGATGTTAAAATAATGTCTCTCTCTCTCTCTCTTCCAGGTCTTTTCCGTGATAAAAGTAAGGAGTTTTATCAAATCTCTTAACTGTTTCATTGAAATGATGAAATGAACTAGTCAGGATTTGCATTTGCTAAATACTGTCCAGGGGAGGGGGAAAAGGGGACCGAGTCCTTGTACTTCCTAACCATATAGGTAGTACTATCGATCCCCTAAATATCAACCCCATATCTTTTAAAAAATGGCACCATAGGATTAACATAGGGATTGATATTTTAGTGTGTAAGCAACCGAGAGGAAAGAGATGTTACACATAAAAAAAAATGCCAGTCTAATTTTCTAATTATTTGTTAATTAGTTTCGAATAAATAATTTGTATTTCATTGATTATTGTTGAATTACTTACTTCTACGTTTAATAATGGACCATATTTGTCAAATAAACACTTTTAAACTATTGACAATATTATTTCATCATTTCACTGAAACATGTCAAGGTTTTTTTTTGTTCAAATTCCTAATTCCATCATTTTCCTTCGACATATATATATATACGCTGATAGGTATTTTCTGATGTTGTATAGGCACACAATATCAGGAAATACCCAGCAAAGTGAGTGAGTAATGATTAGTAGATTAATATATTCCCTTTATTCTTATAAAAATTATTCTTTTAATTATAAATGGAATTATCTTATGTGAATGAAACGATTAAAAGTAATTTTTAAACTTTTTCAAGAAAAAAGTCATAAAAATTTTACTTTTACTTTTTAATAATTACATGCTAATTAAAAATAAATACAATTCAATAGCCCCTGAAGTATTTTAATGATTACTAAAACATTTTTAATCGCACTAAATATAAAATACTTATTGTTGTTAACTTAGTAAAAAAATAATATGAGCTGACAAATGCGTGTGTGTTACATCTAGTCAATAGTCTGAATCCCAGACTTGTTAGTAAGTTCAGTATCAGCAATTTTCTGTACATTTCAAGGAAATGTTTTTCAAGATTTTTTCGTTCTTATAGGAAGCTTTTAACTTCTTGTTACTGCTCTTTTTCTCTGGTATCTAAAATCTTCACTGAATGTAAGGTCAAAAGTCCACTGGCTCTTTGATGGATGAGTTTTCTTTTTTTCTTTGGGTAGAGAGTCATTTATTTACCAAACATCACAAAAGGCTAAGATTCAGTGTAAGGTCACTTAGTTATCTGGATTCTAATGTCTTATGTTTTTGGTACAATTACTAAGAATAGAAGAAGTCAAAATGTATTATAGTAGTATTTGAATATTTTAGCTGGAGTTGCAGTCATTAGTGCATTAATAACGATAATATTGATTTTTCTGTATAGTGTAAGGAAAATCTAAATAATAATCTACTTTATAGTTCTTAATTCTCTCTATTGAAAAAAGAAATACCAATACTGTCATATATCTCCATGATAGTATACATCATTACTTGTAAAATCTGGGTGAAACTCTTTATTTTATTTTTATTAATTAAAAATAATTGAAAAATCTATGAAGAGAGCTTAAGTAAAAGATAGCGTAGAGAAATACGAAGTTGGAAATTTGATTTTCTATATACATATAATTTACAGAAAAGCAAAAATACCTAATTCAGGATTGGATTGTAAAATTTTACATGATATTCTTAAGAAAAATTTTTGTTTAAAATTTTTAGGGTATTGTTTTTTTCTAAGATTTCCATTGGCTAAAAAATGCATTTTTTAGCATTAATAATACATTTGACTTCAATAATGCATACCATACTTTTCGATGCTTTGAATCAAACTAATTTTTAGTAAGTATCGAAAGATAAAATATAAAAGGTTTTTAATAAATAAAGGAAATTAATTCTCATAAAGTTAAGTTTTTTAGTTGTTTTTTTCGCAATTGTAACTAAAATATTGTATAAAAAGGAGAGCAAGTGTTGTCAACGATATTTCACAGCTTTCTATTTTATTAGCATTATTTAATCATTCTCTACAGAATTAATTATCTAAAACTTATTTTTCAGAATAAAAAATAGGAACAAAAATTAATTACTGAAAAAAATAATTATGAATGAATTTTGGAAGTAGTAAGTTTTTATGTATATAATTTAGATAATTTTGTTGAAGCATTTCATAATCAATATAGGCCTAAAACCTCGTTATCTTATATTTATATGCATTTTTTACCTTATTGTTGTATTATAAATTGTAATAATAATAAGCCGCACACATTTCAACTTAAAATTACGAAAATAGCTGTTATAAAATATAACTAAACTTTCAATTGGATATTAATTGTTTTTATTCTTTGAAAAAACATTTTGTTTGGATCAATGGAGTTCCTTTTACGGCTTCTCAGAATGCATATATCCTGAAAAGAATTTCTTTAGATTTTGTTAAGCTCCTTAATCATTAGATTTCAACTTCCCGTACTATATTTGTTGATGCAACTTTAATTTTAAAAGCTTCTTTTTAAAAAAGTAATCCATTGCGTGAGGAGATTGGCTGAATGAAAAGTTTACTTTCATGAAAATAGCTCGCTCAGTGGTAAAGACGTACGAAGCAAATATTTTTTTGTACGAAGTTTTTAGTTATGAGGTGCTCAATTATCTCTATATCAGTGTTTCTCAAGCTGTGAGGCGCACTCCCCTACTGGAGTGTGATGACTCTACGAGGAGGTGTGAACATATTGAAAATTTGAAAAAAAAAGATTATTTAAAAAATTATTAACTTACTGAAAGAAAACAAATACATTCTGACATACTAACAAAATAAAAACCTCATTTATACTATAATACTCTTATAAATGTATCAGTAGTGCACAATCTATTTTAAAATTAATTTAATAGTATTAAGTTAAAGACAAGTTTATATAATAATTACAATTGACCTCATGGATTTCTCATATATAAAGCTAGCCATTACCCACCCGCTTCACTGGGTATTTCACGATGTTGTATAAATGTATACTGTTTACATATAGAATATGAATTATTGATATCAGGCATTAAGAATTCGGTTGTATTCAAAAATATATTTATGGCTGTAACTCTCGCCTCTTGATATAAAAAGGACATAAATTAAAATATCTAATTTCTATTTATATTTAAAATAGAAGGAGAAAGATTTTTTCGCTCACTTAACCTAATAATCAAGTGGATTTCCACCAAAGCAACTTTCAGTGGATCTCTACTCCATAAAATAAACATGCTTGTTAAATTTCAAGTCTAAATATAACAGAGCAAAAACGGAATTTTTATCATCAATACCTCGTTGAGAACATTCTTAACGGATTCCGATTCAACAAAAGAAGCATGCAAACCACATTTTATTACTATAGTCTTAGCAGTCCGAAAACGAGAATTTTGTCTATCAATACGCCCCAATAACTCTCCCCGCTTCCCCCCTGCAGTTGATTTCCGTAAAATCCATACTTAGTGGAACTCTATTCAATTAAAGAAACGTGCTCAACAAATTTTAAGTAAATGAGTTAAATTCAAAAACAGGAATTTTTCTATAACACGCCTTAATCCCTTGCAACCCCACTCCTTTGGAGGTTCGTTTTCGAAAAACTCTTTCTAAAAGGAACTCTATTCCATGAACGAAACATACCTTCTAATTTTCAAGCAGGTGGATCTATTATTTGAAAAGAGGCAATATTTATCTATTACGCCCCTTAATTCCCCTCAGTGACCCTTGGGGATCAATTTCCCCCAAAACTATTTATTAGCGGATCTCTACACAATGAAAGGAATCCGCTCATCAAATTTTAAGGCTGTAAGTCTAATAGTTTAAAAAAGGAGATAATTACCTATAACGTCCCTTAATTCTCCACAGCGCCACTTGGGAGTCGATTTTGACAAAACCCATTTTGTAGTGGATCTCTACTCTATTAAAGGAATCTGCTTACCAAATTTCAAGACTGTACGTCTAATAGTTTAAAAATAGAAATAATTATGCATAACGCCCCTTAAGCGCCCTCAACGCCCCTTGGAGGTCAATTTTCGTAAAAATCATTATATATGGAATCTCTACTTTATGAAAGAAATCTGTGTACCAAGTTTCAAGACTGTACATCTAATAGTTTAATAATGGAAATAAAATTATCTATAACGCCCCTTAAATCCCCGTAACGACCCTTGGGGTTCGATCTTTGCAAAATCCGTTCTTAGCTGACGTCTACTCCATGAAGGGAACCTACCTACCAAATTTTAAAACTGTAGGTTTAATAGTTCCGGAGATATTGTGATTAGTCAGTGAGTCGCTTTTCTGCTTTATATATATAGATTATATGCCAACATTACCACTTATCTTAATAATTTGTACGGTTTATTATTAATCCCTTAAATGCCATAAAAATTACATGATTCGTTTCCCAATGCTACTGTTTATCACGTAGGTCAGGGATGGCGAACGATATGCACGCGTGCCATGAATGGCACGTGACACAATATTTTGGGCACGCCAGCTATCAAAATGGTTTGCATTTTATTTCAAAATAGAAAAGTTCACTATAAAGTATTATGAACAAACTCTAGTGATCGGTCGCGGTGCAGCGGGAAGCACACTCGTTTGTAATAGTCTTGCTTTAGTTACGTCGTGCACTACAATTGCTTAGGATGCAAAGTTTGTTTTCGCATAGCATAGTCAATTTCACTGACACAACTGTTTTTTAAAGTTTATTTACGTTATATTTGTGATTTTTAAATGTTATTTTTAACATGGCTAGTTCAGCAAAATAATAAAAAAGGCAAAATAGTAAGTGTAACCTTGCATTTCAAATTTGGTGAATCTAGAAATATCGTATTATTAGGAATGGCGGCGTGTGTGTTTTATGTTCTGGAATAGGAGTATGCAGAACATAGTCTGTAAAACGGCATTTTGAAACAAATCGCAAACCCTCTGGTCAAAAAAGTGAACCACAGCACAAACAATTAATTGCTTAAAAACCTATTCGAATATGACTACACAATGGAGCATGCATTCTAGTAAAAGTATAACATCTTACAATCCTAATATAAGATAGTCATCCAAGCTACAACAACAGAACTCACACTAATGTTACTTTAATTTGAATTACACGTATAACTAAAACATTTACAACTATACAGTGCAAATAGTATGTTTTCGTTGTAAATAAAGAGTTGTGTGTTCTTAGTATTTTTAGTTTTATTACTTTCCCAATAATCACGTCAAAATTATTTGATGGCACGTCTGTGCCTCATTAAACACATCTATAGAAAAAATGGCACGTTGTTCCATAAAGGTTCGTTACCCCTGACGTAGGTAAACGTATGTGGTGTATTGATTGAGGGGGATAGAAGAGGAATAAATAATCAAACCTTCTGAAGGAAGTAATTTCTTCCCAAATACTCTCAAGGCCATTTTATTGCTTTCCAAAGCCTTCGGAATAATTTTATGGATAGCAGTTTACAGAAAAGATAGTACTTCGGAAAGACGTATATATACGTTTGGGGGAAATTAACACACTGGCTAAGCGAGTCGTTTATATACGTAAGGGGAACATAAGAGGTTAAAGTCGTATTGTAGGTTTAGCGTCAAAGTATAGTATTATTGAATTTAGGCCCATTATGATTGAATATTGGGTCGCAAACATTGAAAGTTTGAGAAGCACTGCTCTATATCTATATTCAAATGATAAACATTTATTTGAAGAGTGCTATAAAAGATTATGGTTAACAGATGCTATATTTTTGACTGTATGTGTTTAAAGAATAATCATTTGAGGAACCATACTTTGTTCTTTTTGTCCTATCGGTAGTAAATATACTTCTCTCACACAAACATTGCCAGCATAGTCATTTGACATTCACTACTATAACCAATATTAGTAAGGTGACAAACCGTTCTCTTTTAGGGAGGACAGTCCTTCTTTTATAGGTTCTGCCCTTTTTCAAAAAGTGTCCTCCTACTTGTGCTCCTTTTCAATATTTTAAAAAACTTATCTGTAAATCTCTATTCAGAGATGAACCAAACATGTTTCCAATATGTCGAATGGTCTGAAACAAATATCACAAGAAATAAAGGGTTTTCAATGGTGTTTTTTGACTTCACCGCAAGTAAATTGGGCAGATATAGAAAGTTGTATTGAGTTTTTTATCGAAAGAAATGCCAGATATTAAAATTGATGATGATTGTCTGTTTGAATAAATTAGAAGAATGAATGTATATTTAAATTCTAATAAATTGGAACAATTGGTAAATCAGTATGCTGAAATTGATAAAAATGAGTGGAAATGTTGTTGTTGTTGTTGTTGTGGCCCACACTTTCCATAAGAAAATTTAGTTATTCTTGTTGAAATTACGTTGCGTGCTGACCTGGAACTAATGCAGAAATTGAAAGAGTTTTTTCATTTGGTAATGATTTTTGGACAAGTGAGAAATCAAGATTGAAAGTTAATACTTGAGCTGTAGCACTTACTGTAAAGCTCAATATAAAGAATATTTTTTGCTCAGAAATTTCCGATGAAGTTATTGATAAAATGATATACTGACGAAAAAAAATTAATGGGAAAGCATAAGCACAAGCCTAATTAGTGTATTTTTATTTGAATTTATAAAATATTTCATATATTTACGATATAACTTTTCTTAAATTTTTCGCGAGCGTCCTCCTTTTCATTGTAAAAAATCTGGTCACCTTAATATTAGTCAACTCGATCATTCCTGCAGTAATTTCATAATTATTCTACGAATTTTAATATAATTGTCATTTTTCTAATACAATTGCAGAATAGCATAACAAAACTAAAAAAAATGTTTTCTTTGAAAAGTAAAAAGGGACTATGTAAATAAGAGCATTAATAAAGAAAAAAAAAGAAAACATCTTTACAAAAGGCTGTCAATTTTTACAACAGTTGCCTTAGATCTGTTGAAGTCCGGTGGTTGAACTGTCCTGCAGTTCAAAATTACTAACTTAGCTTATCTGATAATAAATATAAGCATTGCTTTTGTCATTATTTAAAAAAATGACTTAAAGCTTTCTATACATGTTTTTAAAATTCTAGCTTGCACAGCATGATTGATGACAGCAGATTTAGAATAAATATTCCTCTGGCGCTGTAAGAAGGGCTCTAATTGCAATCATATGTCTGTAGAGGAAAACGCCTGCTAAATACTATATAAGAGGTGAGAAGTTTTTTTAAAATGGATCATTAATTAAAACTTTTGATACTTAATTCAGTTTAAGTAAAATTTAGAAGACAAGAATAATATATAAAACTTCAAAAGGTTAAAAAAATCAAGTAAGTTATCGACTTTGGGAAATTAAACTGAACCTTTCTTCCCAAAAGGGCTGCGGCTTGGTATTTTTACCATTGTAGACCTAATGCATTCCCCAGGAGCTGGTATCACTTTTAAGTGCGGCACCATACAGGCGATACCAATTGCCGCAAGTAACTTTGAAGCCCAGTTTCCTCTCCTGAGGTAGGCATCTAAGCTCTGACGATGCAACTTTGTTTCAGGAATTTAATTTTGTTGAGAGCACCCAAACCAAAATGGCACTCAAAGGATCTTTTACATACCACATAATCATATGACATAGACGTTGTCGAATATCTGCAACATGAAAATCCACCGACTTTAGCCGGGGTCGAACCCGCAGCCTTGAATGCAGAAGGCCAGCGAAAAACCAGCTACGCTACACAACCGGCTAATTAAACTGAACTAAATTATGCATATATTCTAAAAAAAACTCAATGCACATAAGCGTATGTTGTTGGCTGTCAAGTTTTAAAAACGGGATTGTTTAAAGACATAAAATATTTAATTCAGATTATATAAAACAAATTCAGAAGAAAAATTTAACCACGGTTTAAAATGAATATCGGTACTTTTCCGTTTCGTCGTCGCAGGTGATGAAGTCGCCAAAAATAATACAACCGACGTCAAGCGAAATATCCCCACTAATAATCTTTTACTAAAAATTTTCAAAAAAAGCCGCGGTCTTTTCTTATCAGTAACGTCTTTTTCATATTACATCAAAAATAGATGAAAAACCAATGAGAATTAACATTTATTAAGAAATTTTGATGTGTGTACTGCGTGTTGTTGCCAATAAAGCTTGCTTGGCGAGATTTGCGCCGGCGAAACGGAAAATCTCCGAAATATCTCTTAAATATCTTCTTGCTACTATGTACTTATTGAAATTGTTACAATATAAGTAAAAAAAACAAGAAGATTAAAAAAGTTTAGATTTAAATTACTTTTTTCCTTACACTAATTACTTACAGGACTTTTCTTGATGAACAAAATGAAATCCATATTTATCAGATTCAATTTTTTATCAAATTTCTGAGGCTACTAGAACCTAAGAGATCGACAAGTTGTACCAATTAAAAATTTACTTCTTTAAATATTTTGTCAGAACCTCAGTGATTGAAAAATAAATTAAAAAATTAACAGACATACGCGTATTTCATATAATGGATTAGATGATATTTCAGTCTTTCACTCAAATTCATTACCATATTTAACCATTATAAAAGCCTCTTTCATTGTCAAGATTATGAAAGGAGAAATTGTTGTATAATTGTTTTTATAATGAATGAGGCACCTATTACGAAGTGCAACTTGAAAAATACATAAATTATTAAGTTATTAATTATAAATTTCTTCTTTTCTATATTGTTTGTTCAAGAATGTATTTCTTACGCCACTTTAACCGGCAATTAATCAAGTAAAGAAACAGATTTAACCTGTTGAGATGCGTAGCTATCCAGTCTTTTAGTATGTATATGATGCACTGGTGTTCAAAATTAAGATAACTTTTAGATTTGGATGATTATCGATAGAACTAATGGACTGATTTTAATGAAATGTGATGTGTACATAGGGTTGATATACTGCAAAAAATAACAAAAGAAAAATTTTAATACTCAGGCATGATTGTGCACAACACACATCGGAGTCGAAAGGTATGAAACAGCACTTGCAAAATAGAACAAAAAACTGGTTTATATAGAATATGGTACCCTCTTACAGATATATAGGTCTCGCTCAGTGACTTTATGCTGGAAATAAGGATATTTATGAGTTCGTGTGGTAATTAATCCCACTAGTTCAGTGATTCTTTTTCTGGGCTTTGGATGATTCTCGGAGGGGGTTACGACTCGCAATTGCATTCCAGGCATGCTTTACAGGGATAAGGTCTGGATATCTGACTAGCCAAAGAGAGACTAGCCTGGATATCTGACTAGCCAAAGAGAGACTAGCCTGGATATCTGACTAGCCAAGCGTATATTCGTCGGAGGCGAATATACTCTTTTTCCAAAGTTTTATCGACCAATTGAACTGTATGTGGCTTCGCCTTGTCATTCGTTAAAATAAAACCATAGTCAATTGTACCCATTAAAAAGGCTAACATAGGGATCCAAGATCTCATCCATATACTTCACATCAGTCACAGTGCCGCTTTCGAAGACATGGAGGTGTGTGCTGCCATCCAAAATGATACCTGCCTATACCATCAAGCATCTTCTACCTTAATAGTAAATTTCTTGGACATTGGAGTGCTTGTAGCGGGTTCCTGGTTCTCTCCATATGAAAGCATGGCAAGAATTATTGGTTAGGATGAACCTGGACTAATCAGTGAAAGGAACATTTGTCAATAGATCAATGCTCCAATCTCTCTCTATGTTCTCTGCACTATTTTAAATGAACTCTCCTGTTCGCACAACAAAGAGGGATGCGAATAACAGATCTTTTTACAAGCAGCTCTCTCTCATGAAGTTTTCTGGAAACTGCCACCCTTGAAACTCAGTTTCCTGTATCCGCATATAACTTACGAGAGATCTAAGAATCTGTAATATTCCTGTCATGCTTCGTTATAATGGGTAAATGATGACCTTTTCTGACCTTTGTGGCTCTTGGATCACCTTGCCCAGGCTTTCTTGTGACAGATTTGGTATCTTGAAATTGTTTCCATAAGTTGAACATGACGCTGAGCGTTAAATTAAATTATTTACAAATCTGGATTTGAGGATGGCCTTCTTTTCACCTACCCACAGTTTACCACCACATTCCATCATCTAAACATTGATGGTGACTCATTTTTACCATTTGAATTTAACATCAAGAAATTCGGATAGGTGTGGCGAAGGAAATGCAAAGTTTGGCACACGAGCTTATAAATCCGGTTAATCGACTAGCTCGGCCCCTCCCACACGTATGCGCTTACGTTATCAACACACAAGACATGAATCTTTGTTTCGAAGCAGTGTTTTTTATTTTGAGTGAAAATCTTTTCATGGGATTCGACAAAGTATGCAAATTCTCTTGGTTTTTAAAACCAATTATTTTTAATTTCTTGGTTTGAAAAAGCAGTTAGACGGTAAATGTAAATATTTCTACATGCTTCCGTTACTAAGCAAGTAAAATTACATCAATATTTCTTTACTTGCTAACAGGTCGAGTCCCTCAGATTTAGATAAGAGAAAGCTTACTTACTGCAAAGTTATTTTACTAGTAAACCACTCACTTACAGCTTCTCACGCTCTTTAAGGTATCCGACTATCCTAAAATCACGATTTTTTCAAAAATTGACAAATTTTGTTTATGGTTTTATTTTATAGGCCATCCTATTAGCTTAATAAAAATACCAAGTTTTTTATTTTCCATTCACTAGAACAAAAATTAAAGAGTGTTTTTTTCCAGGTATAGAAGTTTAAGTTGGCATTACTTTCCAAGATGGCGACCGATTTAACAGCTGTCAAGTGATTTATTCTCAGTTTGGTTTGGCATTTCATCAAAACGATCATCAAGCAAGGCGTAGATTCGTCGAATGGGCACAAAACGAGATTGCCGTTGTTCCCGATTTTCATAAGCGAATTTTGTTTAGCGATGAAGCGCACTTCTGGTTGAATGGCTACGTCAACAAACAAAACTGCCGCATTTGGAGTGAAGCTAATCCACAAGTGTATGTCGAAACACCGTTTCATCCAGAAAAAATGACTGTTTGGTGCGCTTTATGGGCTGGTGGAATCATTGGTCTGTACTTCTTCAAAAACGATGAAGGCCACAACGTTACAATCAATGGTGATCGGTATAGAGCCATGATTACTAACTTTTTCATTCCTGAATTGAACAATCATGATGTCCAGGAGCTGTGGTTCCAACAAGACGGCGCAACATGTCACACACCTCGTGCCACAATCGATTTATTGAAAGACACGTTTGGTGACCGCCTAATTTCACGTTTTGGAACTGTGAATTGGGCTACAAGATCTTGTGATTTAACACCGCTAGACAATTTTCTGTGGGGCTATGGAAAGTCATTGGTCTATGCGGATAAGCCACAAACGCTTGACCATTTGGAAGACAACATTCGCCGTGTTATTGCCGATATACGGCCACAAATGTTGGAAAAAGTCATCGAAAATTGGACGTCCAGATTGGACTACATCCGAGCCAGCCGTGGCAGTCATATGCAAGAAATCATATTTAATATGTAATGCCACAAGATTATCATTCGAATAAAAAAAATTCATGTCAATCGAATAATACATCGTTGTTTTATTGCAATTTAAAGTTCTATACCTATAAAAAACACCCTTTACAAGTGTTATAATAAAAGCAGATGCCATAACTTTACATAAGATGTCAAACTTTAAAATGCGTTTTACTCGAAATGGACTTTTGTGAAAAGTTCTAACGGGGACAGCGGTTGCTCAAAAAGTTTTGAAAATAATTTGCTGAAAATTTTTGTGTGTGTTCTGTATAACAGTGGAAGTGTTTTGACCTTCAGATTTATCAATCACTGTTTTATTTCAAAATTCACAGTCCTTTATGTGAATATAATCACTGTCTTTTTAAGTAATTTCATATAACCACTAAGATGAAGTGCTCTAGTTTTTGTAAAAATAATAATATCTCTTATTATGAAGGTAATTTCAAACATGAATAATAAAGTAACACATAAAAATTTGAAAAATTGAGAATTTTCTAATAAAATATTTATGCAGAGCAAGCCCCGTTTATGTAATTTTTTGTACATTTTTACCAGTTTTTTCCCATTTTAATAATAATAATATTTTTTTCTGATTTCAATTTTAGGATCTTTTCCTTAAAATATACTAAATAAATCTAAAAATCAGAAAAAAAATCTCCATATTTCCATTTTTTCAAAAAAAAAAGCTGTCGGAAGTAGTCGGAAACCTTAACACTATAAAATTCATTATCATGTATTAATATATAAACAAATACAATGTATTTTATTCAAACGTAAAGGAATTCGCTTCATTCATTGATTTTTAAGCACTGGAGTTTTAAATGTATTCAATTAAGTAACAACGTAATATTTTTTCGATTCGATGTTTTCTGTTACACTACTGCAATTCAGAGAATTAATATATAATATTTTAAATTTATATCTATATCATCATTTGAATCATAATAGGAGGTACCACTGAATATCGAGTTTAGATAAAAATAGTTTGAGAAGGAAAATTTTGAAGCATATATAAACTTTAAATAACATAGAAAGTCTCAAAGGCGTAACCAAAATTAAAAGTATATAATGTAGAATTTAAATTTTAGATATTTATTTAGAATAAAATAGTTGCAAGTATATTATTTAAAATGCATTTAAGTTATTATTTAAACATTTACAAGTGCTATTTATATTTAAAAAATAATTAAAACCTTATAACTCATAAAATATTAAAACAAACACCTTTTTTATGTTTTTAATTTTAGTTTGTATTTAGACATTTCATTTAGGTATGCTTCAGTTTATAAAACTCTCACAATATTTAAAAATATCAGAATAAAAAAAACTTAGCGTGACAGGTAATAAAAATTTTATCTCATCCTCTATATAAGAACTAATTGGGTTTTTTAGATTTAAAAAAATAATTAATAAGCAAAGATGTAATTGTGTTTGACTAAAATATGCATGCTTTTCAATAAATGTTATATATATATATATATATATATATATATATATTGTATTTCTTTTTTAAATATTTATTTTTCTCTATATAGAGCAGACAAATTAAATTTCTGGTTTTATTACAATTTCAGTTCATAAAAGCTTGGAAAAACTCCTGAATCGGATGATCAGTATATAATATGCAATGGTCTCTTTTTAACACTCATTAAAAGACTTGAAAAAAAGATTCCCTTATAACAGTGTTTCTCAAACTTTCAATATTCGTGACCCAATATTCAATCATAAGTTTCATTGCCCCCCCTCCTCCATACAATAACAATGCATTGAATTCAATAATACAATAGTTTGACACTAAAGCTACTATACGACTTTAGCCTATTAAGTGCTACCGGCGTATATAAACGTCTCGCTCAGCCAAAGCATTAATTTTCTGGATGTATATATACGTCTTTCCGAAGTACGATCTTTTCAGTGCACTACTATCCATAAAATTATTCCGAAGGCTTTGGAATGCAATAAAAAATTTTTTTGACAGTATTTGCGAAGGATTTGCTTGTTTATGCCTTTTCTCCGCTCCCCCGAAAAAAAATCACGGAGGCATTGGGGAGCAAATCGCGTAACTTTTATTCGACAATTAAGGAATTAATTATAAACAGTACAAATTATCAAGAAAAGTTTTAATACAAACCCATAAGGTCGCTGGTAATTATCAAAAACTTGCTCTTAACTTAGTATTGTTAAATTAATTATAAAATACATTGTATAGACTGATACATTTATAAGTGTATTGTATCAGTGTAAACGTGTATTTTATTTTTTTTTATTATGTCAGAATGCATTTTGTTTATTACTTTCAGTAAATTAATAAATTTTTAAAATAATCTTTTGTTTCCTACTTTTTGATATGCTCGCACCCCCCTCGTTGAGTTATGATACCCCCTAGGGTGGCACGCCCCACAGTTTGAGAAACTCTGCCGTATAATATCATTATCATATTAACTTATTATAGCATTATCCATCCATAGAAAGGATAAAAGCGACAAATTCACCCACTCACTCACTAGACTATTTAACTCCGGAACTATTAAACCTGTAGACATAAAATTATGCGGGCATGTTTCTTTTGTCGAGTAGAGATCCACTAGTAATAGGGTTTCGAAAATAGATCCCAAATGAGTTACAGGGGCATAAAAAATACACACAAGGAGATTCGCTGCCAGATCGACAATCTTGGAGTGTGTGTAGGGGCTACATATATATACACATATCTATACAAAGACGATTCAGAATTGCATAGGAATGCAGGGTCACAAATGCCGTAGTTACAGTGCTAAGATAAAGAGAAAAAGAACAGAAACAGCAACATTAATGGAACAGAAAGCATTTTATTACACGGTTGAACTGCAACAGGTGCTTGAAACGACCAGAAGTTGTCTGACAGCAACGCTGTATGGAATTCCTGACATTCGGGAAAAATTCCCCCAAGCAGTCTTGCGGTAGATGGCACGGAAAGTAAGGTTTCGTGAGCATCAATCCTGCTGGAAGTTGTCATTTGTGATCCGTTTCTCTAGGTAGAAGAATGAATTCATGTTCAAACGAGGAACTGCCGACATACTGATACTGTATGGATGGATAGTGTAAGGAGCACGCCGCTCGGCGGTTGTACCAGGAACGTTACCCAAACAGGTGTGATCCACATCACACGACCTTCACAAGTATGGTTATGTTAAGATTACATGAGACTGGTTCGTTAGCGAAACTGGTTCCTTTTGGTGTACGAGACGCCCGTTCCTTTAATTGAAGATCTCATCGCTTTAATATCAGGAGTTACAGGGAGGATACTTGACGTACGAAACATCTCCCAGAACGTAAGGAATTCCGTGTAGCGCCGTTGTTAAACCAAACCACCTCTGGACGTAAGTTTTAACACCTGTTGTAGTACAATCTTTCAATAAAATGTTTTTTGTCCCATTAATGTTTTATTTTTTCTGTCCCTTTCCTCTACTTCCCTTTCTACTTTTTCTTCTTCTGCTAAGGCATTTGCGGCCCTGAATTCCTGAATTCGACCCTGAATAAGGAATTGTGATCCTGAATTCCGAATCGTCTTAGTATCCTGAACACACCTTGTAAGTTTGTTGGTCTGGTAGTGAATCACCCTGTATATTTCTGTTTTAGAAATTTCTGTTGTTTTTAAATAAAGAGGCGCGAGGTTTACACGAATGTTTTTTAATGCATTTGAAAGCTTAATGCTAAGACTTGAATAACAATAACTTAAAAACAATATAGGGTCATACAGCATCATGAAATACCAAGCAAAGCAAATAGGTAATTGCTAGTCATATACTAATATAATTTGAATATCCTTGTTTTAGAGACCAAATTCGTAGAACTTTGTTTTAAAGAATTTAAGTCTGCAGTGTTTTATTTTAATAGTATTTCATCTCAGAATCAATATATATATATTTCTGTATTCAAAACTCCAAAACCTTTAATATTTTGATTTAATCGAGTAAAACTCCACAAGAAGTAAAATTCATTAGATTTATAATTAAATAATGAGCATACATTTCGCTGATTAGAATGGAGAATTACGCCGAAAACCAATAATCGATTTGGATAGATTTTCAATAGTTTATTTTTAAAATTAATGAGTTATCTTGGTTTTTCCGTACAAAAATATTCCCTTTAAAAATAAAAAATAATTATTATTTCTCATTATTCATTCGCAATAAAACTCGTAACGTACTTATTCTTATTTCTATTAAAACAGAAAAGAGTTAGAAATTTATAAATCAACTAAACTTTTCCTTAATTAATCATAGGTTATAATTCAAATAAACAGATCAATACCGAGAATATTTGAAGATTATTAATTAAGTTATTTAATTAGAAAAAGGCTTAGAAAATAAAGTTAATAAAAATAGAGTAGTTCATTAATCAACCTCAAAAGGGAAAAAAAAAGAAAGAAAAGAAAGACTAATACCCCAAAGTTTTAAAAAAAGAAAGAATAAAAAACCTAATCAAGGACAGCAGAAGAAAAGTGAAATGAATCGAACTCTGCTAAATTTGGCGAAATTCTTCCCAAACAATAGCCAAAGGTTCTCCTTTAATCACGGAAGATAACTCCCTCTTCAAATATTTGTTCTGACGCTTTTGGCTTTTGTGTGCTTTTGATGGTGATGACTTTTCCAAGACGCCAAGCCGCCCAAAGAAACGTCTTTTAAACTCACATAACGACACTTTCAGGGCTACTTTTTCTTAGGTTCTTTGAGCAAATGCCAGGGAGGATATCGGAAAATCCTTTTCGCAGACTTTTAGTTAGAGTGTGCCAAAACGTAAGTTTTCTGGACGAAAAGAGAAAAGTACACATACCTTTAGGAGATCGCTACATCTTCCGTTTTGACCTACTATTTCGATTTTTATTTTTTGATTCTTTTCAGATTTTTCTTGGAAGTCTTTTACAGAGAAATAAAATGGCTGTTTTGGTTTCTTGTTTATGCAGAAATAAATTCACTGGAGGTATTAAAAATAAGAGAAAAGTGTTTGAAGTAATATTCGTATATTGAATTCAATAAAATTTAGCTGTTGTATACATTTTCTGGTGAGATATCGATGCATGCGGGTGAGCATTTTTGATCAATTAATATGGGAAATAATGTCTGAACTTAAAGATTTTTGTGATGAAACTATCAATAATTTTTGATTAAGACTGTTTTCGATAAAAGTACGAGAGCTTTAACTAAACGCGAAGCACATTTCAGACAGAAAAATGCTTCAATTTCCATGGAAATTTCTAGAACTATAGCTCGTATCTCTGTTAATAATATAGTGTTTTTAAAAATTTCAAAATATTCCGTAAATACTTTCTTTTTCATTTTAATAGGGGAAGGCATAGCCCGTTTAACATTACGGTATAGGAGAAAAACACAAAACACATTTTATACCAGAAAAAATGAATCAACTTTATTAAAAAAGGGATGTATGATAAAAATGCTGCTTTCTAAAGGATAGTGAAGCCAGAATATCATATTAATTTTTCATTTCTTTTATATCTGAAAAAATGTTCAATATTCGGGTCCTATTCTTTAAGATTAACCGAAAACAGCCTTAAAATGATTGTATATATTTGCTTTAATATTCTCTTCTATAATTATTCAAATAACCTTATTGTATTGATCAGTTTATTTTCATAAAATTTCGATTTATTAAAGTTTGTGAAAATTGAAGTATTACCAACATATATATATATATAAATAGGAGGAAAACTATCCAATATTTTTATGCTATAGATAAAAAATGAAAAAATTTTACTAATTTTGCTGAAGTGTTCACTGTTTAAAACTGGTTCAAATGATTTGCATATTTCAAGAAAATACATATTTATAAATGCCGGAATATATGTTTGATGTATGATTTTATGCAAAAACTGAATTTTCCCTTTCAAATTCACGAGGAAAAAAGATTTCTATGTGGGGATTAATCTTGCTAGTTTATTTCGCTCGATGCAAGAATTTACTTAAAAGTCTGCTTTAGACCAGTTAAAAACTCCTATAAAACTAATTTATGCTATTGTATTTATAATGCATTTGGAATTGGTTTATGGAACATTTGTATTGTATTAAGTTTTTTGTTATAATATATATAATACACTGCTGGACAATTGCTAAAGACGGATCACAAATGCTATGTAGCATAACATTAAGCGAGACATGAGGCCTAGTAGGATCTAATATAGTTGCCACACTGTTCAGACATTAGAATAAAGAATATTTATTGTTCTGGAAAGTACAAAAGCTGTGAAACATCTGAAAGAAAAAAAATGTTCATTTGATCTGCGTACGGAGAAATGGAACAATGCATCTAAAAGTCAGCAGGCACCTTAAAGAAAGATATCAGTACGGGATATGTCTACCGTGGAGTGTGATGCAACATTCCACACGTCGTGCCATACTTTGCACAACATTATCCAGCAGCTGTTGAGGCAATTTATCCCATTCCTCTGTGAGTGCACGGATGAGGGTGTTCTTGTTTGTCGGAGGATAGTTTCGACCAGCAACTTGCCTCCCCAAAGCATCCCACACATTTTCAATGAGGTTTAGATCTGGAGAACGCGCTGGCGATACGAGACATTGAATACCCTCGCTGTCTAGACAATCCTGAACAGCGAGTGTTCGATGACATGTTGCGTTGTCGTCCATAAAAACAAGTTTATCACCGACAGCACCACGGAAAAGACGAACATGAGGAAGTAGAACTTCATAAATGTATCGTTGACCCGTCATAGTCCCATTCGCAACCACATGTAGGCGCGTGCGGCCATTGATCATGATGCCGGCCCACACCATGATACTGCATGTCGGATATCGGTCCTTTTCCTGGATATTTTCTGGACGATAAGCAGTACCACTCTCGCGCCAGATCAGTTGGCGTCTACAATCCGATGACAGACTGAACCTACTCGCATCCGAGAATAGTACGCATGGCCAGTCCTGTTCAGTCCAATTGTGATGCTCGCGACACCATTGCAAACGGGCTACGTGCTGTTGTTCAATGGGACACATACAACAGGTCTGCGTGCGTATAGTCCTCCTCCCCTCAAACGTCTGGCAACAGTTTTTCGGGAGATCTGCTTTCCTGAGGAAGCAAGAAACTGATTTGCCACCTGCTGAGCTGTGGTGCGCCTGTTCCTTTTTTGCTGATAGGACGATATATCTGTCTTCTGCAGGCGTCGTACTTCTAACACGACCTCCCCGTGCCGTCTACTACACATTCCAGTAGTTTTAAATGACTTCCACAGCCATGAAACAACGCTGTGAGCGATGTCAAACTCCTGGCTGTTATTTTTCGCCCTTCTTCGATCTTTCCAATAATTCGGCCACGCATAAAATCATCTATGTGATGTCGGGAAGACATGCCAAAATTTTAAGTTCGTCTATTAAATCTTTCCTGCAAAACTTTGACTTGAAATAACAACTGTCCACACGCGTCAAAACCTTTAAAGCTCTTATGAACGCTATCACGTGATGAACAGACGTGGAAAAAAAATTTGCATACTCATACTTCTTCTTACTAATATCCCGCACTTATTCTAATTTTCCACATTTTGCTTCCTTTCATTTTGTGGTTGCTATGGATGATAGTGTTATCCGTCCTTAGCAATTGTCCATCAGTGTATGTATAATAAATATATACATCCACACCCACACAGACATATATACATGTACATATGTCTGTGTGTGTGAGAGAGCCGCACTTTTTTCCTTATGTTAATGCCACTGAAAATCGGGTGCGTCTTATAATCGAAGGGATAAAAATTCGTTGGATGGGGCATTTAGAGCATCTGAAGGTTCATGTTTTTATTTACAAATTTATGATACCTCTAAAATAACTAGTTATTTATTACTTATTATTTCTCATTTTAAATTTATTTTAATTTCTTAAAATTGGATATCGATAAACCCTTTTACACAATTTTTCCTTTTTCACAAAAATGTATTGAGAATTTGGAGTGTGGCTTAGAATCAAGAGTGGGTTGGATTCGAATAAATACGGTAAATAAATATAAATATATATACATACACACACACTATATATAAACACACGCATATATATATATATATATATATATATATATATATATATATATATATATATATATATATATATATATACTCTCTCTGTATATAACCATGTACTAAATTGCCGCAAATATAATAAAGTAAAGCACTAAATAGATATAAAGGGTGTTTTTTAGAGGTATAGAACTTTAAATTGCAATAAAACAACGATGCATTATTCGATTGACATGAATTTTTTTATTCGAAAGATAATCTTGTGGCATTACATTTTAAATATGATTTCTGGCATATGACTGCCACGGCTGGCTCGGATGTAGTCCAATCTGGCCTTCATCGTTTTTGAAGAAGTATGGACCAATGATTCCACCAGCCCATAAAGCGCACCAAACAGTCAGTTTTTCTGGATGTAACGGTGTTTGGACATGCATTTGTGGATTAGCTTCACTCCAATTGTGGCAGTTTTGTTTGTTGACGTAGCCATTCAACCAGAAGTGCGCTTCATCGCTAAACAAAATTCGCTTATGAAAATCGGGAATACGTATTCCGCACAGAACCATTATTTTCGAAATAAAATTGCACAATTTGATAGCGTTGTTCAGGCGTGAGTCTATTCATGATGAATTGCCAAACCAAACTGAGAATAAATCACTTGACAGCTGTTAAATCGGTCGCCATCTTGAAAAGTAATGCCAACTTAAACTTCTATACCTGGAAAAAAAAACACTCTTTATAACAAGAGAGTATAGATCAAAAATAAGATAGGCTCAATTGTATTACAGCAATATCTTAGCCTTAGGAGCTAAGATTGTTGGCTGGCCTTAAAGTTTTAAGGCCTGCTAACCTTCTCCTGTATTTTCCTATTACATTGAGCTGAAAGTAAGAGAAAAAATGTAAGAATAAGTTTCTATTAATGCTAAAGATAATAATCTTAAAATTAGGAGATCACTAAAAATACTAAAACTAAGTAAACAATGCCAAATATATGTAAGGATAATTAAATTAGATTAAAAATTAAATTCCCTATCTAGCACTTAACTCATCTTTTTCATTTCATCTTCAAGTATCAAACTAATCACCCATTTATTTCTTCCGAACATATGGCCCAGCCAATAAACATGTCTAATTCCAGATCGTTAGATTTAATAGCCCTATATGTTAGCATTACACTCATAAAATCAGCGGTACTTCTCACCTCTTGCTCAAGTGGTAAAACACTTAGATTTCACTTTGGCATTTTTTTTCTCTCTGCCTCTCAGCGTTAGAGCTTGTATAGATATCATCAAATAAAGATCTTTTTTAAAATTAAGTCTGATTCTGGCACAAAACTTGTGATATATATACGTCAGTGGCGCACACAAGGGGGTGTCCTGGGGGTCCGGACCCCTCCAAAGACCTTAATTTTTTTGGATTGATTATAATTCTAAGTATATATCACGTATAATTTAATTAAGTATTTGTTATTAATGATTAATTTTATTAATTAATGCTAATTATTTATTCAATAATTAGTTTTTTACTGTTTTGTTCCTTAAAATCGACAAAATCAAAAGGAGCATGGTACAAGAATGGTGAACTTTCGACCCCGGACCCCCCTTTGAAAAATTCCTGTGTGCGCTACTGATATACGTATATATAAAGTTAACGAATATGATATTTTTCGTATTATTAAGATTATTTCTGGTTTTTTTAGCATAATAAAACAAATAAAAAATTATTATTCCTATAGTAGATTGGAGTGATTAAATAATTGGTTGAATTATTACGCTATGTCTGTTTACAGGGAAAAATGCCCTCGCGTAATTCATAACTTAAGTATTAATACAGTTAAAGAAAATCACACACACATCCCGCCAATTTGTAACTGACGAGACCATCCCCTTCACCAATTCAACAAAAAATCATTAACCCTTACATTTTTATTTTCAGCTCCATTTTTTTTATGAAGTCAGAGAATAATTTTTTCACCTTAGTGCAACTAGATCGTTTAAAGCCTTCCAAAGGAATTTTAAAAACCATTCATCTGAATAAAACAATTTTTGTAGCTAAAGGTAAAAAATAACATACAAATGATTATTTTAATCACTCGGAGCAAACAAAACGACACGACGAGAAAAGCTGTTTACTAAGGCAGCAATGCACGCGATACACGTGTCACCCATTTTTCCTCATAATGAATGCCCAGTGCGTTCCAAAATTGTACAGTTCACAGATTGAAGGCGCTTAGCTTTTTAGATTAGCCATGGGTGTTGTGATAGAGTTAATGTTTTTAGCAGGAGCAGTCGAATGTCTTTGAACAAAACGATTACCTCTAGGCATTATTATTTTACCTCTAGGCATTATTATTTTACCTCTAGGCATCCAGATTTCATTGCTTTGACTTTAAAAAATTGTTTGTAAAATTACGGTTCAGTAATTATAGAAAATATATAGGTTTACAGATAAAAAGATATATAATGTTAGCTTCTGTATGTTAAAATGTCCGTAATTCTGTAATTAAATGTCCTAATTCTGTATGTAAAATTCTGTAAGTTAAAATGTCCGATTAAGCATTTAAGGTATCCGACTACGTTCGGAACCGTGATTTTCAAAAGCGCATAAATGGATAATTTTCATGATATTTAGTGTCACGTAGATTAGAATATATGCATAAAATTGTTTTAAGGACATTTTAACAAAAAAATTTATTTAAATGCAATATTGTGGCAAAAAATTAACATAGAATAATCTTTTTCCAACTGTTCTCCATTTGTGAAAAATGCTTCTATTATAATAATATTTTGCCTGTATATAGCTCAGACCTCTCTACAGAGGCTCAACTAGAATTTTTGAAATATATAACTTAGAAGTGGGTGTATTCATATTTTACGACAACAGAGGGGAGCAATTTTAAGAAAAAAACGTGAATAATTATTTCAATTGGTGGTAACTCTCAAAATAATGTGAATTTTTACAAAGTTTCTAGTTGAGCCTCTGTAGGGAGGTCTGCGCTATATACAGGCAAAATATTATTATAATAGAAGCATTTTTCACAAAAGGAAAACATTTGGAAAAAAGATTATTCAAAGTTAATTTTTTGCCAAAATATTATATTTAAATAATTTTTTTTGTCAAAATGTCCTTAAAACAATTTTATGCATGTATTCTAATCTGAGTGACACTAAATACCATGAAAATTATCCATTTATGCGCTTTTTTAAAATCATGGTTCCGAACGTAGTCGGATACTTTAAGATGAACTTTGATCTATTTTTAGAAATTGTATATTAAAGATTATAAAGACCAGAGAAGATATGTATATAATGTTTAAAAGTTCTTTTAAAAATAATACCACTTTAACAAATTTCTAACTACAAGAGATAATGCATAGATTTTGTTATTGATCAGTTCTTCAATTAGGAACAAAACGAAATTCATCACTTTAAAAAAAATGCTCTGTAATAACTTTTTAGCCGACGTAAATCTAAATATTGTCACAAGCGCTTAGAAATATGTAGCTATATAAATGTCTAATATAGTATATATATTGAGAGAGATAGAGAGAAAATTTTTTGTAAAATAATTAAATAATGAATAAATAAATATGTTGGTTTTTAAATCATTCAATTTATTTTATTTCATAATTAAATCTAAACACGGAATTATCACACAACAGAAGGTTTCATTCAGATGTGTTACATGAGTTTCGGAGCTCCTGATTTTGAATGCTTAGATTAAAAAAAATATAAATTGTATAAAGATTTTAGTTCTTCTAAACTTGTGAAGATCCCCTTGGATCTATCTCACTTTGAGAACGAGAATAATTTTGAGTCAAAGAAGAACCAGTAGCCATTTTTATGAATAACTTTCTTTATTTGGTTATCTTTCCCAAATAGAATCAAAGACTTTTAATAACAAATAATTGAAATAGGTTTATGAGGTTTAAATGGGACTTTCCTTTATATTAACTTAAATATTTACTGATCTAATTAATTAACAATTAGAATATCGATCACGCAGAGATTACCGCAATAAGAGATCCCAGAATTATATTCAATAATGTTCCAATTGAATATTTAACTTTAATCTCTCTCCTAATGTAAAACTTTAATGATACTTTAATTATAAATCAATATTTACCACACTGAATCTCAGCTCTTCCTGAGCCTAATTTATCCACCTAGAAATCTTCAATAATAAATCTCTCTAACTTCACTATTATAATTTCCTGCTTCAATCTCTCTCTCCTACTGCCTCCCACTTTACTATTCCGTTTGACTTAAATACTTTATCTAATCTGCATATATAACACGGAATCCCTGTCCTCTTTTTGGAGCTGATTGGAAATAGGTAGGGAATTAAATTTCTCTAAAAAAGACGTCTCAGAAGGTTAGTGATAAAGTTCCGTATAGATTTGCCACAAACTTATTATTTATAAAGAAAACTTTCAAGTTATGATCGTAGGAGATAACACTAAATTTTTATGAGAATTCAAATGCATTACTTCGTTTACTAGCAAATGTTCAGAATAGGAATCTATTTTGAAAACTCTTTTTCAAATATAATCATATAATTAATATTTTGTATGATTTAATAAAAATGATTTAAGTACGCTATCCGTATTATCTGAGCATTTTGTTTTATAAATAAGGATTGTGTTGTGATTTTTATTCTTATAAAGTATTAAATCGAAAATAAAATACAATTATTGTTTTCTTTATTATATAATCAAGCCGCCTGGGTGGCATAGTTGGTTATGTCGCTGGTCTTCTACACTCAAGGTTGCGGGCTCGATCCCGGCCCAAGTCGGTGGATTTTTATGAGGCAGAAAATCAACAGCGGCCACGTCGTGTGATTATAAGGCATGCAAAATATCCGTAGAGTGTCTGTTTGGCTCTGGCACTCTCTTGAAAAATTAAATCCTAGTACAGGTTCACATCACATCAGAGCTCAGGTGCTTTCTCCTCTGGGGAGGAAACTGGGAGCGGCGAGTGGTATCCGCCTCTATGGTGCCGCACTGTTATGAGATACCAGCTTCTGGGGAATGTACTAGGTTTGCAATGGTAAAACACCAATCTGCAGCCTTTTAGAAATATAAAAAATGTTATATAGTCAATTTCAATTTTAATTCAATACCCTGTACCAGGAATCAGCAACCCATGACACATATGCCATATGTGGCACGTGTAACAATTCTCAGTGGCACTACTAGAAAAATTTGTCCTTTTTTGAGTGAATTGAAGCTCATCAATTTGTAACGAATCTTATTTGACAAACATCTTTTGTGAATTATGGACATTTACGGAAAAACAAAAAAATATAAAGAATAACTTTAAGCAGAAATTTAAAGCTATTTTTTAAATTATCAAATGTCATTTCTGGAGATATTTAATTATTTAAAAGGAGAAAATTGCATGCACTCTGCTTTCCTCTTTTGTACTCATATAAAAAATACTTCGAGTCCACAAAGAAATTGCTTGCCACAACTGAATGCTCAAAATAGTGTCAAATCGAGAGTCACAAATTCTATCCTTGAAAGTAAAGCGGTACAAGCACTAAGTTTACATTAAAATTTTTATTTAATTATAATGATGGGAAATACTTATATTTTATGTTTTCTATTTCAATTTTAGTAAATATGTTTTAAAAAATCTATAATATATGATTAACTTTAATTTTTTTTATTTTTGCTGAAGAATGAACTATAATTTAAGCTGTTATTTTTAAGTTAAAAATATCTTTGAATGATGCAAAATTAATATATAGTAAAATTGTAAATCTGTATTATTGACTTTTATTCTCTACCTCTGCATGCATTATCGCTGCAATCAAATTGTTTAAAAATTTGCAATACCTACTGTGTGGCACTCTGAACCATATTGGTAGATTGACTTGGCACGCCTCAGCTAAAAGGCTGCCTACCCCTGCCCTGTGCCACATAAAAATTGACGTAGTAATATCTTTTTCTAATTTTACGGGTTAAAATTTTGGTATCTTTCATTGAATCTATTTTATCTTGTTTATCAGAGAAGAGAAATACAAATATATATGCAAGTATGAGTATGAAATATATATATATATATATAAATCGTCGAGAATATTCTCATTCTAATTAAATGTAATGAATTAAATGTGTGTCGTGGCCATTCAGAAGTCTGGTGTTTTAAATCCAATGATTGTTTATTCAATTTCAGCAACAGGAAAAGATTTGTGAGCTTACGCTTTGTTCAATTTCCAGAAAACAAGAGGGGGCGGAATTCTTCTAATTCCATATTAAAATACTTTAAGGAAAAATAGCGAAACACGTTTTATAAAAAATGTAATCTTGTGTTCAAGCGAAGAGAAATATACATTATAATATATAGAGATGATATAATTGCTTACGAAGGATTTGAAAGTCACTAATTTTTAATACTATGCAAATACTATTTTTAATTCACTAGAAAAAGATAATTTGATTAATGCGCATCGAAATAAGGTATTCAGATTCCTGAATTAGATATTATAAATAAAATAGATTCAATCTTCAGTAGATATTAATTAAAGTTATCACAACACACACACACACGTACGCACGCACACACACTGTATAATGCTAGATAATGCTTGTAATTCACTTTCATTTCCCTATGTATTTGCATATCCTAATTTTGGTAAATGGACATGGGATGATTGGAAGAATAGGAAACACTAGAATGGGCAGAATAAAATCATTAAATGAAATGATAGGATGCGGTGAAATCAAACATTAAATGAAACAACAGCATGGAATTAAATCGCATTATATGACAAAAGAAAGAATGAAGTCGAGAAATTTTTAAAATTATTTTTAATACAATGGCACTTATACCAAACGAAACCCTTCGGGTCAAGTGTTCTGAATGCTTTAATTTATTATCATAAAATAATTGTTATTATTTTCTTAAAACTTTTGTTTAATCTTTAACCCCTAATATATTAAATTGCTAACCCCTAACATAAAATCCTTCCATACCAAGAGAATGTCAATTTTCCATTCAAAAAGAATAGCAAGTGAACCTTTTTTGTTATGCACTGAGGATCAAAGGCCAGGATCATCGACATAACCTTGCAAATGCGTGCCTAGCTTGCGTGAGGGTTGTCTCCTCAAGCAGTGAGGTTCAAGGCAAATCATATAAGCTACGAACTTCGTTTGTTTCCGTGTTATGCGACTGCCTCTAAGAGAGATTGAAACTTTTTGTTTTTCCATGTCACGATTTCGCCACGGAATAGAACAATAAGCCTCTTTGTTTTTTTCTATTGTGACTGTTAAAGACGAAGTTTGATAATTCTTATCCGGTATGCGAGCCATTACCGAAGCATATTACATTTCACGTCGATACAAGAGAGCGAGTATCTTTCAGTTATTAAAATTCCCCTGATGTATATAATCACTTCCAGAATCAACATTTACCGATGGTTATACGAAACGGTTGTCTTCATACATATGAGATATAAAATATTTATGATATATGAATGTTGAAAATGGAATGAAAAAAAGCACTCACTTCAAATTGTTATTGATTAAATTATGCTTTTTCCCTTCAATCTTTTTAAACGTGAAATAAAATATTAATATCTTTTACTGTGCAGATTATACTTTTGTTATAAATATCCAACGAGAAATCAATTTCCATTATTGAAAGTTAAGTATCTCCTGAAAGTAAAGATCGAACGAATAAATTCTGTAATTTAAATTAAAAATAACTTTAATGCTTATAAAGGACGGATATTAATTATTTATAGTAATATTTATAGTTATAATTATTTATCATTATATAAAATATATTTAATTTTGCCTCAGAAAATATACATGAATTTAATGCATACATTATATTCTCCTATATTATTGTATCTACTTAATTAATCAATTCATTTTGAAGTGGGATGTATTGGTAATATTTGTTTGGAAAATATATTGTATACATGTACATGAAGTTAAACTTGTTTTCGAAGCCTTTTTTATTGTGTAAAGTAAAAACTACATTTTTTCTAATACTTTTCTTATAGAACCATATTCAGTATGAGTAATACTTTCTAAGAGTAAATAAATTTAAAAGTTTTCCCAGTTTCAAATATTTGAAAAAGGTATTAAAAATAAAATGGTGGCTTTCACAATTATTCAATGGAATTTTTTAGAAAACTGCTTCATTTGAACAAAAGGTGAAAGGTTCAAACACTAAAAATAAATAAGGGGTATAAAAACAGCTACCTATAATAATAATAATAGTAGTATAAAAATTAATTATCCAAGATTTTTAAAAAAATTCCAAATTAAAAAAGTTACAAAGAAAAAAAAAGGATGATTAGATAACTTAAGGTATCCGGCTACTTGAGACAACATTTTTTTTTAAAAAAATGGAGATATGGGGATTTTTTTTGTGGTTTTTAAATTTGCTTAGTACATTTTAAGAAAAATATGCTCAAAATGTGAGGAGAAAAATAAATTATTACTACTAAAATGGGAAAAAATGGGTAAAAATTGACATAAATGGGGCCTGCTCTGTACAAAGAGAAAATGAGCAAGTTATCAATTTTTCAATTTTGATTTATTACTTAACTATTACTTTTTGAAATGACATTCAGGATAAGATATATTTTAATTTTTACAAAAACTAGAGTACACTTTAACTTAGTTATTATATGAAGTTGCTTTTAAAAAAACAGTGGTTATATTCGCATAAGGGACTATTAATTTTGTAACAAAACAGTTATTAATAAACGTGAAAATTAAAACACTTCACCAATCATACAGAACATATATAGAAAATTTCATTTAATTAATTTCAAAACTTTTTGAGAAATCGCTATCCCCGTTTGAGCATTTTAAAAAAATGCATTTCGAGTAAAACGCATTTTAAAGTATGACATCTTGCTTAAAGTAATGGCAACTACTTTTACTAAAACACTTATAGTTTTTGTTCCAGGGAACAGAAAATAATAAACCAGGTATTTTTACAAATCTAATAAGATGGCATATGAAATTAAATCATAAAAAAAATTGTCAACTTTTAGCAAAATTCACAATTTTAGGGTAGGATATCTTATGCATTATGCCAACTATAAATTCTTCTTAAGAAATTAGAGATCGTTTCATGGAGTATTATTTAAAAGAGGATTAAAATATTTAAATAAAAACCATTAAAAGTTAAATAGTATTGTAACGAAAAAACACAAATATGAACTTTTACAAATAATAATAATAATATAAAATGTTATTTAAGGTATCCGACTACGTTCTAACCGTGATTTTGCAAAAGCGTACAAGCGAATATATATATATTTAGTGCCAATTATTTTAGAATATACACGTATAAAATTGTTTTAAGAATATTAGTAAAATAAAAAAAAATAATCAAGTGCAATATTTTGGCAAAAAATGAACTTAGAACTACCTTTCTTCAAACCATTTTCCTTTTATGAAATATGTTTCTATAATAATAATATTTTGCTAATACATAGGTAAGACACTCAGAGGGCCTGAACTACGATTTTTGAAAAATTCACATTATTTTCAGAGTTACTACCAATTCAAATATTTATCATTGTTTTTCTGTTAAAGATTCTACACTTTGATGTATTAAAATATGGAAAAATCCATTTCTATAGTATATATTTCAAAACCCCTTTGTTCAGACTTTGTTCAGAGGTCAGAGCTATATATAGGCAAAATATTATTATTACAGAACCATTTTCCATAAAAGAAGAACTTATAGAAAATAAACAATTATATGTTCAATTTTTGGCAAAATAATGCATTTAAATCCCTCTTAATTGTAATAATATTCTGATCATACTTGTATTCTAATTTTAATAACTTTAAATATTAAAAAGTTTCGTTTGTACGCATTTGAAAAATAACGGTTCCGAACGTAGTTAACAAAAGAAATTATATCTTTATGAAAAGTAATTCCCATCTTGGGGTAAAGAAGTAGTCATCTGTTTTAAAATAAATATCGTTGATAAAATTGTCATATTGAGGCACAGTTACATTTTAATATGTCATAAAGATAATAGGAAATCTAATGATCACACATTGAAACGTTTAAATAAAAAGCATAAAAGGAAATATTTAAAATATACTGAATATTAAGTGAATCATGAATATAATAAAGTATGCAGCTGAGTAACTTGATCAAGCCTAACATAATCTTTTCTTCACAATTTACCAGCATAAAAATTACCTTTAACATATTTCTTGAGTTCAATGCAAAATTAAGCGTAACTGTAAGAAACATTAAAAGTTTTAAAAATCCTGTAATTTTTTAAAGATAGAAAAGTTTGACTATCATTAAATTTCGAAAATAGTGAATTTATCGGAAGTGAAATAAAAAGAGTTTGATAAAATTTAGAAATGTGAATACGAATGTTTATCAAAAATCATATTACATTAAATTGTTTGTCCTTAACAATTTTGTCTTCAACTATTAATCTGTCTTATTTTGATTAAAATTTCTAAAGAAAAAAATACTGTGATTCTCACGCCTAAATTTCTAACAATTTAATACACTGTGAAAAAATGGTAAAATGTAATTTATAGTTTTTGATTCCATGCAAAAAAACTCCCTACTATTATTCATCTAAATAGAAAAAATACACCTGAGTGTTATTACTTAGAATATTTAATATAAATATGTTAAATTTTTCTTCTTTCGTTAGATTAAATACTGATTAATCTGCTATTGATATGAAAATATTAGACATATCCAAGTAAAAATTAAGTTAATGAATATAACTTTTAATAGAAAAAACATTCTATCGCTATTTTGAAACATATTTGTGTAAGATAAAGAGAGAAGTTAATATTGCGAAGCAAACACAATAAACTTAGTATAAAATTTAAAAAATTTATTTCGTAAATAAATTATCACCAGTGATGAGCAATTAATTTGAGCAGGAATATTTGATTAAATTCCTTTAAGCTAATAAAGACTTATTAAAGGATATATATATATATATATACATATATATATATATATATATATATATATATACAGGGTGTCCCTGAATGCCGTGTATAAATTTTGAGGGGGAGGTAGAGAACACCGTGAGGAGCCATAATTGCATAGGAAAGCATGGGCTGAAAGCGATAGGTAGCGCTTCATGAGCTCACAAGTTCGACGCATGTGATTTCCCCATTTCAAACATGGATAGTGTGATGAACAGGAATTGTTATACGAATGCTGAGTTGGCGGATACCCATTTCAACTATGGCCATTCCAATGGAAATGGACGTGTTGCTGTTCGATTGCATGGAGAAAGATATCTAACGAGGCGGCAACCGAATCATCAAACCTTTGCTCGGGAGCATCAGAACCTGGCGGAACAGGGTTCTTTCAGAGACACGATTGATGACACTACCGTCAAATCTGAAATGGATTGGTGGCATGAACATCCATCGCTGCTGTGACTATCCATGAAATGCTCAGTATTTTCGAATATGTCCATTAATCCATGTCAAGTTGGTGTCGTGCGTGCATACATGTCAATGGCAGCAATTTTTCAAACACCTCATGTGATGCTTTAATGTCATACTTTTAATTTATTTTTGTTTTTTTGTTTATATAGTATAGCGTTTTACGCTACATTCTGTATTGTGGCCTTACTGTCTTTGTGTCTCTTAATCTCGTTAGGGTTACGTTCCCACCTATGTTTTTCTATGTAATTATGGTTCCTCGGTATGTTTTCTATCTCCCCTCTAAGTTTGTACACGACATTCGGGGACACTCTGTATGTATATCTTTTTCTTGGGCCTTAATATGAAGAATACTTATTTCAAAATTTTCAATTTTAATAGTTTTAATGAAGGAAATGGACAATTAATAATAGACACCGAAAGATATAGAATAATCTAACTGTTTGAACTGATATTATTAGCATATAAATCAGGGATTCCCAAAGTGGTCTATATAGACCCCTAGGAGTCTATTGCGACCTGCAAGGGGTCCACGCCAGTGAAAAAATAATTTGGGGGTCCATGACGTGTAAGTGGGGGTCTATGATAGTGACTCTCGTTATAACAAATCGTGACTTTAGTTTTAAAAGAAAACATAATCAAGTGGAAACCAAATTTTACCTATTTAACAGATTTATTTACTAAATTTAATTAGGTAAATTTGACTTACATGGAGACAGCATAAATTTTATTAAAACAAGATCCATTTCAGCGTTTCTTTCCAGAATTAGACTAAAGAAGTATAATACTTGAGGTCCCGAATTTCCTCATTTTGTCCAAGACAATCTGTCAGGACGTTTTAACCTACGTTCAACATTTAACTGCCTTTTATTCAAATTTTGAAACCAGGTTTGGAAATGCTTTGATTTTGGTAATGCCACATTAGGCAATGGATTCATATGGTCATATTGAAAAAAAAATGTAACATTACTGTAGGAACTTATCGAAATAAGCACTAAGAAAGATCTTAAAGTTTAGAAACCGATGTCAGCAATTTTGGCTTTAAGAAGACAAACCTGTTATTTGTCCCGAATCATGAAATATCGTGAAAAAATGTTTAATTGTTTTTACTGGTGGGAAGGAGTTTCAGCATGGTTGTCAATCTCCAAAACAAAATAATTAAAAAAAAATCTGGACACTGCCAACAAAGAAAATTTAATGTTAAATCTGAAGATTGATACCAAATGTTGAAAGTTTGTTATTGTAGAACCAGATTCAACACTCCCACTTTAAAATCATTTGTTTGTTGTTCAGTTTTTTTATGTAATGGTTATTTTATGTATTAATTAACTTTTAATTTTTAATTAATTAACATGTGCTCTTTAAATTTTAAACACTATATTTCATTACATTTAAAAGTTTAATTCTTTTAAAGTAGTAGTAGTAACAGCTGTCAAAGTGACATTTAAGTAGATAGATTTGCAAAAATTCAATATTAATTAAGCAGGGGTCTACCCCAAACCGAAAACATGGCAAGGGGTCTATTAGACAAAAAAGCTTGGGAACCTCTGATATAAATCATCAGCAAATCAGGTAAAATCGGAAATGATGTTTAATAAAATTTTAGTGAAAACTAAAAATTGGGTAACATTATTGTTAGGCGAATATCTTAATAAGTGAGAGAATTTTTTTAACAATATATATATATATATATATAGGAAATAATTATGAAAACTGCTGTTAATGACCCAAGAAATGAATTTGGCTTGAAGTCCTCATTCTATTCTTTCACCGAATACTCCACCATTTCTTCACTAGACATTAGTCTTATTGATTATTTATTGGTGCATGTAAAAGAATAAAAATGCCCATCTCGAGCTCGCAAATTTAAAAACTCAAAAACGATATTAGCGAAAATTTCTGAATGTGTATAACTACATAGATAAAAATAATAAAGAGAGGAAGATAGATTTACACTTTTTTCCTTCCTTCTCTTTAAGTATCGATTTCTAAAAAAATATTCTTTTGAAGAATGTAAATGCATTTTTTACTTTCAGATGTGTGTGTGTTCATTCTTTTTCAATTTCTCATGTAAAATAGACGTTTTTCAAAAAGGCAAAAAGATTTTTCATAAGAGAAAGCCTGCAAAAAAAGGGGGGCGGGAAATTGAATGCATTTCTTTTTCTGTATTTTGGATCGATTTTATTTTTGAAACTTATGAAAAATATTTTGATAAATATTTTTATGTTCTTTTTTTCAAGCCCATATGGTGGCTAATAATATTCTGTCAGAGAATAAAAGTTCTCCAAAAAATTCTTCATCATTAAAAAATGAAAAATCTCTTAAGTACACAATTCTGAATTTTCTTGACGATTTGTTGTATATACAGTAGAGTCCTGGAAACTTAGTATAATGTAAACTGAAGGGTGACGAGTTTGCGAAAATGACAGGTGATTGAGAATGAATTAAAAAAGAATAAGTATGAGTGTTTCCTCAGAAAATATTGCACTGCCCTTGTTGTTTGGTTAAGAGTACAAAAGAAAAACAACCACCCAAATATCCTTAAATAAAGGAAAAGTACATACTTTATGAAGGCATAGAGATTTAATTACATGAAAAGGAAAATTAATAAATGCATGGTATTCAGTAATTGACTTGATCAGACATGCCTCAGAAAAATTCTTTATGAAGCATAAAGTTGTCTATAAAGAAAATTAAGTAGCTAACGTTTCAAAACTGGCTACTTTTAAAAAAAATGCGTAGTATCCGGTTGCCTTCTGTATTTCACTCTCATTTTGCTACTTCATCACGAAGACGATGAAAGAACATAAGTCCATTACCGTCCCATCTTGTTCAAAATTCAGAAGGGAAGTTTCCACAGCCTTTAGTCGGTCACTATAAAATATTTTAGGAGTTAGTTTAGCGTTTTCAACGTTAACGCCTTCATCGTTTTCCGGCATTTTTCGTTAACGTATCCAACTACGTTCGGAACCGTGATTTTGTAAAAGTGCTTAAATGGATAATTTTCATGATAGTTAATGTCACTTGGATTAGAATATATGCATAAAATTATTTTAAGGACATTTTGAGAAAAAATTTATTTAAATATAATATTTTGGCAAAAAATTAACTTTGAATAATCTTTTTTCCAAATGTTTTCCTTTTGTGAAAAATGCTTCTATTATAATAATATTTTGCCTGTATATAGCGCAGACCTCCCTACAGAGGCTCAACTAGAAATGTTTTAAAAATTCACATTATTTTGAGAGTTACCACCAATTGAAATAATTATTCACGTTTTTTTCTTAAAATTGCTCCCCTCTGTTGTCGTAAAATATGAATACACCCACTTCTAAGTTATATATTTCAAAAATTCTAGTTGAGCCTCTGTAGAGAGGTCTGAGCTATATACAGGTAAAATATTATTATAATAGAACCATTTTTCGCAAAAGGAGAACATTTGGAAAAAGATTATTCTAAGTTAATTTTTTGCCAAAATATTACATTTAAATAATTTTTTTTGTCAAAATGTCCTTAAAATAATTTTATGCATGTATTATATTCTTAGTGACACTAAATATCATGAGAATTATCCATTTATGCACTTTTTTAAAATCATGATTCCGAACGTAGTCGGATACCTTAACTGTGATAACAGGAATACTTTCTGCAACGGGCAGTCTTGCTCGGTATCGATCTGGAACGAATCGGCACGCGGGGTTTTTCAATCTGCAAAGATGAGTCTGAGTTATCCCGACTACCTGAGTGCCGAGATTTCGAGACTCTATTGTATCAATAACGATATTACCGATTTTTCTCTTTTTATTGTATCTTCTATAATATAGAAGCTGTGAAAATATTTCAAGATACAAAAGGGCTACTTTAACATATAAATATACTTTAACATAGTAATTTAAACTCGATGAAAACAAATATATCTTTGGAATGTGTAACGTTATATACAAAAAAATAAGATTTTATTTTATCATTCCTATTAAAACCCTTCTTTTTTAGCAAAAGTGAGCAAGTAATATTGAAAGTAAAATATATTAATTTATAGAAATATATTAAAATATAAACAATATTTTAATAAAGGATTGCATTCTAAATTTTATTTAGTTTAAAATTCGTAAGGGAAAGTCAATAAATCTACAAAAATCTCACACATCAGTTTTATATAGCAAGTGTCTAATCTCTAATCAAGATCTCTTACGAAATCAGGCAATTTAATTCAGATATTAATTCTTGTTTTTGCACATAACACATAACTTTTAACTTTTGCACATAACTTTTAGATTATTTATGCTTATTGGAGCAAAATAAAAATTATTTCCAAGAAAAATTAAAATAAGACAATTTTTTATTTTATTTTATGGAAAAGTTCATTTTTCTCTCCATCAAATTATTTTTAACAGTTGTCTTAAGATATCATTAACATTCTGCAATACAGTTATAAAAATTTCTTTTTCAAGTACAGGAATAATACATTATAATTAGAAATAAGCCAGAATCATACATGAAAGCAGGAAATTTTTAAGTACAACTCAAACATTTTAAAAACATCTGCTTACATTTCTTAACAGTGCTAGTTTATATATTTATTCATAGAGATTTATAGGTTGCGGGAAAAAGGATACAAATCCTTTTAAAAATATTTTCTTAGATTAATCAAAATATTTCATTTTCCACGGCAGATTTAAATATTTTTTATTAATACCTGTTTCGACGAAGTGTTCTCAAAGTAAACCGCAGACTGTGTCAATAAACTGTAGAAAGTATATCTAAGGGAGATTTATGACATCTATTTCAAAGGAAAAACTAATCATCCTACAAATTTAATTTAAAAATAAAATCTTTTGATTGACTTTTATTTTACACTTGGAATGTTAAATTCTAATTTCTTTTCAGTTCTCTGCAAATGACCATTAAAAAATAAAAGTGACAACAATAACTGCATATAAATTATTAATAAGCATCTTAAAGCTATGTTTATAAGGATTTTATTAAATCATTTATTCAAAATATTGTATAAATAATGAACAGAGTTTCTTAATATGCAGCCCAGAATAAAACAAATGGAATTTGGAATAAAATCTACAAAATTTTCACACAAGTTCTTTAAAATTTTAGATTAATTAAATTTTACCAATTAAGGCATATAATAAAATGTTTTAAAATTTCAATTCATGTGGAGCTGTTTTCACTTAAATGGCAAAAGTATTAACATCAAATAGTATATTTGCATTGTTAATCAATAAATCGAACCCTACATTGCAACATGTCTTGAATTGCAAAGCTAAATCCAATCATTTAAAATATACACCTCTCCATTAATTAATTTTTGTACAAGTCGAATGCACTATAGTTCCTTTAAAATTTCAAATGCCTAGACCAGTGTTTCTAAGCTAGGGCTCGTGACCCCAAATGGAGTCTCGTGATTTGCACAGCTGGGGTCACCAAAATTTTTAGGATTTTTGATGTATCTCTTTGAATAAAATAACTTGTTCATTGTGAAAATAACAGCAATTTAATTGTTTATTTAGATTCTTACTGGAGTATCGAACACATCTAAAGAATATCGAGGAAGTACTTCGTACGGAGGCGACGACTAATTTTCCAAGATCTAATAACATGATTAAAAAAAATCAAGCACATTCTTCCTACATTGGTATTTAAATCTTACATATACCGTTGTTAAAAAAAGGTGACGGTCTCAAAAGTGAACTCAAAGTAACTGCACTTAATAAACAGATTATAGTATATGTATAATTTACCGTATACTTACAATATATATAATGTTTTTTTTATTTTGTTAATTAAAATTTCTATATCGGATATTCAAAGTAAAAACTTATTGCGGATGTTTATTACAGTAATTCAATAACATATTACAAATAAAATACATATAAAAATACTCAAGCGTGTGTAAGTTTTGCGCAATGCTTTTGGGGCTGCACAAAACTTTTGTACAAAAAATGGGATTGCCACCCTGAAAAGCTTAAGAAATTCTGGCTTAAACCACTAAAAAAAATCTAAAGTTGAGAAATTTGAAAATGTTTCAAGCTTTTACTAAATGATTACCTTATAAATATGTATAATACACGCAAATATATACATATGCATACACTCATGGATATGTAACATGCATATGCATATACATATATACACTCGTGTCCATAAATTGAGGATAATGAAGTTCAGGCAAAGAAAGAGACAGAAGCAAAACAAATTTAACTTATTTGTAAAGTCTATTTATTAAACAAAAGGTAAAGAGCAAAAAAGATGCTATATGTTCGACATAATTAATAAAAATAGCGATTTTTACTACCTGGAGCAAATTTCAAAAAACAAATATTTACAAAAAACAGTATAACATGGTTAGTATGATGGTTAATACGGAGTATGACTCCCGGACGATGCAATACAGGCCTTACAACACATAGGCATGTTGAGTATCAAATTATCAATCTGATCTTGGGGAATATTGAACCACTCATCAAGCAATGCCCTTCGAAGTTCCGGTAGATAGGTGGGAGGGGGTTCACGGGCTGCAATTTGTCTGCCAAGCATATCCCACACATAATCTATAGCAGGGGTGGCGAACCTTTTTGGGTCAACGTGCCATTTTTTCTAAAAAAACGTTTAATGAGTTATAGGCGTGCCATCAAATAATTTTGACTTGTGATTATTGAAGAACTAATAAAACTAAGTACGAACAAATCAAAATTCTTGATTTAATAAGAAAAAATATATTTTGCCCTGTATAGTAGTAAATGTTTTAGTTATACTTGTAATTTTTAATTTAAAATAACATTAGTGTGATTTCTGCTGTTGTAGATTAGATGACAAATAACTTTACTTAAGGATTATAAGATGTTACTTTTAGTAGAATGCATGCTGAATTAGAGTCGTCTGTTAAACGGTTTCTAAGCGAGTCTTTGATGTTATTTATCTCAAAAATTGACTCGCAGGCATAGGTAGATGAAAATATGGTTAAAATAGCATACGCCAACTTCTTCAAACAGTCAAATGCGTCTGGAATCGAATTCCACGTTTCCAAAATTTCGTTACTGGTATTTTTACTTATATTGCTTGTCAATCTTTCTGCTTCAATCAATTCCAACTTTTTCCTTGTTTCAATAAACTTTTGAATCCATATTGAACTAGACTGGAAATCAATCAGTTGCATTTCAAGTTCTTCAATTTCCAACCAATCGAATTGAGACAAGTTCAGTTTATCAAACGAAATCACATCAGGGTACATAATAAATTTCAACGTTTCCGATAATTCCCTGGACTGAGAAAATCTCGCTGAAAATTCTTTGATTAAAGAATCCATTATGGAAATAAAGTCATCAATAACTTTTTCTTCATTTCGTTTCTTGGGCATCTAAATCTTTGATATTTTTTTTTCAAATTTGGGAAGTACTTGTAGTTTTTTGTAATAATATCGTTTCTGAAAACATATAGTTTAGCTTCAAAAGCGCGAATGAGATCCATCATGACGATAACTGTTTTATTCGGGCCTTGAAGCTTTATGTTCAATTCATTGAAATGTTGACATGTCTGTAAAAAACATCAATTTTAAAAGCCACATAATATCCATCAACTGTGGGTATTGTTCAATTTTGCTCTCATTTTGTAGAAACAATCCGATTTCTTCCAAGAAATCAACAAATCTTTGAAGTACGTTCCCGCGGCTCAACCAGTGAACATTGTTATACATTATTAAGCCATTATACACCGAATTGACTTCATCCAACAAAGCATCAAACTTTCGTTTATTTAAAGCCTGCGACGATATGAGGTTGACTATTTTTGCGACTAAAGTTATCACATTATCAAGAGATGTTAAACCACTCTTTGCACATAAGGCTTGTTGGTGAATAATGCAGTGGCATTCAAGAATCGAATGTCGTACGTCTGTTTTAAATAAAGAAATGAAACCATTTTTTTACCTACCATATTTGGAGCACCATCAGTGGTTACTGAAACAATTCTTTTCAAATCAATTTCTTTCTCAGCAAGCGAATTTCTTACTGCCGTACAAATATCTGTGGCCTTTGTAGTTATTAGCAACGATGTTATCGCAATTAATTCTTCCTTAATGATGTTTCCTACACAATATCGAGCAAAGACAGCTAAACGTGCCGATTTAGTAATGTCAATACTTTCGTCAAAACATAGCGATATAAAAGGAGCGGAGTTAATGTCATTTTTTTGTTGATCTGTAACATTTTCTGTCAATTTCAAGATTCTATCTTTCATTGTATTTCTAGATAGAGGAACATCTTTGATGCGCTGAATTATCTTATCTTTATTATCAAAACCATCAAAAAGTGAGGGCGTGCATGCCAACCAAGCTTCCTTCAAAAACTCTCCCTATTGAAAAGGTTTACCATGCCGAGCAATTGCATTTGCAGCCGAGTAACTTGCCGCACTTGTGTGACAATTTTTGCTTACATATTTAAACATAGACGTCGACTGTTTATTTCTGTCTTTTATTGCACTTGCAATTAATTCTTTTTGCTCTGGTTCGCTTTTTTCACAAAAGGATTTGTGATTTGTTTCAAAATGCCGTTTTACAGACGATATGTTCTGCATACCACTGTTCCAGAACATAAAACACACACCGCTTTGTCATCTTTATTGATCATGCCATATTTCTCAGCCCACCAAGTTTGAAATTCTCTGCTACACTTACTATCTTGCACTTTTTGTTTTTTTGTTGAACTAGCCATGTTAAATAGCAGTTAAAAATCGTAAATTTAACACAAAACTTTAAATGTACAGTTGTGTCGATGGAATTGACTATTCTATGTGCTCTCGCTTGATTCCTCCCCCCGCGCCAACCCCCCTTTTTTACTGACTGCGCACGACTGCGGGCTCATGGGCAGATTTATTTGTTTTTAGGAAATTGAGTGCTTGTACGAGATTTCTGTAGTGTTTGCTCTTTCGCTTTTGTCTCAGGTCATTAAAATTTTTAAACTAAAGCAGTGAGAGTTATTTTACCAATTAGACTTAGAAGACATGAATTAGATCACATTAATAAATTAGATGTATACAAGCTGAACTATTAATGTGAACGTTAGGATATGTTTTTTAAACAACTTGAATATATTTAGAAATAGTTACATACACACACTATGCGTAGATAAACTTTGCATCATTAGCAATTTTTAATATACGAAGTATTTACGCAAGACATAACAAGCGAGTCTGCTCCCCAACTTGTCGGCGTCACGACGGATCAATCGCGTTTGTTCATAATACTTCATAGTAAACTTAATTATTTTAAGCTAAAACACAAATCGTTTTTGATCGATGGCGTGCCCAAAATATTCTGTCGCGTGCCATTATTGGCACGCGTTCCATTGGTTCGCCATCCCTGATCTATAGGATTCAAATCCGGTGAGTATGCTGGCCCATTCATACGAGTGATATCCTCCGATTGAAGACATTGGTCTACAATGTTTGCATGGTGAGGTCGAGCGTTGTCATCCATAAACAGAAATTCAGCACCCAGGGTGCCCTGAAACAAACGGACATGTTGTTCCAGAATGACATCCCGATGCCTGTCATCGTTACACTCTGAACATGCAGGTCAGTTCTGGAACCAATAATAATTCCTCCCCAAACGAGCCATCCTGCACCACTTTAACGGTAACGTTCAATGGTGTTCTCTTGGTGGTAAAGGGTACCTGGCGTTCTCCATATTAAAGTCCGGTGAGAATCAGACTGCAAACTATACCTGGACTCGTCGAAAAACATCACACAAGACTACTGTTGTGGTGTCCACAATGCATGCTCTCTACTCCAGGTTAATCGCAAGCGACAGTGAATTGCGGTAAGTGGAACACATCTGACAGGCCTACGAGCATATAGACCAATGTGCCCTAAGCGTCTGTACATGGTTTGCCTTGAAAGTGTCGTACCGGTAGCTGAAGAGAGCTGACGAGACAGGTCTGATGCTGTGCTCCGTCCGTTTCTTTTGGCAGTAACTGCCAAATACCGGTCCTCATTCGTCGTTGTAACTTGGGGGCGACCTGTGCTGTAACATCTACTCACATTACCAGCATCTAGGAATCGTTGCCAAAGCCTGGAGCACTCTGGGTGATTCCAAGTTCCTCGGATACTTCCAGCTGGCTACATCCACATTCCAGTCGACCAATAATTCTACCACGTAAAAAATCATCCAAATGCTTCCTTTGTGCCATAACTATGCGGTTATTGCACTGAAAGGCTTTTAAAGCGCTTGTGAACAATTTTACTTCTTTGCCACCATCATTCATTATATACCCCTCTCTTACACTCTCGTCATTGTGACTTATTATCCGTGCCATCTGGTGGTTTCCTGTAACTTGCATATTCTTCTTCAAGAAGTGTGTGATAATTCTACAGATGAAATTTTTATTTTAGAATTCAATTTCTGTGTGATTCTGAATTATCCTTAATTTATGGACATGAGTGTATGTGTCTGTTTATTTATATATGTCGGAGAGGTGTTTTACTTAAAAAGAAAGATTTTAGAATTTGTAAGGCTCATTAAACAATTTATATGAATGAAAGCATTGAAAAGTATATATGAAACACAAAGTGCTTCTAATTTATTCACAAATTCAGAATTTTCAACACGTTCCCTTTTTATAGCAATTCTTTTGAAAACATATAAATAATTTTAGAGCGGATATTTTATGTGCATTGTGCAAAATATTAAAAGTTTTAAAGGAAAAGAATTCCAATATTTTATAACGCAAAGAAAATAGATCCCAGATATGTATGAAAATAAACTGCTATTCGTGAAGCTGCTAAAAATGGTATTAAGTCTCAATCCTTCCACATACAGACATTTTTGATTTTCATCGAATTTTCTTCTATACTTTTAAGAGACAGTAATTGTCTATTAAACTAGCCTTGGTTCAACTCGTCATATATTAAGCTGAAGTAGTAAGCTACATTTGTTAAAATATAGTTGTTATCTAGCTTTTGAATTCTTTTAAATGATTAGCTCAATTGAATTATTGATTTATTGTTATGACAATGTGGTCGCTGTTTTTCTCAAATAGTGAGCATCGATATTTTTGATCAGTTGAATATTATTTGTTATATTAAAAGTAATTTGGCAAAAAAGCGAAAAAGAAACTACAGTGCTCTCTATAGCACAAGAAGCAAAAATTGTTCTCTACAATTTTTGTATGTATTTAATAAAAATATACCAGTAAAATTTGAGCTTAGAAATTTTGTGCAAGAAATTATTCATTAAAGTTTTTATTCAAAAAGTTGTTTAATCCCTGAAGATAACTAAGACGCCTAAAATGTATTGAAAATAAAATTATCTTAATTGTGAAGCTTTTCTTATTTCCACTGATTTAGACTCTATTTCTACTTTTTATCAAAGTATAAATCTCATATATACGTTACTAATTTATTCAATAGCTGTGTTTTCATACAATTTTGTTGATTATATTTATCATGTATTCATGCATATATTATTACTTTAAACAAGTAATTTGCATATTAAGAAAACTAAATAAAATTGTCTGGTAAAAATGTGCACTAAAAATTTGGATCTACTCTCATTAATTAATATTATAATTTAAAAACAAAAATACTTAAAAATTCAATTAGTTAGAATGTGCATTTCTATTGCAGAAATTCATTTTCATTAAATTTTATCACAGGAAATCTTATTATTTTATAATTCCTTTTTCAGTGAGTAGTTCCAACAAATGTTCCTTTGAGTTACGTATAAAATCACAAAAATACCTCAAGAAAATCGAATTCCAAATTTACAACCTCCTTAGTTTTTCAGCTACTGAAACAAAAGCAGAAAAAAAGAAGCCATCATCTAACTGACTGTGCCAACCATCTGCTTTATGACGGAATAAGGGAGTGGCCATCTAATGAGACCAGAGATTCTATTTCTAAAAGAATCCTTTTTCTGTTTTCGCGAACGCCTGAGTACTAACCCAATTAATTCCGATTCCTTGCCGTACCCCGTAAAAAATGAGAGAACGAAAAAGAAGGAGAGAGAGATCTCCTGGTGGTGTTTTTCTGACCATCTTTTTTTCCTCTACGCTATCATTCTTCTTTGTCTAAGTTCCCAAGCAGACAAAGAAAGGATGCTTTGCTTTTGTCTAGAAAGAACGGAGGTAACATAAAGATAAGAGAAAATGGTTTCAGAGTGTATACGGAAACTAAGCTTAGTTGAAGAGTTTTGGGGTAAATTATTATTTTTTTATTCCAGCCAGAGGATTAGTAAGAAGATAAGGTAAGCTTGGCTATTCATGTACGGATCTTATTAAGAAGCTTTATCGTATCTATCATAATAAGGGTGTTTAGGGTGTTCAGATAAGTATAAAAGAAGCGGATTGGGATTTAGTGTGTGAAGTTGTTTTGTGCTAAACTTGGAGCCTGGTAATCGAAACTTTCTAATTACCCTGAAAACTGATAATAAATGTTATTTTTTCCACTCGAATGACTATAAAAATATTCCTACATTGTTATTAGTCCATAAATAAGTTTTAGAGCAGCATCTTCTTGACGTTAACGATGTTATCTATTTAGCAACTTAAGAGCATAAAGTGTCTAAAAAATAAGTAACGAGAGCATGGAAAAAACTAGGAAAATAAAAGTTTTGTATGCAAAGGGAATTACACTGTAATAAATGGAAAATATTTTTATGAAATGTAATTAAAGTGGAATATCGCTTAACGAGTGATTCGGCTAACGGCAAAACAAATTATAAAAAATGACTCATTTAACGAGCAATGTTTCTCATTTTGAGTGTAAATACTTGTCGAATATATCACTAAAGACTCTTTCTTTCCATATAAGTGCTGAAGGAAACAATTAAGGGTAAGTATAAGTAAGCTATATGTTAGAGCGAATGGAAGGGGTGAATGGGAATTGAACTTGAAATTTCAAATGAGAAGATGCAGCAAATGAAAGTAAGCAAGCAGACGGGGTGTGGGAGAGGGAGAAGGAAGGAAACATACGATCAGTTAGACTGACCTTTTGACACTGTCGAACGGGGAATCAACAAAGCAGTCTGAAACCAAAAGGGGACAACAAGAAGGAAAACAAGTAATGTACAAAATTTACAAGGATTACATGAAAACCAGCTGAACAGTCTGAAGATGAAATTATAAGAGTACTATTGTGATCTCAAAGGGAGAAATCATTAACCCTCGAATAGTTTATGGATATGCACTGTACTTCACAGAAATACTTTGCGAAGATAAGTTTGTTTGTGGAGAAGGAAGTAACAACAAATCCATCTTTTTTTTGTTGCAATAAGACAAATGTTCAAAGCAAGAAAACTAGTTGCATCGCACATCGAGCGGAATAATTTTAATTATTCAACGGTTCAGCTCTCTATAAAATTATTAAGTGATAATAATATGTTGCATTTTCATCAAATTTTAAAACATTGGCAAAAATGGATGTTTGAGGAAATCTTTCTAATAGAAAAGAAATAAGCATGTATTAAGCACACACACATAAGCACACACACATAAACACACACACACACACGTGTGTGTGTGTGAGGCTCCTATGGGATGGTAGCACCCACCGGCGCCATGACACGTGATTGAGAGCGCTTGAGAGAGGGATGTGAGCTGAGATCCCCTGAGAGTGAGCGAGCCAAACGGAACGGATAAAACGAGAAAAACCTAAAAAGACTGCCAAAGTGGCAACGACCTGCATGTAATTAGTTGTGTTAATTAGTTAAATTCAGTATTTAATTTGTTAGTAATAGTTTTAGTTTGTATTTGTGTATTCCGCTTTTCTTTGTTATTGTTAGAATAAATAGCTTTGTTTGTTAGCTCTTGGTCTTTACCAGCTAACGAACAACAATCCAAATATCACATATATAAATGAAATATTTATTACAGAATTAAACTTTAGCATATAAAATACGTTTAGATGTACCTTTATAAAACAATTTTTTGACATTGTAATTTTGTTATACGCACAGCAGTAATGCAGTTTTTAGTAATACTTTTAAATTTAACATTTATTCATATAAATGTAAAAATACCTTTTTTTAAAAAAATTTAGTATTACTTAAATAATTAAAAAACTGAAATACTGTGTTTACTTTGAGATAAATAACTATATAAATAAACAGATTGAACAAAAAGTAAAAAAAAAATATTATTAAGAACTATATTTTTATCTCAATACAGGAATTTATTACTGAAAGACTAATTAATTTTCTCAAAGAATTTCCAAAATTTTTATTTTAAAAATTTAATATAATATTTAATTCTAAAATTTATTAGAAATAGATCTATAGAAATGTTTTCTTGAAAACTCCTTTGTCAAGTTTTTGGTATTATCAAGAACGAAAATTTATTTATCTTAGAATGAGTTCCTTTTACTTATTCAACTCTATTTTGTTGATATTAATACATTTAAATGCTTCCAAAATGTTTACTTTTTGATGTTCTGTATAGGCAAAATTATAGAATTTTTTTTGAATAGGATTGAAACTAAAATATTTTGAAAAATGTTTCAAGTTGGATTTGACTCAGCTTTTCAAGAAATATGACTAGCTGGCATTTTGAGAAAGATAAATTATAGTTGGAGTCAAGCAAGAGTTGAAAAGAAGAATTGCTACAGCAAGAGTCAGATGCTTATTTTTCAAGCCTCTGGCCTCGATCATTAGTGCACCGTTATGTGAAGAACATTTCTCTCCGTAAAAGACGTCGTCTCTTGCACGCATGAAATTTTTACTTTTTTAAAGCTGCCTTCGTCTTATGTCAAAGAAAATGAACCAAACTCTGAACACATTTTTAGGCAGGAAAAAGCACAAAATTCCCCTATGAATTCGTGATGTTATAAAATATACAAAGAGGTCTGAAATTTCTGTGCTCCAACTTAGAAAATCATTCTAAATGTTTTTCTTTAAAATTGAATTTTATCGTCTTATAATTTTATGGTTTCTTGAATTGTTATTGTTTAGTTTTCTGTACACTCAAGTTGTACAACAACAAAGCACACCATCATTTTGTTCTCTGTAAAATTAATTTACCACTCATTTAGAGAAATGAACTTCTTGAGATTTTTAAATGTAAATCATACGAAATTTCGTGACTAAATATCAAGGTAATGCGATGCCGAGTAAAAATACGTATACGAAATCGTTTGTAGATTTCGTGTGACCGGTTTAGTAAAAAGCAGGTTTAGAAGACCAAAAGTTATTGCCCCAGGTTTTGCTGATGAAACTCAACGAAATTCAACAGTCTTCTTATGAATTCTTGAGACATTTTTCACAATAAATGGGCACATCACCTAGATCGATGTACAAGGATATAAAAGTTTTGCATTTTATTTAAGTCAAAGGTTCTGTTGATTTATTCATAACGTCCTTAACGTTTTGGGTAAAGAGTTTTCTCCTGTGAAGTATGGTTTCATTTTGGTGGTTACGTAAAGAACGAAAATCCCATTGTTGCATAATTGGAAGTGTGTAAATAAGACCCTTGGTTTAGAAAAGAAGATTGGTTCATACAAGAAATATAATGAAACCATGAACGTATGCTTACAGATTTTTCGACGATTGGCTCCTCTCAAAAAGCCTCAGGTCAATTCAGTCCCATGATATGAGAATCCTTAGTTTTTTTTCTGTGAGGATATTTAAAAAACAAAGTTTAGGAAGATGACCCGTAAAAGAAAAATATTCTAAAAATTGCCATTACTCAAAGGATACAAGAGGTCGCTCCAAAGATCTTGAAACGCATGTATCAAATTACATACAAGCGAGTTCAGCTTTGCTTCAAAGAGAAAGACGAGCATTTGAACATTTTTCCTAATAGTAAGTTCAAACTTTTCACGTTACGTTAGAATAGTTTCGTCTATGGCATAAAAATAAAGGCTTAAGGGTTGCTGTTTTTGTGTAACAAATTCAAGTACTATCAGTACAGGAATTTTTAGGTTACCCAATTCTCAAACTGTATTATACAGTGTTTAAAATTTATAAATATTTTATAAACATACAATTATTTGTTTGAGCGCGTTGAGTTAACAACCTGTTATATTATAGGAAACGGAATATAGAATAAATTTTATATTGGGAAAAGGCATCTTTTAAGACAGCAATGAAAACTATACAAAAATATAGTTCTTTATGGAATAGAAAAGTCAGAGCATGAAACGCATACTGAAGCATTTTTCTATCCGAAAAAAGTGCTTTAAGCTAGAGTCCTATTCTTTAACATTGCGTACTTATGTCCATCGGACTCACCTTATTTTTAACCTTAAAAGAGAGTTTTTTAAAGGTTTCCGACTTTAATGAGTTTTATTAATTTTTGAAATAAAGTTAAAATATACTTATTATAAGTTTTTAAATTCAATTATGTATTAATTTTACTTATATTTGAACAAAACTCTGAGAATCAACCGGTGCAATGCTGAAAGAACTTTAAAAAAAATTAGAAGTACGGTAGAGTTTTGAAAACTCGCTCCAATGTGGAGCGAAAGGGTGGTCGAGTTTCTGAAAATACGGAATCGAGAATGAGATTTAAAAAAGAATAAGTACACGTGTTTCCTCAAAAAGTATTGTATTGCACTTGTATGCATTGTTTGCTTCAGAATTCACCAGAAAACAAACTGCCCAAATACCTTTAAACAAAGGAAAACTACGTACTTTATGAAGAGAGAGCCTTTACTATATGAAAATGAATATGAATGAATACATATTACACAGTAATTTATCTGATCAGACACACCTATAGGAAAATACTTTATGAAGGCATAAAGTTGTCTATAATGAAAATTAAGTAGCAGAGAGACTTTAAAAAAACTGGCTACTTTAAAAAATGCGTAATATCCTGTTGCCCTCTGTATTTTATTTTCATTTTGCTGCTTTACACGAATACGATAAAGAAACAGTAAGTCCATTACCGAGCCAACCCTGTTGTTCAAAATACTGAAGGGGATTTCGACAGCCTTTAGTTCCTCACTATGTGATATTTTAGGGGAGTTTTTACGTTTTCTCAATGTTAACGTCTTCATCATTTTCCGGCATTTTTTTACTAACTGTGACAGTAACAATAATTTTTGCATCGGACATAGTGTCTTGCTCGATACCGTTCTGGAATCTCTGATCAACGTCACTTTTTAACCTGCAGGGTATGGCTGAGTTATCTGGACTGTCGTGTTAACGAGTGACGACTTTTAGGGGACTCTACTGTATTCTGGCTTTTTTCAATAGAATAATTAATTGCTCAAAAATAACCAAATTAATTAGAATTTGATTCATGATAATTAAAAAACAATATGCGTTATAAATGGTATATGTAGTATAATGTTGCTAAAATCTACTAAAATGTGACTGTAAATAACTTTCACTTAATGTTTTTCCCCACATAAGAAGGAAATATGCGATATAAGTCACATATGAAATATGTTAAATGTAACTTACCAAGACTCATAACCAATTTTTAATGAATACTTAAAATTATTTGCATTTTCCTTTACGAATCAGTAGCTTAGGAAAATTTTAAAAATGTGTTCTTTTCAATGTTTATTTTTCGTCGAAAATTCCTTTTAGAGGCATACAGCACTCTAAAGACAATTTTATATTCATGATATGTTTATATTTAATTAATTAGTTATCCTAAAAAATAAAAAAAGTATTGTCCTTGATTTAGTGTAGTGTAATATTTTTAAAAATGAAAGTGTATTTTTTTTCTTTTTGCTCAAATTCTCCATGAAACTATTAATATCTTTTGAAGATGCTAGACTAACGAAAAATAACAACAAAAAATATTTGAATATAATTTTTTTAAATTACATCAGATATTAAAAAATTACCAATGATAGTGTCTTAAAAATTATATTTTATTGATAGATAAAGAAAAATTAGTTTTGAAAGTAAAAATCTAAATAGTTAAGAAACTTTTCCATCAAGCTTCATTATTTTTTAAATAAAATTAAGTTTTAATTTCTTATATTCATTTTTAATTTCTTTTTACTTTAAGTATGCTATATTTAGAAGAAAATAATGGTATCATTATTTTTTGAACATTTCTTTTCATATAATAGTGCATGATAAGTTTTAAGAACACAAGAATAATTAGCATTTTTTTAAAAAAATTTGTGAATTATAAAAAAAAGTCTCTAAAACTTTATTCTCCTAGCTTTTATATTTTTTTATTTTATTATAGAAAAAGAAAAATGAAAATGCTGAAAAGACTACTTTTCACTTTTTTCCTCCTTTATAGTTCACTATTTTTCAGTTAACAAAGATTTATTCACTTGGGTGCTCCTTTAGAATACTAATCGCGCTTATGCTTAGCATTTATGCTTATAATTTCTGAGCGCATTCTTAAAATTCTTATTCTAGACATGGTTTCTATTCTCTCAGTGAAAATATTCATATAATTGTACTATGGACATTTAAAAAAATATTTTTGTGTAATTTCTTATTTAAAAAGACAATAGCTACAATAAAAAGTTATTACAGTTATTTAACTATTTTTAGAGAAATAAATCTAAATTATTATACTTAAATAAAAAAAAACAGGACTGTAAATAATCATAAAACATAATGATAATCGTACTATTACATCAAGCATTCAAATGAAAATTTTCAATGACAGATATTTTTTTAAAAATTTATTTCTTCTTTTTAGAAGATGAATATTTTATTACTTTTATCCATGTGCTATTATTTAATAACATAACTGTTAATTGTAACTTTTTCAGTTAAAAAACCTTTGTACTAATGGAAGAAGTAATTTTAATTTTATATTTATTTGTATATATTTTATTGAAAAACAATATAAAAGTATTTGCAATACGAAAAAAATAAACTTCATTTCATTCTTTAGCAAATATGTTATAATATGATAATAAACAACTTATTTAGTCAATTTAATTAAAAATAATTGACCATAGTAAAAAAGTCATTTGTGCGAAGGATAGAATCAAAAATTTCTTAGTAAAATTAAGTTATACAATATTTATCCAGAATTTTGAGTCTTCCCATTTTTTTTTATAAATTTCGTTAACATTCAGCTTCAGATAATTGATAAAATGCTTCAAATTTTTTATACACAAAAACAGGAAAGTTTCAAATAGTAATGAAAGGTAATTTTACTAAAAAAATGAGCCATTAAAACTTCCGAAATTGATTTTAAAAGGCCTTAAGATTCCCATTTTGATAATATACAGATATCGTTTATATTATCTTTTGTACCTAATCATTACTAGATACATTTAAATAAAGATACTGACTTCTCATTTTGACAAATAAACTTTGCTTTTGTGACGTGCTTTGGCAAATTTGAAGACTAATAATTTCATTCAACTAAAGTCATTTTATAGAAAAAAAATGAAAATTGTTGCAAATTAAATCTAAATGGACCGTAAAGTTTTTATGTGGCGTTGTGTGAAAGTTTATTGAGTGAAACTTCATTAAGCGATGGGCGTTGTCCTCGTCTCTAAATGCTTCGAATTTTACAAGTTTAATAACACATTGAATAAATAAAATTTATAAACAGTTTTAAACGAATAAGGACAAAAATTCAGCTTACTTACTGATAAGGTCTTTATATGGGGAAAAAGTGTGTGTGCTTATGACCACACGATAGAAGTGATAACTTAAAATTTTGTAATGCTATTTGATGGTTTAGTTAAGTGAATAAAAAACAAGAAGATGTTAGTATTGTCCTATAAAATTATTTATTCATATGTCTGTACTCATAAAGTAATATTTTTTAGCGAAATATACAATCATATTTGGAAATTAATTGTATTCTAAGAAAGAAACAATAGGTTTATGGTAGCTGAGATAGGTTATAAATCCTTTAGATTCAAAATTTTATTTGAATATCGATAAAAAAAAACTGCGTCAAGCGTTGTTCCGTACTTCCTCGTGCTTCATTTGGATAATTTGATATAATTAAATAGAATATTGATCTTAAAAAATCAAAGAAAGGTTTTGATTTTTCTTTTGAAAAATCTACTTTAAAATTCCCACTTAAAATCATAGGTAATTTGTTCAGAAGACCCGATCCGGGATTGTGAATTTTGGTTGTAATTTAACAAAATATTCAATTCTATCCATGAATTAATATAAGCAAATGGATATAAAGACAGGTAGTTGATTGGGAAGAGAGGAATCTAGGTCAAAAGCTTTAAAAAGGGATTTAATCAGATGATTTATATCACATAATCTCTGGCTTATTCTAGCTCTTTTGTCATTGTATGGGAGTTTTGAACAAATATATTCGGTGTGTGCTGCTGCGAGGAAAGTCTTCTTAATTATATTTTGTTTTCTTGTATTTAAATTATTTAATGTTTCTTTTTCTTAATACCTGTATACTTAATTTTGTTATTTTGAATTTTTAATTCTAATTTTCTTTTTGGACTCAAAGTATACTTTAGTATTGTGATTAATAGAACTATTTTTTCATTGCTATTTTGATTCGCTAACAAACATAGATTTTTATTCTTAAGATCACTGCAATATTTCTAATGATACTAATACTATTTACTTAGTTCTATAAAAATTTGTCTTTTTCTACATTTTAATTTTAGTGTAGGATTTCTTTTTCTCTCTAAGCCTATTTTTTACAAATATTACGTTTCATTTTCGTGCTTCAACTAGGATTAGAAAAAACCCCGCATTTATTCCCCTAGAACAGGGGTGTCCAACTCGTGGCCCGTGAGATTCTTTACAACTTTACAAAATTCAACTATTTTGCACAATATTTTTTTGTTTAAAAAATGTTTTTTTTTTGTAAAAAATAAATCTCATAACTGTTATTATTTTATCACGCTGTTTCTGTTACTGCGAATCTTTTTTTTTCTAAATTGAAATTTATGAAACAAAAATCGTGCTCAACGCACGAAATTATGTAACATCAATTACGATACACAAATACACATGCATTGAGATCGACTTGCAAAAACTAATTGAAAGAGTTGAGAAACAGATATTTCACTAATTAAATAAATTAAACAGTATTTGACCATTGCATTTATTATTATTATACTATTTATGTTTGTATATATGAAAAACAATGAGAACAATGATAATATATCAGTCTGTTTTAAATTTTCACTCCAAAAAATGTTTGCAATGGATCCAAATCTTATATAAAGATATATATTTTTATATGCGCCGCTAGGATTGTAAAGTTTTTTCGAAGTGGCCCGCGAGGTCATTTGGGTTGGCCACCCCTGCCCTAGAAAGAGGTGAGATGGAGAGTCCCACTTAGATGGAAGCTAGGAACTTTTACTTTTATTGGTGGGGGGCCAAACTACCGGCTTCAGAGTGGCGGGGAGAAACGTCCTCCTTTCCTTTTTAAGGGTGTGTATGTACGACTGAAGACGAAAAGAGCTAAATAAGCGTTACATTCCCGAGCGTGACGTTCATTCAAGTTCACTCTCAAGTAAATCGCGCCAACAGAAGTTATCACTTCAAAAATAGTGTTACATGAATCATCTTCGGCATCGTTTCATAAAGATAAGAATTAGTGTAAATATTTGCGTGTAAATATGCATAAAACATCTTTCCTGCAACCGACTGAATGGCGTGGTTGGTTTGTCGCTGGGCTTATGCCTCTAAGGTTGCGGGTTCGACACCGGCCCAAGTCGGTGAATTTTCATGATACAGAAAATCGACCGTGGTCATGTCGTTTGATTATATGGCATGTAAAAGTTCCCTAAAGTGTTTTAGTTTAGGTACTCTCGGTGAAATTAAATCCTAGTACAGGTTCCCATCGCCAGAGCTCAGGTACCTCCCTCTAGGGAGGTAACTGGGCGTCAAAATTACTTGCGGCGATTGTTATCCGCCTATATGAGGCCACATTAAAAAGAGATACCTGCTTCCAGGTAATGTGCTAGGCCTGCAAAGGTAAAACCCCAATTCGCAGTCTATTAGCAATAAAAAATGTTTTTGGTTTCATTCGATAAATTTCATAGAATAAAGACTTTTTTGAAAGTGTTATTTAATGGTCCTAATTAAGGATGAATAAATCACTATAGTCTTCTCAGAAAATCACAATTTTCTCAGCCTTTATTAGAATATTCCAGAGTTTTCATGGTAAAAGATTTTAATAAATATTTCCAATCTGAAGCTTTCGAATAATTTTCATACATACAACAACAGTTAGAATAAGTTTACTATATCTTTTTAAAAATGATTATCTTAATTTAAAATAATGTGTAGAGGAAATAAACTAACCAAACAAATGATTAGATGAATTTAAAGACAAAAATGGTACATGTAAAAGGGTAAACGTGCATGATGAAAACAATCTAAACATGATCTCAACATTTCATAATTAGAAAGTCTTCGAAAATTGTTAAATTTAACAGTACATAAATGTTTTTGCTATTTAATACTTTAAAAATTACTATTCTTAGTAAAAAAAAGGACCTATGCAACAGTTAAATTTAATGTAAATTGCATGAAAAAGGCAAAAAAGACACAAGCTTTCTTACCTTAAAAAGATATATTTACTTACATTAAAAACACAAATTTTTAAAAAGATTATATATTGGATCTTGTTTTAAAACTGTTTTAAAAATCAATTTTTTCAATTCCTACTATATATATTAGCTCTCTCTCTCTCTAGTGGCCGCGGTAGCCGAGTGGTATAGGTATCGGATCGTGGCTTGCCTGGTCACGAGTTCGATCCCAGTACCACTAAAGACCCGCCGTGTAGGGCAGCGATGCACGTTAAATCTGTCGAGAGCTGAAACGTCCTCCCGTTGGTGTGGTGTGGTAGTTAGGAGAGGGGGGTGCCAGCTCAGGTGTCGTCCACGTCACTTGACCATGGTTCAAAATTACGTGGTCCGTCGCCAAAAGCCCTCGTGTAGCTGAACAGTGCGACGTTAATATTAAATCAAATCAATCATCTCTCTCTCTCTATATATATATGTTCAAATTTTCAATCGTTAATAAAATACTTTCTTATTCATCCAATCAAGTTCCAATAATTTTTTAAAACTTGTAGTGGATTATACTTGATGTTAACATAGTTTTTTCAAATATTAATTCATTAATTAAATTAAATTAATTACCAGTTTTCAACGCCAACTTAGATTCGTCTCCATTGTTGTAACATTTTTTTTATTTCTAATGGGTTGGGGGGATTGGTACTTTTTCCATTGCAGACCTAGTACATTCCCGGGAAGCTAGTCTCTCTTTTTTTTAATGCGGCACCATAGAGGCGAATACCAATCGTCGTAGGTAATTTTGACACCCAGTCTCCTTCCTAGAGGGATGCACCTGAGCTCTGACGATGCAAACATGTTATATTATTTAATTTTGCCGTGAGCACCGAGGCCAAACAGATACTCTAGGGATCTTTTACATGCCGTATAATCATGTGACATGGCCACTGTTGATTTTCTGCATCATGAAAATCCACTGCAGCCGGGGTTGAACCCGCAAACTTTGGTGCAAAAGGCCAGCGATAAACTAACCAAGCCACCCAGCCAGCTTGTTGTAACAATGTAACTGTTAAAACAATGACAAAAGTTAGCGTAGAAAACCGGTTGTTTAGCCAAACTAGTCAAACCGTCTGTACATTGTTACAACAATGTAGGCAAATTATGGTTTTTTTTTAAATTCCTACTATATATATATCTTGTTCAAATTTTCAAACATTAATAAAATACTTTCTATTCATCCATTCAATCTAAGAATTGAATTAAAATTTTTTTTATATTAATTGATTTCTTTAGCAAAACTACATTAATATTAAAAAAAACTTTCCGAATTATACTCTTTCATAGAATTAATATTTTTTAAAAATAATGATTCATTTGTGCAACAAATATAAAATTATTTTAAATGTTTAGAAAAATTTGAGAAAAATAATATTTAATTAGAACGAAAACCTTCAAAAAACTAATATAAAAATGGCTGTGTCATACTTATCTTAAAATTTGTTTTGTTTAAATGTGAATAAATTACTTTTAATTATAATAATCAAAACTATTGAAAAATATGGAAACCAAATTGCAGCAAAGATTTCCATATAAATCGTCAAGACACTTCATTCATTGTGAAGAAAAATATTAAATTTTTAAGGTGTATTTTTCAGTCCTTAGAAGAAGAAAATCTAGAAGAAATAATGCGTTTTAAAGACAATTTTTTTTTATATATATATGCGTAAAGTTGCACGAAATTTTTGTACAACTCTAACAAGATCATATTTCATGTTTTAAAATATCAAAAGTGAAAATCCACAAACATATTTATTATTCATTTTACGAACGATGAGGAAAAATGCACATTTCCTATTATGCATTGAATTGCGGTCGCTCTGAAGTTTACAAATCGATATAGCATCTTATCGATTTAATAATATTGATCAACACCCACGTAAAAATGTTTTGCTCCAACTTTCCTCGCGATTCTAGCTACAAAAGAAAATCTCACAAAATAATATTTAGGCAAGGACTTTCCCCTCCAAGGCAATAAACCTTTGCAGAGGCTAATTTGATTACGATTTCTGGGTTATTATCGATTATCAAGGCGATAATAACCCAGTAACATCTTAGGAAATGTTGATGCTAAAAAGTTATGACATTTTAATTAATTACGCTTTTCGTAGAGTTTTAACAAGTAAAATATAATTAACGGTAGCGTGAAAAATTAAGAGTAGCTTTTCTAGTTGCATTTAATTCGTTGAATAGCTGAGTGAGTTAGAAAAGGTTTTTTTTAAAGTTTTAATTAATCGTAATAGTAATGTAACCCGACGGAGTGTTTCTTTTCTAGGAAAGCATGTGGAAATTTGGTATTTTAAAATTTAAATATTGTTCTTGTATGCATTTTAAAGTTCTAAAGGAAAGAAAATTTTTTTGGTTGTTTTATTTTTGATCGAAACAGCATTTGTTCGTAGATTTATTTGTGTCTATAATTTGTTGAACTTTATTCGGAATATAAAATAATTCACAGTAAATTATTTTGAATTTTCAAACTATAGTTTTGCTGTAACTGTGTGTATATAATTTATACTTAAATAAAATTATGAGGTAACAATGCCATGTGGTATTAAAAATGTCTTTTCTCCTATTCTTTGCATTTTAATTAAAATACAACTCCATTTAAATACATAAAACGCTTCTTTATAAGTATTTTTTATCAAAAAAATAAAAACAATTGATAAAAAAGAAAATTTATTTCATGATTACAATATAATTTTAAATAATTATTCCATTTTTTACTTTCCTTATGTTTCACAAAAGTTGTATAAATTTACTCTACCTATAGTGTGGATCTTGATTTATAAAAAAAAAAAAAATTTGGAAGTTTCTGAAATAATATTTTCATATAATTGAAGAATGTTATATTTCCAAGAAACATTTCAGCACATGAGTTTTTAAATGTATAATTTAAATTGAGAGTAAATGATTTTGTCATATAAGATGAATTAACCAGTAATAAACCAGTATGCATTTTACCAGGATTCTTCCATTAGATTTTCAGCATGTTATAGCTGATCCTTTTGATTTAAATCTTTATAATTGTTAAAAGTAATTGTGGACCTTTACATATGGCTCCAATTTATTCTAAAGAAATTATTGAAAAATACTGAGATAACTCGAAAAAATATTTTTAAATTTTTAACAAATTAAAATTAAAAAAACTAAAACAGTGTATAGTTTTTTTAGCCGCCCATTCGGTATAGTAGCTAGTTACGCCGGCTGCAGCGACGTAGGGCCTGGGTTCGAATCCCGGAGAAGGCATGGACGTTTGCTTTCTAATCCCCTTCATGACTTTAAATTCCTTCTTCCTTTGTGTGTGTGTGATTCGTACTTCATACTTACTTTTGTAGGCCCCTGTGTGATACTTTCTGGTGTACGGGAATTTATAAATGTTCTAAATAAAAAAAATGTGTAGTTTTTTTATAAATAGTTTTTAATAAATTTTTTTGCCCATTAAATATGATCTAAAATTCTTTGAGAATCATCATATTGCTTTTAAATAAAGGAATATTCCATAAAAAATGTGTTATTTATTCCATCCTTTCATTATCTTCCTTTTTATTTCAAACTTATAAATCAGAAAGGAAACTTAAAAATAATTGTTTTGCCCTTTTAAACGTGATCTAAAATTCTTTGAGAATCCTCATATTACTTTCAAATACTAAAAAGTGAAATATTAAATAAAATTTGTGTTATTTCATTTCATCTTCTTCTTTTTTTATTTCAAACTTACAAATCAGAAAGCAAACTTTTAGAGAATTATTTTTGCCTTTTAATTATGATCTGAAATTCTTTGAGAATCATTATAGTATTACTTTCAAATACCAAAAATTTAAATATTGAATGAAATTAGTGTTATTTAATCCATCTTTATATATATATATATTATCTTCCTTTTTATTTAAAACTTACAATTCAGGAAACAAATTTTGAAAGTTCATATAGCATTCTTAGAAAGATTCTTTCTTTAAAGTTAGGTAGGAAGTTTTACTTATATTCTAATTTCGAGAGAAAGTGTGTCTCATGGAAAATTTTCCATTAACATGTGTGTACAAGGGTTCTCTTATAAAATACTTAAAGGGGGAGTTAAAAATCGAAACAATTCTCTTGAAAAAGCAATTTGGTAAATTCGAAGTCAATTAAATAATTAAATGAAAAATAACCTCATTTTTAAAAATAACAATATATTATATAAGTTCTAAATATTTAATAGGTTTACTATAGGTTTGTGATGTACCTCCCTTTGGAAGTACAACCCTCGAAGTATCAGCGTGAGCTAGAGGTGTAGGATTAGCGAAAGAACTAGGATCAAACATTATCTTAATATGACTTTATTAAGATATTCAACTTAAACTTTTAACAAATATAATTATAATAATTCATATGAGAGAATCTACGATGACGCAATACGCAAAACACAATATATATATTTATATTTATAATTTGATCAAATCTAATTCAGACCAATCTCAATAATCGAACCACCTAATCCTCAATTCTAATAAAGTGCAATCAGTCCTACCTTATATTATTCCGTAATGCTACTTGTCTTTATCTGGAATGGTATGCAGCTTGACGGTAACTTCTAGTCGAACACCAATATGTTTATCCACGACAAGTAGAACTTAATCAATCTTACACCACGAACTGCAACAATCATCAACTGCTACAACGCACATCAATTGTCTAACATTCCTTTACATTGCCATCACGCTTACTCTAAGATCCTATATTTAAAGTCCGTTTATTTGCATCTCTTCTTCACATCTCGTTTCTTGGATTTGGTTGGAAAAGAGTTGCCATTAATTCTGGCCCAAAGAACCCAAAGGACTTGTTAAAGAAAAGACGCGTAAGACGTCACAACCCTCTCCAAGAAGCAAAACGGGATTTATTCGAGGGTTTTAATGATCCTTAAGAAATTACGTGCCTAAATTTATTCTAACCGTTAATTTCTAATGCTTCACTTAAATTTTAATTTTCACTATTCATCTTAAGTTTAAGTTTTAATGTTTCTCCTTAATTTGAATTTCCACAGCTTTAATAAATTTTACTTAATTAAATAGACTAACATTCATAGTCATGCATTTTACTCACGGTAGATTCTCACCTGTACAGAATAAATAGACGTGTCCCATCTGGGTTACAGTGCCGGGGAAAAACCATATATGACTTAAATGGTAGAAAAAACGAGGCCTACACATCTCTTAATTAACGTAATTCTACCTAAATTTTTACTTAAATTTTAACAATTTTTCTTCTTTACGGCTTCTCATATCCATCATGAAACATTAGCTCTGTTCTTTGTAGAAAGATAAACTTTTCCTTAAATTCTTATAGACTTCAGGGTCTGTCACCCTGAAACAAAAATCTCTTAAGTGATTTGAAAAAAAGACAAAGTTTTACACATTATGATTACATTTCCCAATTTTTATATAGTACATATCACTTTTAATTTGTAACTAATTTCTATACATATTTTCCTCATCTGGTTCTTTCAAAAACTTCCCCTCAAATCGCGCAGCGCTGGTTAAATATTATGTTAGTATGCTATCTACGCCGCGTTTCCAAAAACCAGATGTTCCTTAATATGAAACAATATAACAACACATATATATACACTATACAATTACAAACATTTTTCAATAAACAAAACAAACAACCAAAGGAATTGTTGCAACTAGCGAAGTCATAACAAAAGTAAACAAATGCATTTTTACAGTTGTTTTCTCCAGAATTATACAAACAATTTACAAGAGAAAAGCTTTTTTCTTTTCTAGAAAAACACACTCATTTTAGTGTCCACTTTTGCTTGGCTTCTAAAATTTTAATTATCCGACCGTGAAGGCTTTATTGCAAAAATTCTTCCGACCACTTGTTCGAAAGAATATAAAAAGAAACGATATACAACCTGGTTCTTATGACTTGTAGTTGGCGTTTCCTACCAAGACCTCCAGTGACACGGATTTCTTTGTACACGTTCCTCTCCTTTGCTGGTCTTGCCGTTGTTGATCACCTCCTCGTCTGGCATTCTTGTTGCTTGATCTTGTTCGCTCTTCGATGTATGGACTATCGTTCCTTTCTCTGCCTTTTCTGGATCGAACTGGTCCTCCTAGTTGTGTCTTCCACTCTATGGTCGGTCGGGACTCTCCTCTCTTTTCCCCTTTCTTGGTCTCAGATTGTAGCCACTTGTTGTGGGCGTTACCGTCTCTTCCCTTCGGTTTTTCTTTCTTAATCTTGGCAATACACTATTAGAATCATTTGATGATAAACTTCATTTATTTATTCTATGTTCTGATCCCTTCTGAACCTTCCTTTCTGGTCGTCCCGACCTAGATTCATTTGATCTTTTATATCCTAACCTTTCATTTTTACTTTTTTTAATCATTCTACCTTTCTCAGACCAAGAACTAGGTATTGATCTGATAAGTGGTCCGCGCTTATTGGTCTTATTTGTGTGTTTCTCATCTTGATTATTTCTAAAACTTAACCCTTTTTCCTCCAACTCACGCTTTACTTCTGACCCTTTTTTTTTATCATCTCGCGACTCGTTTGATCTCCGTTGTACTCTGTCAAAACCACTCGATTCATCGCGCAAACTACCGTTACCCGAACTACCAGTTCCTATCTCCGTCTCGTCACATTTCCTATGACGATATATTCGAACCTGAACTACATTATTCGTTAACCTTTTTCCCGCTTTCCATATCATTACGTTGTTATTCTTAACATCTAATACTCTATACGGACCTTCAAATTTTGGTTTAAACTTAGCTACTACTTTTCTTATTGCTGACATTAAAGCATCTTTTGCTACCAAAACCCAATCATTCTCCTTAATTTGCACATCACGCCTACGTCTATTATATTATTTCTCCCATTTTTCATGTTTAGTTTTTGTGTTTCGTCTAGCCTCCTCAAACAATTTTTCAATATCTCCTACTGCAAATTCCATTCCGTCTGATACCATCACTAATTTCTGAAAAGGCGTAATCAACTTTATACCTAAAAATAATTCCGCAGGCGTCTTCCCCGTTGTTTCGTTTACAGCCGTACGAATAGCATAGGCGAACTCACATAAGAATTGGTCCCATGTGTCATGTTGCTCATTGACATAAATTGCAATCATTTGCACCAGATCGCGATTTACGCGTTGTGTTCTATTTGCTTGAGGTCTATAAACAACAGTCTTCACATGCCTTATGCCTAATCTTTCACTTAAATTCTCAAAAATATCGGAAATAAATTGGGGACCGTTATCACGAATTAATTTTATTGGAGCTCCAAAACGCGATATATAATTATCAAAAAAATTATCTGCTATAACACGAGCAGAGGCTTTTTTAAGCGGTATGATTTCAGCCCACTTGCTGAAATAATCCGTAATTATTAATACATATCGGTTGCGTCTTACTCTCGACAAGGGATACGGACCTAACAAATCTAACATAACTATTTCATTTGGATAATTTGATACAATTGGTATTAACCGACCAGCTGGTAACGCGTTTTTATAATTATTAATTTGGCACATATGGCATGTAGAGACATATTGATCAATAAATTTTCTCATATACGGGAAATAACAAACATCCCTTATTTTATGATAAGTTTTAAAACGTCCGAAATGACCTGCTAATGGCTAGTCATGAAATTCTCTCACAATTTCATTCCTTAAATATTTTGGGGAGAGAGAGAGAGAGAGAGAATGTATACTCTCATTTCTCCTAATGACGTTGCATATTTCGCATAAAATAACAAGCCTTCTACTAGCCTAAAATCGCGAGACCAATTCTCACATATTGCCGCATTAACCGAGCTATCTTCTGGGGGTTTCTAGATATCTATAGATATGACCTAATTCTGGGTCTGTTTTTTGTTCTTCTTTAACTGATCTCGTGATGAAAGCACCAAATCTCTGCTTATTGCACAGTTAACTTTCTCTCCTATTATACTTTCAATTGGGTTTCTCGACAAAACGTCAGCTATTGTATTCTGAGTTCCAGGACGATGCTCCCATTCTATATTAAATTCTGTTAATTTTAATGCCCATCTGATCATTCTATTTGACAAATTTTTACCGGTCGTTAAATGTGTTAACGCAGCGTGATCTGTAATAACCTTAATCGGCAAAGAACCTAAATATGTTCTGATCTTATTGAGAGCCTAAACCACCGCTAAGCATTCTCTCTCTCTGTTACCGTGTAATTCCTCTCCGCAGCACTAACCGTACGAGAAGCAAATACTACTGGTCTCTGCTCTTGGTTTAGAATCACTCCTATTCCTATTGAGCCTGTACACGTAAATAATTCAAAAGGTTTTTGAAATCTGGGAATTTTAAAACTGGCGCTTTTGTTATAGCGGCCGTGACCGCGTCGAATGCGTTCTGCGCCTCAATCGACCAAATAAATCTCTTTAATTTTCGCTTAATATTATAAAGAGGTTTGCAAATATCGGCATAATTTTTAATAAATTTTGCGTACCATTGGGACATTCCTAAAAATTTCGACACCTCCTTGGAATTACGCGAAGGTTTCATTTCAACTATAGCTTGAACTTTTGTTTCATCAGTTTGAATTCCCACCTTATTAATAATTAAACCCAAATATTTTAACTCTTCACAACCAAATTTACACTTATCTTTATTTAACGTTAAACCCGCCCCATGTAATAATCGAAAAAGTTCTTTCAAATGCTTAATATGTTGAGTGAATGATGGAGATGATATAATTACATGGTCCATATAGACATTCACAAATTTGCCTATCACGGGTTTGAGAATTATATCCATTGCTTTCTGAAAATTAGGAGCCGAATGGCATTCTGCGGAAGGCGTAAGTGCTATTTTTTGTGACAAACGCGGTTTTAACTATATCACTAGGGATCACAGCCATCTGAAAATATCCCGACCGAAGGTCCAGGGCAGACATTATGCCTGTGTGGGGTATGTTCATTATTAAATCGTCTATTAAGGGTAAAGGATATCTAGGGTACTTCATGATCGCATTTAGTTTCCGATAATCAACAGGAAATCTATATGCTTCCGGATTATCCGGCGGTAACTCATTATTCTTTCTACATAACACAACTGGCGACGCGTACGGGGATTGAACGGGAATTATAGTTCCTTCTTTCAACATTTTGTCTACGGGATAATCGAGAATCTCCTGCTTCACCTTATCATATCTGTACGGCCGGGAAACAACCGGTGGGTTATCTCCCGTGTCAATCTCATTACATGAAACATGCGTAAGCCCTGGTTTATCTGAAAACAATCCTTGGAAACTCTTAAACAAATCTTGTATTTCCCGTTTCTGTTTTTCTTCTAATTTTGTCTTAGAAAGATCTATTTCTACTTTTTCTATTTCAACCGTTTTAACCACTTTATTAATCTGCGAATCTGGAATCGCCAAAGATTTTCGATCAAAGTCCAAAATAATATTTGATTCACCTATGAAGTCTATCCCAAGAATACATGGGTATTCCAAATCTGCTAACACATGGAACAGCCAAGGCTTTTCGAAATCCCTTATTCGAATATTTAATTCCACAACTCCCATATTTCGACATTTAGCTCCCTGTGCCATGATCACCTGAGTACTCGATTTCTTTACTTGCTTATAAAAAATATTTTTGATATGTCTCCTCCGCTTTAAATGACTTCTCCTCTCCAGTGTCCCATAACGCTTTCGTAAAAGTTTCGTCTAATAAAATAGGAACATACGGAAGTTCTACCGGAGATAAACATATTGCTGAAAGTTTAATCGGTGACTCATTTATCGACTGCGTCTAATCACCTTTAATATCACTCACTTTCAAAACATTTAATCGTCTCATTTGCTTTCTACTGCCTCGACTAAAATTTTCACTCGAACCCCTATTTCTTTGGTCTCCTCTACTAAAATCGTCATTTTGACCTCGATTTCTAAATTGATATTCCTTATCGTTAAATCTGCGATCATCGTTTTGAAACCTATTCCTGCTCTCGAATCACTGATTTCCTTGACGGTTGTTCTGATAGTTACCCCTATAATAATTTCTACCATTATTCGGTCTACGCACCACTTCAGAATTTCTCCAATTTCCTCGATTATTACCAACATTAGATATCCTACGCTCATTCCAACCTCGTCCTTCCACGTTATTACTATTTCTCGAACCCAGTGCTGCCTTGCACGAATATCTTTCCTCAAACTTAGCTAATACTTCTAATAATTGGATCGCGGTTTGTGGATTACGCACTTCCACGTAGTCCTGAGCTTGCGGCTTAAGCCTAACGAAAATATGATCTACAAGGGCTTTTTCAGACATCCCCAGTTCTAATTTCTTGTTTAACTTTAGCAAATCGTAAACAAAATCTGTCGGCTCCTGGTTCTGTCTTTGCTGAGACGCGTAAAAACGCGTTTCTAATTCCTTTTTCGGATGGCAGGGAATGCTTTCGACAATGATGCTTTCAGCTATGCGAAGTCCGTGGTGGTATTTTGCACTAACGCCGATCCGAATATTTGGTACCCATCCAGGGCTCTACCCAGGAGATGACCTTTTAAATAAGCACTCGATAAGTCACTGGGTAGTTCAAGTAATTTAATTTGGTTATCTATACCCTCTAAAAATTCGGTGACGTTCTCCGATCCAGAAAAATATACTTCTGGCCAAACATTAAATCCTCTCGCGTTTCTCATCTTGGGGTCATATAGATTAAACCTAGTTGGGCGCCATTGTGATGTACCACCCCTTGGAAGTACAACCCTCGAAGTATCAGCGTGAGCTAGAGGTGTAGGATTAGCGAAAGAACTAGGATCAAACATTATCTTAATATGACTTTATTAAGATATTCAACTTAAACTTTTAACAAATATAATTATAATAATTCATATGAGAGAATCTACGATGACGCAATACGCAAAACACAATATATATATTTATATTTATAATATGATCAAATCTAATTCAGACCAATCTCAATAATCGAACCACCTAATCCTCAATTCTAATAAAGTGCAATCAATCCTACCTTATATTATTCCGTAATGCTACTTGTCTTTATCTGCAATGGTATGCAGCTTGACGGTAACTTCTAGTCGAACACCAATATGTTTATCCACGACAAGTAGAACTTAATCAATCTTACACCACGAACTGCAACAATCATCAACTGCCACAACGCACATCAATTGTCTAACATTCCTTTACATTGCCATCACGCTTACTCTAAGATCCTATATTTAAAGTCCGTTTATTTGCATCTCTTCTTCACATCTCGTTTCTTGGATTTGGTTGGAAAAGAGTTGCCATTAATTCTGGTCCAAAGAACCTAAAGGACTTGTTAAAGAAAAGACGCGTAAGACGTCACAGGTTTATATTTAATATATTAAACAATAGACACCCATTAAGTCTTATATAGACGATATGTTTTAATTCATTATCATTGAAAATGTTACATTTTGAAAGTTAAACGGAAATAAATTGTATTAGGAAAAATTTTCTTTAACTGGTTATACTTTATAAGTGTAATCTTTTTTATGTACTATAAACATATTCTATTTTTTTTTTTTTTAAAGATATGAATTGGATTATTTATATTGCAGATGAAGAGATAAGTAAATGTGTGTGGGATATAACTATTTGAAAATCCCTGAGTTCATATACTTAGTCTGTGGAAGTTAATAGCGAAATTTTCTTTGATGTATAAAAAATACAAAACCAAACATTAGATTTTAACTAGTAAAAATACTGTCTCCTTTAAGTGCATAATGTTTTACGTCTTTTCATTTGAATAATATTGCAAATTTTTTTCACACTTTTTGCAAAAAAGGTTTTACTTATGTGAATTAATTAATATTTATTACTTTATTCCTAATATATACAAAACAATAAACTTTTATTTAAATATATATAATTCTAAAACTTTTTACTTTTTTTATAAATTAAAATTATAACAGTACTTATAAAACCATAACACTTTATACTAATAATTATTATACTTTAAAGTATTGTTTTCATTTTCTTAGAAAATTTTGAAATATTTGTTGTTTATATTGCAAAAAATAAATCGTTAAGCTGTACTATCTGTAATGTTTTCCAAATAATTTGAAAACAGGATTAATTTATGCTTCTAATTTACACAAACTGTTTTGTCGTACAATTGCGTATAATGTTATTAAAATGCATACGAAATGATCAACGATACCACATATATTATCTTACATAAATAGCCATTTAATACAAAGTTCGAATTAAAATGATTAATTTAACAAGCTTTGTGTGTGTGTGTTTAAAATATTAATCTTTTGGGCGTTTAAACCTTTGTTAAATGCCCTTACTAACATAATATATAATATTATAAACCAGAGTAAATTTCAGTAAATGATGGTAATTTATTAATAATGAATCACAAAACATATGCTTTCTGCGTACCTATCAATACTCCTCTAAGCTTAATATTGAATTTATAATCGCCATCAGCCTGATCTCACTAGTTCCCCATGAACAAGTGTTTAATGTTTAGTTAGAACTTTGCGGTTAAGCCTCAATCCTATTACTTGTCACAGTCCAATGCATCAAATGAGTAATGAGTTACAACGCGAGTTATGTTGTCTGTTATTGCCAAGTTAAATATTGTTTAGTATAAAATGAAGTTCTAAATACCAAGATTATTTAGAACAGTGATATCCAAAGTGGTCTATATAGACCCCCAGGGATCTACGACCATCTGCAAGGGGTCCACGCCAACGAAAAAATAATTTGGGGGTCCATGAGGTGTAAATAAGGGTCTATAACAGTGGCTCTCATTTAACCAGATCATGACTAATTTTTTTAAAAAAGTTGATCGAGTGGAAACCAGATTTTACCAATTAAACTGATTTATTTACTGAATTCACGTGCAACATTTAAATGCCTTTTACTCAGATTTCGAAACTAGGTTTGAGATTGTTTTTTCATAGTAATACCACTGTAGACAATGAATTTATATAGTCACATTAAAAAAATTATATTACAATAGGAACTGATCAGAATAAGCCCTAACGACCTTAAAATAAAGTTTAGAAACGGATATCAACAATTTTGGCTTTAAAAAGACATACCTGTTATTTATCGTGAATTATGGAATATCGTGAGGAAGATTTTAATTACTTTTCTTAATGAGAGGGAATTTCAATGAAATTGACAATCCCCAAAACAAAAAAAGAAGTGGGAGGGGACTGGATACTTACTAACAAAGGATTTTTAGGGTTAAACCTCCCTAGATTGATACTAAATATTGAAAGATTGTTATTGAAGCACCAGATTCATCCCTCTCATTAAAAACATTTGTTTGTTGTTCAGTTATTTTAAGTAACAGTTGTTTTATGTATTAAATTAATTTATTTTTATTTTAATTTAATTCATTAACATATGCTTCTTAAGTTTTAAACTATATACTTCCCATTACAGTTGGTAATTTAATTCTTTTAAAATAAGTAGTAGTACCAGCTGTCAAAAAGACATTTAAGTTGATAAATTTGCAAAAATTCCATATTAGGAAAGCAGGGGTCTATCCGAAACCGAAAAACATAGCTAGGGGTCTATCAGACAAAAAAGTTTGGGAACCTTTGATTTAGAACCACTATTTAGAACCAAGGAGTAAAAAAAACTTGATTATGGGAATATAACTGGATTATTTATTTCTTTAACAGAGACAAAATATTAAAATTCAAATTAAATGAATTCTTATAACACGACTCAGGCTTAAAACAATCCATCAAACACTTTATTATATATATAATATGAAAAATAACTCTGTCTAATATATATTATTTCATTTATTGAATCTTTGAATTACTTTAACTTCTATTGAAAATTTTATGTACAAATCGGCATTAATACAATCTCGAATTAACTAAACAAATTATTTTTGACTTCTTTATATGATTTATTCGAAAAAAAAATTAACAATAACAACAACTGAGCTATTTATGTAATAAATATATTTGTTAACAATTGTGGGTGTGTGTTTTGCTGTAATTAATGAAGACGAGCATAGAATATGATATTTTTATATGATAAGTATGTAAGTACTTATACATCAAAAATTGATTTTATAGTCATTCTAACCAGTGGCGTAACGGAGAACATTTGGGCCCCCCTGCAAAGTCAAGTTTTGAGCCCCCTCGTTGAATTTTACAAAGAGTAGGCACTTGCGTCAGTCAGGCTTTGGGCCCCTTAGAACCCTGGCCCCCCGCGATGCGGGGGTTGCGGGAGTGTACGTTACGCCACTGATTCTAACTAATTGTTTATTTAACATTTATAACATTCAATTCTAAATCAGCTATATTTATGTTTTTATACCAGTGCTTCTCAAGTTTCTATATTCGCGACACAATATTCAATCATAGTTTTCATCGCACCCCCTCATGCAATAACCATGTGTTGAATACAATAATACTGTACTTTAATAGTAAAAGTAAGACACGACTTTAACCTCTTCTGAGCCACAGCGTATATAAACATCTCGCTCAGCCGAAGCATTAATTTTGCCTAGCGTATATATACGTCTTTCCGAAGTATGATCTTTCTTGTGCCCTGTTATCCATAAAATTATTCCGAAGGCTTTGGAATGTAATAAGAGGTGTCTGACAATGCTTGCTAAGGATTTACTCATTTCAGATTATTTTTGCTTCTTTATTTCTCCCCCCCTTCATTACATCACATACGCGGTCCTACGTGGGAAACGGTAGAATTGGGGAGCAAATCATGTAACTTTTATCGACAGTTAAGGGATTAATTATAAACCTTACAAACGCATCAAGATAAGTGATAATTTTTGTATATAATTTTATATATGACAAGCCCATGGGGTGACTGGTAATTATTAAACTTGTTCTTAACTTACTATTGTTAAATTAATTACAAAATATATTATATAGCACTGATACAGTTTTAAGTGTAATAAATTAGTGTAAATGTACAGTCTATTTTTTATCATGTCAGGATGTATTTTGTTTGCTTACTTTCAGCAAATCAATAATGTTTTAAAATAATCTTTTATTTTCGACTTTTCAATATGTTCACGCCCCCTTGTAGAGTTGTCCCCCCTCTTCCCCGGCCAAGGGGAGCATGTCTCGCAGTTTGAGAAACGCTGTTTTATACGACTGTTTACTATTTACATTTCTAAATATATAAAATATTACACAATAACATGCTATATATGTATCCCATAAAAGAGAATTACCACAAAATTCCATCGATATCTCATATCTTCTCAACTGAATATTTCAAAAAAAAAAACTTTTGTGTTTTAAAACTAAGACCAGATGTTTTAATTTCGTCATAAAATGAAAATACGAGTAAATGTAATTATAATGATTATTGTTTTCTTAAGCAAACGAATTTAGATAAATAGAATTATCCCAAATTAGATATAATTTTTATTATTATTCATGAATTTTATGTTTGTCTTTTTCAACTGGATCCATACTAGTGTGGTACACATAATTCTAACCCACACAATAACATCTGATATTGAAAGCTACATTGCATCATCTGGCTTATGTTGACAGTTGAAATTTCAAGTCCCAGCTGTTTTATTGTTTGCTCTTGTGGGAGAGTGTGTAGTGTCTTACACCCATTTTCATTTTAAGTGACGTCACGAATACTACACTGTGACGCATTCTTTCATAATTCGCCAATTTATCCACCAGCTGTGCACATTTATCGCCAATTTTTTACGCCTACAGTTCCGGAAATATAGCTTTTTAATACAACATTCTCGATTTTGACATTTATCGCAACTGTTTCAAAGTTGGATTTCCGGTTTAGTATTATCTCCTCGAAGACTGATAATCAAACAATGAACTTAAGAATTTTCAACGAGGTAGATCGTAAACAAATGCACACAGTTTCGCAATATCAAGGCAAACTATCTCTCTGTTAACAGGATATGAATGCAACATGCCTATTGTTTCAAAAGCATTTGGGTACAATTTTAAAAATATTTTGTGTTAAACAGAGAAAAATGAAAACAAGTTTAACTGCGTAGAAAGAAGAATGAAAACACGTTACGCGAGTGTTGAAACTTAATAGCAAATTTCGTTTTAAGACAGTTGAATGAATTGAATGAGCTCTGTTATTCTCCTCTTTCCATTAGTGTTCTCAAACGCAATTTCTGTTTATTCATAAAATTAGTGTTCCTGCTCTGTTATTGGGTTATAATACGTATATATAATGAGCTAAATAAAGTATTTTTTCCGCATATAATTAATACCAATAATATTCAATATATTAGTTTAATAATAATTTCATAATCATTCGTAAATTTAAAAGTAATTTAATATAATTGATATTCTATATGATTAAAAAAATAATATTCTACATAATTCATATAATATAATACCAATCTTAAAATAATTTTAAACTGGAACAAATAAAGAGAACAAATTGAATCTTAAATATATTTTAAAAAACTGAACTGAATAGTAAAAAAAAAAGTTACAAAAGGAAAACAAAATAGAAAGAAAGAAAATCAAGCTGTAATGAAAGAGAAGGAAAATAAAAATTATTTAAATTGAAGAGAATGCTTAATTATTTTTGACTGAGTTATCTTCTATTTAAAATTATTTAAATTTTCGATAAATAAGATGTGGTTTTACAATTTTTTGAAACATATTTAAATAGCCCATAACATATTTAACTATTTAAACTTGCTTTAATTAAGAACGACAAATGTTTAAATTAAAAAATGCCTTCACATTTTGTATTATTTTCATGTTGTTTTTAGCACCATTATCTCTTACTCGTATTCCTTTATTACTATTATTTACTATTTTTTAAACTAAATTTATACAACTTGTATAATTCATAGGAAATTTTTTTTAATGTTTGTAAATTTCGAAAAATAATACATTTTTTTTTAATTTAACATTTAAATTTATTTAACATTAATTTATTAAGAAAAGAAAAATATTTTATGTATAAAAAATTAGAATTAAAAAGTTGAGAGAGAGAGAGAGAGAGAGAGAGAGAGAATTGAATAGTATTAGAAAGAAATCAAGAAAGATTAAGGAAATAAATGATTTCCGTTTTTCCTACCTTTATACATTAAAAAATTAACTCATATTTTTCAATCGTGAATCATCATCTTGTTGAAATGCTTCTATGATTGAATAGAATGTTTAATTACATATGCTATTTGTTTGATTTTATATGCTATAAATCCATTATGGGTAGTTCTTTTACCCTAATTTACTAAAGATCAACTCATTCATAATTTTAATTAATGTATTTTTATTCAAATGAATTTTTAATTATTTTGAGAAATATTTTCCCTAAATTTTATATTCTAAATATTTAAATAAGGAAATAATAAACACAATTTAAGTAAATTTCCAAAACTTATAAGGATAAAAAAATTAATAATGCATTTTAAATATTTTTAATGGAATCTATGAACAGATATAAGAATACTACAAGCAAGAACTTAATAAAATTCTTTGAATCTAAGCTATCTTCTAATAAAAAGCATGAAAATGAGCAGAATGTTCTTTTGGTTTTTGTAATGAGTTTAGTTTGCATTCATAGACTCAACTGGGTCCCAATTTAATCTGTTTTTGTATCGTTCTTTTCTAAGAACTCTCTTTGAAATTTTTTTATAAAATTTTTTTATAAACTTTGGAAATGTTAAAATCAAAAGAACTTTTTTCCATGCTCCCTGAAGAAAAATACGGGAAAAAATTTCTTTAAGCGACGTTAAAAAAGCGTAAAATAAAACAAATTTAACTACATTTAAAGTCAATAAAATATTTTAATTTAAAAAGAGTTTTTTTAATTAAATACTTTTATCTATAAAAAATTCTATTCGGAACAAACTGCAATTACTTCGTGCTTTGAGCAATGAGTTCTATTCAAAAAATATTCTGTTGAAAAAACCCTTCTTTTAAATTAACACAGGTAGGAAAAAATCTACTGTAAAATGTATATATAATTGAAAAAATTCCAATAAAATTATTTTTATTTTCATACAGTATGGAAAAGTACCATAAACTACCATTGATAAAAATATTTCAATTCTCAAATTGAAAACTTAATTTTTTCTAACTAAGCGTATTATGTTTTATTAAACATGCATGCTGTATTTTAATATTTTACTGCACTCATGTCCATAAATTAAGGATAATTCAGAATCACACAGAAATTGAACTCTAAAATAAAAATTTCACCTGTAGAATTATCACACACATCTTGAAGAAAAATATGCAAATTACAGGAAATCACCAGATGACGCGGATAGTACGTCACAATGACGAGAATGTAAAAGAGGGGTATATGAGGAATGGTGGCAAAGAAGTAAAATTGTTCACAAGCGCTTTAAAAGCCTTTCAGTGCAATAACCGCATAGTTATGGCACAAAGGAAGCATTTGGATGATTTCTTACGTGGTAGAATTATTGGACGACTGGAATGTGGACGTATTCGGGGTGCCATAGGTGCTGAATTTCTGTTTATGGACGACAACGTCCGTCCTCACCGTGCAAACGTTGTAGACGAATGCCTTCAATCGGAGGATATCCCCCATATGGATTGGCCAGCATACTCACCGGATTTGAATCCAATAGAGCATGTATGGGATATGCTTGGCCGACGAATTGCAGCCCGACAACCCCCTCCCACCTGTCTACCGGAACTTCGGAGGGCATTGCTTGATGAGTGGTGTAATATTCCCCAAGATCAGATTGATGATTTGATACTCAGCATGCCTAGGCGTTGTAAGGCCTGTATTGCATCGTCCGGGAGACATACTCCGCATTAATCAGCATACTAACCATGTTATACTGTTTTTTGTAAATAGGTTATTTTTTGAAATTTGCTCCTGGGAGTAAAAATCGCAATTTTTATCAATTATGTCAAACATATAGCATCTTATTTGCTCTTTACCTTTTGTTTAATAAATAGACTTTACAAATAAGTCAAATTGTTTTGCTTCTGTCTCTTTCTTTGCCTGAGATTCATTATCCTTAATTTATGGACATGAGTGTATATAACAAAGGTCGGCAACCTATGCCACGTGTGCCACATGTGGCACTCAGAATAATTCTCAATGTGACACTCTGCTCTACTCTACAAATTTGTCAATTTTTAGAGTGGATAGAAGTCAATACATTTGTAATGAACCTTATTTGACGAACATCTGTAGAATTATGGGCATTTATTGAATTACGAAAAGATTTGAAAGATAACTCTATAGATAAATTTACAGCTATTTTGGGTAAATTGTTGAATGCTATTGCTGAAGAGATTTAATTATTTGAAGAGAGAAAATTGCATGTACTTTGCTTTCCGCTTTTGATTCTACATATCAAAGTAAAAAATCTTTCCTCATGTGAAAAATATTTCGAATCCGGAAAAAAATTATTTAACAACCAAATGCTCTAAATCTTGTCAAATTGAAAGCCGCAAATTATACCCCTGATTTTGCGATATGGAAGTAGAGTGGTGAAAGCACTAGGTTCGCATTAAAACTTTTATTTATCTTTTGATTTAATTGAAATGAAGGAAAATACTTGCATTTAAAATTGTCTATTTCTTATTTTAATAAATATGTTTTTAAAAAAACATAATATATGTACAATTGAATTATTTAAAAAAATTTGTTGAAGAAATATTTATATATTTTGTGCTGTTTGTTTTTATGTTAAGAAATATCTTTAAAGGATGCAAAATTAATATATAATAAAACTGTAAATACCTAAATTATTGACATCTATTATCTAATTCTGCATGCATTATCACGAGAATCAAATTGTTTCTAAAATATCCTAATGTGCAGCAAGATGAATCATATTGGTAGATTGGTTTGGCACGCCACAGATAAAAGGTTGTCGACCCCCTGCTCTATAAAATGATACAATTAGACTCTGTTACATATAGCATTCTTTAATACCGTACTCTATAAATGTTTGTAACAAAAATCTAAAGTAACTGATCACACACAGAATCATTTTCTTGTTCAATCCTACTTTACAAATTATCAACTGTAAATTTAGTGGTTACTTCAATGACGAAATTAAATACCTGAAATTGAACAATCTAATATATCAACGATCTGCACTCTTACATATTTAACACATAGAACAAGTGTTGCACATTTTATAATAAAGAATTAAAACTCCTTGCTTTAAACTCTTTACTGGGAAACCTTCAAACATTTCGATGACATGTAAAGCAATACGAGTTCACAGTGATAAAATAAAATATGTCACATCTAAAATTACTTTTTAAAACTATTTCTTTAATTTCTTTATTCATTTTTCAACTATTTTGAAGACACTTTCAAATTAGTTAATTTTTACTGGAATTAACGTTGTTTTAATGCTTTACAAAGGTATTGGCGGATGAATTCGTTGTTTTGAATGTTTGTCAAATTTAGTTATATTTTGTTCCTTTAGCTTCTATTCCTCTGTAGAAATATCTTGAGTTTCAATTTACGCTGGAAGTTCAGTAGCTCCTATTATACAATACGACATGTCTTTGCATAATCAAGACTCCAATCTATAACGTGACTTGAACATTGAAAATCATGAAAGTCGTGACATTCACGATTGTAAAACCCGTGATTGAAAACACTTTCGAAAATATAAAGCCGATCTTTTTTAACTATTTTCTAATTCAAACACAGATAATGAAAACACATTTAATCAGTTTTTTATTATTTAACTTCCGCATCAGATTTTGCTAGGGCATTAAAACCCAGAAAAGTTTAATATTTTCAGGTCAAAAGCATTAATTCATTTCAGTTTGGTTAGCCTAAAATCTTGCTAGTCATAATTTTAATATCTAAATTATTGCGTCTTACGTATTATTTTACGTCTTTAATTCAAAAGAAGCTAATTTTTTTAATTTATGCAATAAGAATAAATTAAAATAAGTTAATTACAAAGAAAGTAATTAAGTTTTAACACTAATGCATATGTAACACAAAAAATATTCAAAAATTTTTGGACTTTAATTTAACGTAAGAAATGATTCAAATATTGTGAAACTATTGATCACGCAATTCGTACAATTATTCTATCCCTGAAACAATAACGAAAAGGCGAATATCGTTTGACTTGTATTTTGTAAACATCACCAATTCCTTCAAAGTGTTTTAACATAGATTCGTTCGATTTCTTTCTGAATTAAACGTTCCATCTTTTAGATTGTGTAGAATGCAATAATTTTGGAAGCTTTTAGAAAAAATCAGTGCCTCGTTACCTGAAAAAGCACTCCAATCCACGACTGCTTTGGAGCTAAACTCTTTGAAATAAACTACAGAATGGCGAAAACGCCATTCTTTCAAACCAGAAAACACACAATAGTGTTAATAATGTTATCTTAAAAATAAAGATTCTTCTAATACAAAATTTTTTGAATAAACTTTTTATTTCCAATTCCTGTTTTAAATTAAATATAAAGGAGAAACAATTTATGTATTTAAAAAATATTTTTTAAAATGCATTTAGTTTATAGCATGCAGTATTTGGTACAAAAACTCACTGAAGCAAGTAAATATTTTCTTTACAATTTTTCCTTTAAACGATAGTTTAATTACAATTATTTTCTCTCGGCCTTTTTTTTTCAGGTATTATATGTACTTTTTTTTTTAAAAAAAAAAATCAAACATTTTCTTTTTTTTAATCAATTATCTTAATTATAATTTCCTCTACTTTCTTTTGTAGTATTATTTTAATCAATTTCCGAAGAATTAATTCAAAACAATTTTCCTTTTAAGATATTTTTCTTTGAAGTAATTCAATTGATATTGTAAATAAAAAAGCATATTTTGAAGTTTTTTGAATAATTAAATATTTTGCTTGACTTTATAAATATGTAAAATCTATTCTTTTTGAATAATTATGCTAAATTTTAATAATTTGCTAAGAAATGTTTGCAAAAAACTTAGTTTAATTGAGCTAATTTATCAAATGATTATTTAAGATACACATTTTATACGTTAGCAAAAATAAGCAAATAAACAAACATTTTCAAATACTGATTCCCTAATCAAGCTGATGTGAACTTTTTTAATACAAAGAACTCTTTTCTACACGATTTTGAGATAACACGGGACAAGAATTTAGAAAGTCTTTTTACACAAATTTTTTGTTGTATCACTAATTTGCCTCAAGAAAATTTCATCTTTTTAGGCGATAACAGTATGTTAAATTATATACATGGAGCACACACACACACAAATATAGACTGATAGCAAAATTTTAAATACCTTTGCGTTCATAAACTAAAATAAACATTTTATTAACAGAAAAATGCTTTATGAATATTTTCCCCTAAAATCTGAAAACTATTAGTATCAATTGCATCTCACACATTTAAATTTCTCTTTTATGTAAGAAATACAATAAAATGTGCTAGTATTTCTAACACTTAATTTTGTATACGTTGTAGTGGTCCTTCGGATTTTATTTGACAATTGAATGAATAGGAAATTTGCCAAAGGATCAAGAAAGAAACTCATAAGAAATCAGAGTAAATACTTTATCGTTCTTTTATTTCATCAAATGTACTTATTTTGAGTTCTCAACTTGAGGAGTAACCGAAATAAGTCTTTAACTAAAGGGAAAAGTAAAAATATTAAATATAACCAGGGGAAGTAAGATGAAAATTGCAACAACTGAAAAATTTATACCTGAATACAGACTCGATATATCTTTATCAAATTCGGGGAAAAGAGCAGAAATTGCATATATATCTCACCTACATACGCCTATATTCAATTAATATTTTTTTATATTCTAAACTAATAATGATAAAAAACAACTTTAAGTTCAGTAAAATATAATCGGTAAATTCATTTAAGTAATTATAAAACGCAACAAATTTTTTTTTAAAAAATTTAATACTAATTTGAAGTAAGAAAGGGTGACTACATTTACTGTGACTATATATAAATTGACTTACAAATCATATATAATATACAGTCGAACCTCTATATAACGAACCTCTATATTGCGAATTTTTCCATATAGCGAACTTTTTCGTGGAACCAAGAACAATTCACGATTTTCTTCGTAAAATAACCTCTTTATAGCGAAATGCATTTTCTTTATAACGAACTTTTTCTCTTCGATTCAATTTTTTTTCTTCCTATTTTTAAAGTATTTCTACACATTTCAAGTTATTCTCTCTTTTAACACATTTTATAGTGATCATAAATTTTGAAATGGTTTTTATGAGGTGCCTAATTCGCCCAGAGCAATAGAATTCTGGTCGTTTCATCCAAGTACGATCTTTGACCTCTATGGTCCAGTTCCCTGTAAGCATCTTCGGTATCCCCTTTCACCCTCAGTGGAGTTATCTCGTGTCCTTGAGCTAGTCTCCGTTCATTTGTAGTGTGACGTCCTCCTTTCGAAACTAGTTTCACTCTTTCAGGACAATACTATTTCAGGACAATACTAGACTGAGTTTTGGGTGCACGTGCAGCTGGGGTTCATTATCGCTTATTTAGCGTCTGGACTTTGGTGCCAGTTAGACTAGACCAACAATTGTCTGACCATTCTACTGTGGACGAAATCGCTTCCGGGGCAGCGGACTGTCGCCTTACTTACACAATGGCGAATTGTCCTCAAAGGCGGTAAAACAACGACAGTGGGCCGAAGGGGCTCGGCCGTCGGTGCAGGTGTCGAACACCTGCTGGTTTGTGAAGAAACCGGGTGAGTGGACGATTGGCTAATTATGGACCAATGGGCTCTAATGAGTTGAGGTTGAAGGATCAACTCATATGGGCCCACCAATGAGAAGACGTGAGGGGGGAGAAATGGACTGCCCCTGATGTTTTAAAAGGTTGGAAAAACCGGGAGAAAGGGGAAAAGAAAAAGAGAACGAGAAAAAGAAGGAAAAAGACCTTGGAAAAGACAAGGGCTGGCGAAGAGGAGAATCCCAGAGTTTTGTTCGGTGATGTTGACCAGGATTCCGAAACGCGAATGAGAAAAAACGCCTTGCGGACTGGACGGAGACAAGCTGTGGAGTGAGCGACTTCAAAACGGGGCCACCATACTGGCTAGGCACGGAAACTATTAACTTTACAATCTAACTTAAATCGATTATATTATTGGAGAAAAAAATTAAAAGTATTTTTTTTTACTCCCACAACCTTGCTGTGATGTATTATTTTCACGCTACCTTCTGACGATGTTACAGCAAGATCTAATTTGGTGGCAGCTTTGTGAGATAGGCATTTCGGTGAATAGATGCCTCGAACCCTTTATTGAGAAGAAAAAATAAAACGCCAGCCGTATGGAGTTATGCCCACCTGATTCTCGCACAACTTGTGAATGAAATGTGTTTCATCGAATTACATGCAACAAGAAGTGACCGGAGTGCCTTGCTCGTGCCCGTGTGTTAAGGAAGCGTGCCCACCTGAAAGGTTTCCCGGAATTCCTGTATTTTCCTGCTTGTGAAGAGTGCCTGCGAAGTGCCTGCCTTCCGTTTTTTTCCCGGAGAAGGATGAGGAAGATGTTTCCAGTGTTTCCACCTGCAATGTTAAGGTCAGTCTTTTTCTTTGAGTATAGTATCGGGGCAGCAATACATTAATTCTAGTTTATGGAAAATTTTGTAAGAAAAGTAATGCTAGTTAAAGTTAAAAGTCTAGACTGAGAGACTACAGAAATTATTAAGTTTGTTTGAAGTGTATTGATGTGCTATGTTTGTATGTGTGTCTGTTTATTGAGTTAGGTCGTAGCATACAGTAGTATACTTGCTTCGTTAGAACAGTTTTGCGTAGTGTATTGTCACGTTACTCTGAGTATTTTTATTATTTTGTGAAATATAATTAAGTCTAAGTCTAGGGTACTGTTAGTTATGCTAGTTATGTGTATAATTTTATGAAGTATAATTAAAAAGTCTAGGTTTAGTGTACGGTTAGTTACGCCGGGTAGTTGTATAAGTTTGTGTAGTACAACTAAGTATAGTGTATAGTGTAGTGTTGATTTGCGTTGGATATTTGAATTGTTTTAGTGACAATTGAGATTGCATTTAGTGTTGTATATTATTGCATGATTGCTTTCCTTTTAAGATTAAGAAAAGGTGATTTGCTAGAAGTAGCAAGGGAATTAGGGGTGGAAGTCAACGGCAATCAATCAAAAGTAGAAATTAAGGATATGATTTTACAAAATGATAAAAATGATATGGAAACGACCAAAGCGGTGATGGAGGGAATTTTAGAAGAAAAAGAAAGGGAATTTGAGGAGCGAAGACAAACTAGATAATATGAGTTGGAGCGGTTAAGATTGTCTAACGCCACTGAGACGGTTAGTGTATCGTCTGCCGATTTAGAAGGGCAAGGGGTAAATAGACGTGTTAATTTAAAAGACTTAGTGCCTAAATTTGATGCAAAAATGAAGACATTAATTTATTTTTTGAAATATTTGAAAGGCAGGCGAAAAAAGAAAAAGTGGCTGAGGATAGATGGGTCTCCCAACTCATTCCTTTACTTCCGATAGAAATTGCGGAGATAGTAGCGAAAGAACCTTTAGAGAAAAGCGACGATTACCCCCACATAAAAAATCTACTCTTGGCCCGGTTCCAACTCGCACCGATAGCCCTTAGAGATAGATTTGAGTCGCATCAACGCAGACCAGGGGCCATGTGGGCGGATTTAGTATTCGAACTAAGGTCCTACCTGGACAACTGGCTAGCGGGGATGAAAGTGGGTGATTTCGCCGCATTGAAAGAGCTACTAGTGACAGAACAAATAAAAAAAAGAGCACCAAGTGAATTAGTAGACCATTTTCTAGATTCGTGGGATGGTTTCAAGGAGGCTAAAAGTTTAGCTGAGAAATTGGCCCATTTTGAGGCGATTAGAAGAGTGCATAAAAACAGGTCCGACGAAAACCTGGGAGCGTAGAACCTTTGATAAACAGCCTCTCGAAAGTAAAAATAAATCAGCTCATTTTAGTGGTAAGGGTAAACATATCGGGCCCTTGAACAGGGATCCTTATAAGCATGAGGTAAGCCATGGGAGTTCTCAAATTAGGAGGGAGTGCCCCAGGGCGGGGGAGAGTCAATTTGAGAAAAGGAAGCCCATAATATGCTATTACTGCAATGAAACAGGGCACATAAAGCCAGTTTGCCCTAGATTAAGGAAAAATAATTTCGAAACGGTAGCTAATTTAACTTTAAATACCGGGAATTACAACCCATTTAAAAATTCAAAATGTACATGGAAATAAATGGCATAGATCGCGTATGTCTAAGAGATTCGGGGTCATCCATAGACGTCTGTTCGCGGAGCTGGATCAATGAAAATGACCTCCTAGGTGAATACGTTTGGTTGAAAAGCCCGGTAGATGAGATTTGCCACTGTTTGGCTCTGGCTAAAATTAAAATCAAAACGAATAAAGGAGATTTTTATACCAAGGCTGCAATAAAACAGGATAGTAGTGACAATGATCTATATTTAATGGGAAACCAAACAGCTGAACTGCTGGAGTCAGACGAACAGGGGGAGCAGTCGGTTAACGCAGTGGTGACTAGAAGTAAACAAAAAAGATTTTCCCCCGAGAAAGAAAAAGAAGCGAACGAAGAGGAGCTTGAACTTACGGATTCCCCCCTCTTCCGAGGGAGGGGAAGACGATAGCTTTATCATTCCTGCTTTTGAAGGAGAAGGGGGAAAGAGTTTGGCGAAAGTGAATGGTGTTGATTTTAAAGAGGAACAAAGAAAATTCCCCGATCTGAAACCATTATGGGATAAGGCCCTAACAGGAATAGACAAAGAATTTAGGGTCATCAGGGGGAAATTAGTTAGAGTTGCGAAAACTAAGCGAGGGGAGGAGGTCAGACAGTTATGCGTACCCATAAAGTTTAAACTTGACATTAACAAACTTAGCCATGACGAAATAGGGGGCATCTGGGGGTGACGAAAACCAAAGATAGAATTCTAAGGCATTTTTTTGGCCGAACGTGTACAGAGACGTGGAGGAGTTCGTCAAAACTTGCGATTCGTGTCAACGAGTAGGGAAACCGAGAGATAAGGCGAAAGCACCCCTGAAATTAGTGCCGATTATTTCGGAGGTATTCTCTAAAATCAATATAGATGCTGTGGGACCTCTCCCTGTCTCAACAAAGCAAAACAGATATCTGATTACGTCAATTTGCGTAGCCTCTAAGTACCCGGAAGCTTTTCCGGTGGAGAGTATTACTTCCCCGAACGTAATAGACGCCCTCTTGAGTATCTTTTCTAGGATAGGATTCCCGCGCGAAATACAATCCGACCTGGGGACTTCTTTCACTAGTGAATTGACCACCACCTTTTTTCAATAAGTTCGGCATCAAAGTGACGAGGTCATCAGTCATCCACCCCCAAAGCAATGCAGTGGAGCGAGTGCATAGAACCATCAAGAGCGTAATTAAGGCTTTGTGCGTGGAATCGGGAGAAGATTGGGAGGGGGTTCTTCCTTTGGCATTATTCTCTCTCAGAACGGTTGCGCACGAGAGTACAGGTTTCAGTCCCACCGAGTTGGTCATGGGAAAGAATTTGAGAACACCCCAAATGTTAGTTTACGAGGAATGGATGGAGGAGGGAAACACGAGTCAATCGGTAGTGGAATATATATTGCAGTTAAATAATAGACTCAAACGTTGCCAAGATATTGCGATCACTAGGATGAAAGAATGCCAACTTAAAAGGAAAACGTGGTACGATCGCGATGCCGTGGAACGGAAATTTGTAGAAGGGGATCTGGTAATGGTGTTAGCTACCGCTAAACAAAATAAACTTGAGGTGAATTGGATAGGGCCGGGAAAGGTACTTAGTAGAATTACGGATACAAATTATGTGATAGATCTACCAAGAAGAAGGGACCGTAGTACTATCTATCACGTAAACTTACTAAAACCGTATCATCGGAGACCCGAGCTGGTAAGCCTGGTTGTAGAAGTGGTCTCGGATGACATAGAGGGAGATGCTGAAATTCCTTATCCAGATAAACAATGCACGAAGTTTGACTATCACGAAATATTGCGGGAAAGTCAACTGCAACTTAAACTATCCCCCTCTCAGATCGACGAATTAAAACAAGTCATTACTAAAAATAAGGACGTGTTTTCCCCAGACCCTGGGACGACTCACTTGTTGCGAATGGATATTGAACTGATCTCCAACAAGCCCATTAAAACAAAACCTTATCGGATGTCTCCGAGACAAATTAACATATTGCGAGAAGAAATTAAACCTTTGTTGGAACTGGGTGTAATAGAGATAGGACAGTCCGATTACACTTCGCCCCTTATTTTAGTAGAAAGCCCAAATAAAGACCCTCGTCCATGTGTTGATTATCGTCGATTGAACGAGATAACTCGAGCTGAATTTTTCCCTTTGCCAAATATGGAAGAGATAGTAGAAAAAGTGAGTGCGGCTCCCTATGTAACTGTGATGGATTTGTCGAAAGGTTATTTTCAGATTCCGCTCACGCCGAGAGCTCAGAGATACGCAGCTTTCGTTACTCCATTTGGCACCTATATCCCCAAGAAAATGATGTTCGGGTTAGTATGTGCGCCCTATTATTTTTGCAAATTGATGGCCCAAGTTTTAGAGGGGTTGGAGCAGTTTGCATTGCCGTACATAGACGATATAGCCATTTTTCCCAATGGTGGAAAGATCACGTAAAGCATATCGACATAGTTTTAGGAAGATTGAGAAAGGCGGGGCTAAAAGTGAAACCCTCTAAATGTAAGTTTGCTCAAGAGGAAGTCTTATTTCTAGGGCATCGATTTGGTTCAGGGAGTAGGTCTCCGAGTAATCTGAAGATAAAAGCTATAGCAGATTTCCCGCGGCCCACCACTAAAACACAGGTACGATCCTTTCTCGGTCTAGTGGGATACTACTCTCCTTATATCCCAAATTACAGCACAATAGCTTCACCCTTGACCGACGCACTGAAAGGGAAAATTAAGAAAGAGAAGATCACTTGGGATGAGAAATGTGGGAAAGCGTTCGAGGAGCTAAAAGCCAAACTCGTCTCCCAACCCATATTGTTTGCCCCAGATTTTGCCACGGATTTCATCCTGCAAACGGACGCGAGTGAGGTTTGTGCTGGGGTTGTTTTATCGCAAAGAATAGAGGGGGAAGAACACCCCATCGTTTTCCTAAGCAAAACATTTTCTAAAGCGGAGCGAAACTACAGCACGCGGTGGAAAGGGAATTAGCTGCGATAATTTTTGGTCTAAAGCGATTAAAGCATTATTTAGACGGGCAAAAATTTATTATAGAAACCGACCACAACCCTTTAAGGTACCTAAACAAGATGGGGAGTACTAATCCTAGGTTACAAAGATGGGCGTTGAGTTTACAGCCGTTTAATTTTGAAATAAAACACAAACCTGGGAGGCTCCAGGGAAACGCGGACGGCCTAAGTAGATTGGAATAAGCAGTTTGTAGATTTTTCTATTAATTATTATATATATTTAAATTACTGTTTTATTTGTATGTTTGTGAGTGTATCTGTGTACATTGTGGAAGAAAATAGATGTTAGTGAAAATCTCTGATGTCTCTTAGTCAACCGTAGGCCAACAGATGTTTACTTCTGTAGTCATGCGCGATTAAGTGTAGATGGTTAGTAAGAGATTGGCATTTGACGCATTTTGTTTAAAAATTATAATTTAAAGGGGAAATGTAACTTTGAGAAAAAGAATCTCAGATTCGGATTTTAAGATCTAATTGTGTAAAGTGTACATTTTTTTTTTGAAATTTTGATTCATGTATTGTTATTTTTTTGATTGTGTTTAATACCGGGATTGCTGCCCTGATCAATCTCATTGATGGGACGATCTTTATGTGTGTGATTTCTAAGAACTGAATCCAACTAGGACCAGAGCAGTCCCGTGAAATGGACTTTTTTTAGGGGGGAGGAAGTTGTGACGTCCTCCTTTCGAAACTAGTTTCACTCTTTCAGGACAATACTATTTCAGGACAATACTAGACTGAGATTTGGGTGCACGTGCAGCTGGGGTTCATTATCGCTTATTTAGCGTCTGGACTTTGGTGCCAGTTAGCCTAGACCAACAATTGTATGACCATTCTACTGTGGACGAAATCGCTTCCGGGGCAGCGGACTGTCGCCTTACTTACACAATGGCGAATTGTCCTCAAAGGCGGTAAAACAACGACAGTGGGCCGAAGGGGCTCGGCCGTCGGTGCAGGTGCGGGCACCTGCTGGTTTGTGAAGAAACCGGGTGAGTGGACGATTGGCGGATTATGGACCAATGGGCTCTAATGAGTTGAGGTTGAAGGATCGACTCATATGTGCCCACCAATGAGAAGACGTGAGGGGGGAGAAATGGACTGCCCCTGATGTTTTAAAAGGTTGGAAAAACCGGGAGAAAGGGGAAAAGAAAAAGAGAACGAGAAAAAGAAGGAAAAGAGCTCGGAAAAGACAAGGGCTGGTCGTTTTAGGAAGCGGAGAGGAGAATCCCAGAGTTTTTTGTTCGGTGATGCTGACCAGGAATCCGAAACGCGAATGAGAAAAAACGCCTTGCGGACTGGACGGAGACAAGCTGTGGAGTGAGCGACTTCAAAACGGGGCCACCATACTGGCTAGGCACGGAAGCTATTAACTTTACAATCTAACTTAAATCGATTATATTATTGGAGAAAAAAATTAAAAGTATTTTTTTTTACTCCCACAACCTTGCTGTGATGTATTATTTTCACGCTACCTTCTGACGACGTTACAGTAGTGTTGATCCGCCGTTCTGGTAACTTCCTTTCTTGAAGCTCGAAAATGTCAAAACGTATAGTGCTAGAACATCAAAGAAAAAAAATTAAAAACTCAGGTAGTGGATAAAGGTGCCAAGAAACTTTCCTTGCAGTTTTTCTTTCTTTTGATAGTTAAGATATATAAAATAAATATATATTAATTTACAAAAAAGAATGAATAATTTCTTATTTTGATGTATAATGTTTATTAACTTAAAATTTGTTTTATGTGGTTTAAAAGGTATATTGAAAGGTGAATCTCCATCTAACGAATTTTCCTTATAACAACCCTTTTTCGGGATTTAGCGACTTCGTTGTATAAAGGTCCGACTGTATATGCATATACACACATTGAATAACAAGCTGAAATTAAAAATGTTTATATTCGCCTTTTGATTTATCAGATTCAACGAAATAGTTTAAATATAATTTAGATTTCGTTAATGTATATTTTAAATATTTATCACTATTTACCATAATACATCTCCATTTATTTCGAAAATATGATGAAAAATTTTTTACTAAATAAAAAAAATTATTTACGCATAATAAACAGATAAATATATTTTTAAGCATAATTTATAAAGAAGTAAATTTATAATTGAGAATATTCATACTTAAGAATTTGAGTAAAATAATTTCTTTGCAACTTAGTTATTATGCTGCATTTTGATATAGAAGGGACCATGATATATTCGAATAACAATAATTCGAATATTTGATAATGTTAGAAGTTTTCTTTCGGTAACATCATTAAGACGGAGAATCGCTGAGCCTTAACTGATAACATTTGGGAGCAGTAAAAGTAATAATGAAAGGAAAAAAAATCGTTAACTTGTGAAAGTTATCTAGTAAAAATATATTGTGATTTTTCTTTACCTCTCGGCAATTACTTTAGTCAATAATAAAGGAAGAATAAATTTATTTACAAATGTATACATACAAAACGGAATTCCAAAAATATTTATCATTTTCACTAAATTAATACACGTAGTAAAATACTATAAGACGTGGAAATTATTATAAAGATAAATAACAATGATATATTACAAAGGTAATTTTCTTACTCATAAAATTATTCATAAAAATTTCTTAAAGAAAAAAAATTGCAATGAATCCTATTTTATACCCCCTTATATTAAGATTTCTCCAAAGAGTTTTCTTAAAATTTTTTATACCCAAGTTTAAATTGATACTTTAAGAGTTTTTAATCTTAAGAACAATTACTTTTTAATTGTACTTTTCTGGGGTTAAATTTTATATCAATGAATTTTGAAACAACTCTATTATCTGGATCAGTATTTAACTAATTTGCCATTTGTATTGGAATTTCAATTTCCATACAAAATTTTAAAATATCTAAAACAATCCTTTGTTGGAAAGTATTATTTAAACAGATAATATTTATTTCTTAAAAAGAACATTTTGGTGTCTTTTATTCACAATCATATCATATTATTCACAATCATATTTATTTAGTATCTCAATTTGCGAAACAAGCAAAACTTCTACCTCAACAAGTTATAGTACAACTAGTTGAGCGATTTTAACTATTGAAAAAATTTAAAAAATTAAAATACAGTTTATTTATGAATTATATATTATAAATAACTGCATTTTAAAGAAGTAAAAACCTCAAGAAAACTAAAAGGAAGAAACAATTCTACCCCCAATATTTTTAAAAAAGATTAGTCACTTGTATGGCAGACGGAGGAACCTCTTTTTTTCGTGCTTGCTTCTAATGCTTCTAATGCTTCGTATATGCTTCTAAGTCTGTTGTTGCTGAGACTAAGGCAATTTTTTTTAGAGGTATCTAGAAGGTGTTGTTTATTCAATCAATTCAGACAGCGTGGCATAAAATGTATGGATGGAAATGAGGTTATTCTTATCTGATACTGAACGTCTTAATTTTTCTCGTAATATAGTTCAAAGACTGGGATCAATCAGTATTCAAAAATTGAGAATCAAAGTACCTCTTTCAGTCCAACGGTGATGTAGGCCGTGGTAGCCGAGTGGTCAAGGTATCGGATCGTGGCTAGCCTTGTCACGAGTTTCAGCCAAGTACCACTAAAGACCCACCGTGTAGGGGAGCAATGCACGTTAAACCTGTCGATAGTTCAAACGTCCTCTCGTTGGTTTAGTAGTTAGGATAGGGGGTGTCAGCTCAGGTGTCATCCACGTCACTTGACCATGGTTTAAAATTACGTAGTCCGTCTCCAAAAGCCCTCGTGTAGCTAAACAGTGCGACGTTAATATTCACTCACTCGCTCAGCGGCGTTATAACCAATGCGTATTGCCTTGAAGGAGATTAACAATAAAATGAATGTGTCTGTAATTGAGTAAAAAATATCTGTTCGTACAGTGTGCAAACGTCTTCAATAATAAGTACTCAGCGCAGGTCGATTCTTTATATATGTTTTTTTTAATCGAAAACATAAGTACGTCCGTTTCTGCTAGACATATCGGAGAGTGATTCTGAGATCGTCTGTTTTTGTGAAAGCATCAGATACTATTAATATATCAGAGAGATATCAGATACTATTAATTCAACAGTGGCATAGAAAATTGAATTTTGGTTTGGGAAAAGATTTTTTGAGTGATCAGAATATTCTGCATATATTTTAAGGGGAAAACTACTGTGAAATATTGTGACAACCTCTCCCCCTTCCCTCTCTGTTCCACATTTCTCACCACGTGTGTTGGTACTATTATTAATGAATTTATCCAAACGGATGATAATTTCTTACCTTACTGAATTTGGCTTGACGATGAGGGTAAATTGAAATTTGAGAGTCAGTGTTTGAAGCAAATAGGATGATCTACTAGATCTCCGATCTATTCTTGGCAGACAGACGGCTGTCTTAAAGATTCCTCTAGGTCATAAATTAGCTAGAGCGTGCCTTCCTTCGTGCATGGGCGATGCTTCTTATTCCTATATCCACAGGAGTAAAGTAAGATCTTACATAAATGTTCTATTTTCTTCGTTTATATTTTTCTTTTCTCGCAGTTTTACATGATGGGTATAAAATATTAAACATTATCTTAAGAAGGCGCATACTTGTTAAAAATATAATAATATTGTATTTGAGTAAAACCACACGAGTATTACGACCGTAAAACTTCTAGCTCGTTACAAATTTTAGAAACGGCAAAACACAGATGTCTTTTTACGATCATTAATAGAAAAAAAAAGTTTTTCCTTCGAGATCAGGTAACATTTCTGGTAGTATTGACGTTTTACACTAGGTGGTGTTCTACTATATAATATATACAATTAGTAATATGTACAATTAGTAATGAACACCAGTATCCATTGAGGATTATATTTATACCGCTCTATATCTACGGATGCATTTTTCAAATTGGCGTTATCTAAACAAGTGAATATTATTTAATACAAGATGTAGTTTTAAAGGCTACACAAATCACTCAAGGAGACCATCCATGGCTTCAAATTGCATGATCTCCACCTTTCGTACAGACAGTCAATGCTCACAAAGCAGCAGTGGCGTAACGTACACCCCCACAATCCCATATTGCGGGGAGGTCTCTAGGAGGTCCAAAGCCTGACAGCCATCAAGTACCTACCCTTTGTAAAATCCAACTGGGGGCGCAAAACTTCACTTTGCAGGGGGCCCCAAATCAGCCATTGGAGAAACATGGACTTCTTAATAAGACCTTAATACAAACTTTCTTTTTCAGAAAAATGTGATAATTTTCTTTCTGGAAAAACAAAAGGGAACTCTTTTTTTTATAAAAGTAATTATTTATTTATAAAAAGCTTCTTTGCATAAAAATTATGTAAAATTCAGTAAATACTTATTTTAAACACATATTTTCCAAATGTCTTTATATCCATTTCCTCCCCCCCCATGTGATTAAAAAAGAATGATTCTATCTTAATTCTTGTTGGTATGAAGTTTTTCATCTTGAAAAAATACAAAAATATAGTAAATAAAGAGACAGCATGTGTGCTTATGCTCAGTTTTTCTGTTTTAAGTAGTTTTAAAGTTAAAGCGTTGTGTTTACCTGTTAATTTTAGTTATAAGTATTTTGAAGTTGATTTTCATTATATTAGGTTGGGGAAAAAGAAATCCATTATTTTTGCATGAAATTTAAGACTTTATTTAACATGCTTAGAATTGTTCGATTTGGGTCAAGTATGCACCGTTTTGTTGTATAATGTGTTGCTTATTTAAATGTAGCTTCATAATGCCTCTATCATAGAAGGCTTGGTCCTTATTGGCGAAAACATCTAGTAATCGAGATTTTCACAATTTTTTCTTGATTCCAATTTCTTTTCACTCAGGAAGTTTTGCAATGCGAGTAAAAGGTGGTAATCGCTTAGTGCCAGGTCCAGACATATATGGTGGATGCATTAAAACTTCTCAACCAAGCTCCCAGAAGTTCTGGCGAGTCACTACAGAAGTGTGTGGCCTGGCGTTGCCCTGATGGAACACAACTCCTCTTCTGTTGGACAATTGTGGCCTTAATCGCTAGCTCCAAATGACCCAGTTGTTGACAGTAGAGATCTGAATTTAGTGTTTGGCCATGCGGAAGCAACTCCTAATAAATTATTCCTTTCCAGTCCCAGCAAATACACAGTAGAACCTTCTTGGCCGTTAGTCCTGGTTTGGCCACCGTTTGAGCTGCTTCACCGCACTTTGACCACGATCGTTTTCGCACAATATAGTAGCATGTGACCCATTTCTCATCCCCAGTCACCATCCAATTAAGAAATGGGCCGATTTCATTCCTTTTGGTCAAGGCTTCGCAGATGGAAATTCGATCCATCATGTTTTTTGGTGTTAATTGGTGTCACTCCCAAACATGGAGCTTCTTTTTGAATCCAACTTTGCGCAAATGGCTTAAAACTGTTTTATGGTCGATTTTTATCTCCTGGGCGATGCTACGTCTACTAACATGCCGGTCAACTTTGATTATTTCTATGATTTTATTGACATTTTCGACGACCGGCCTGCCTGTGCGAGGTGCATCCTTAACATCAAAAATACCTGAACGGAATCGACGAAACCAAAATTGCATGCATTTAGCGGTTACAGTATCGGCACCATAAACCCATTCGCAACTTCAGCCACCTGGCTTGCATTTTCGCCTTCATCAAAGAAAAACTGTAAATAGAACCGAATTTTCTCTTTGTTGACTTCCATTTTTAATACCTTGTAACTCACAACTGAATGGACAAAAAAAAAAAGCAAAACAATTTTTATATTGTGAAATGTAACCTTGACAATGAGTATAAATTTGAAATTGCTTGATCGATACTTCACGAGATATCGACACTACAGCCATCTACTGAAAACATAATGGAGATTTCTTTTTCCCCAACCTAATCTCTATTCTTTTAATATACTGTCTCCCGATCTCGCGCCAGCACGTGATAAGTAATTTCTGAAAAGCCAATCATTCCCCGGTTTGTTTGGGAGGCAATGTTTCTGATATCAGTCATGTGCTGACGAAAAAAGGGGGAAGTTACATCTTGATTCTTATACTTCAGTTCAATCAGAGTTGAATATGCTTTCTGTTCTCAGCTGGAAATGAAGATTAGAAATTGTAAATGTACACTGGACCAAAATTAATGTCACAAACATGTTTTTCACAATAATTTAAAACCATCGTTCTGAATTTATATATTTTGAAACATCTCATGTCATCCTTCAGTTTACAATAAATGATATTTAGCATTAGTTTTGCTGAACAATGGGGGAATTAATCATGTAAGAATTTTAGATTTTTTGTGGTTTTATGATTATTGCGCTTAAACCCTTCAAGTTTGAGTGTTTACTGTAAAAGCGTGTTCTCATAAGCAATGGGTTAGTGAATACTAACGTCGCACTGTTCAGCTACACGAGGGCTTTTGGCGATGGACCTCATAATTTTGAACCAAGGTCAAGTGACGAGGACGACATCGAGCTGGCTGGCACGCTCTCTCTTAACTACCACACCAATGGGATGGTGGTATGAGATCTCGACAGATTTAACGTGTATCGCTGCCCGACACGGCAGGTCCTTAGTGGTACTGGGCTCGAACTCGTGACAAGGCAAGCCACAATCCGATACCTTGACCACTAGGCTAGCACGGCCACTATAATCAATGACATAAAGAGCCGTTGGTAGGTTTGAAGCTGAGTAGGTATAAAGGGCACTGAAAGTGACATCCAAGGAGTGAAATCAATTCAAAACGCACATGCTTTTTTAATCCGTAATTAATATCTTCACCTGTTATTCTGCCTATGGCAGAATAATACGTGGAAATATATTTTAGAATTTTTTGGACTTCTGATGTTGAAACTGAAAAATTTGATTTTGAACCATCCAATTATAGTCAAATTATTCTATTTTATGAACTTTTTTCACTAAGAATAATTTAATAGTATGGCATACATCTAATGTGTATATTTCTAAAAAGAAAATTTTAAAAATTTATTCGCTAATTCAGAAGTACTTCAGTTATACACAAGTCGGAAACAAAATATTGAATTTTCTCTCATCTCAACCAATTTACTTTCAATGTTGTATTTTCTGAAACTTTATCCCAAGAATCTGGTTGGAACGGTGAAGCATGGAGGTGGAGGCGTTCTTGTGAGGGGATGTAAATCGGCTTCGGGGTTAGGTAATTTGGTAATTTTTGATGGTATTGTGAATCATGAACTCTATTTAAATAATTTAAGGAACAATTTGTGAAATTATTCGGCCAAAATTTCGATATTGTAGACGACTTCCTTTTTTATTAAGAAAATGACACCAAGCTTACTGCTCTTAATGTACTTTGCTGGTGTTTCTATAATTGCTCGAAATTCAGAAAAAACCTCCTAAACCACCTGATTTAAACTTAGTGGAGCATATTTTGTAAGAATTTGATTTTAAATAAAAGGAAACATGACATTTAAAAAACAAAATTGGGAAGTAAAAACAATAATCACAGAAGAATGGAGCAACAGCGATACAAAAATTACAAAAAAAAATATGAAGACGTTCAACAGTTATTGTAGAAGCAAAACATATCGTACTAAGTATTACATTAAGAAACAAATTCGATATTTAAAGCTATGTTGATATTTTTTTTAAAGCGTAGGAAGACTTTCGTGAAATAAATTTTTGAATACTAGTTTTTTAAAAAATAATTGTATTATGTTTTAAAATTGGTTATATGTTGTTCCGTTAAGAACAAGTTACAATACAAATATAAAAAAATTACAATTTCGATATATATAAACTTTTAGTTGTTGAAAACATTAAATTTTATAGAAAATTGTAAGTGTACGAACACATTTGTGGGCCACTGTATGTAAATGGATCAATATTTATTAATTATTTTAATTCCGGGGTTCAATATGCTCCATGGAACATCTTTAAAAATTTCAAAATATTATAATTTTTTCAAATAGTACATAATATTGTTTTTGTAAAATAGCATGGAATGAGATCTCAAAAATTCCTGGATAATTAATTATTTATTTTTGGTAAAACTAAATTCTAAAAAGAAGGTAATATTTCTAATAACGTTTGTAAAAAGTTTTCGATACTAAAACTTTGTTATTCTCGTGTTACTTAAAATTATTCCATAAATACTGACTATTCGGATTATTTTGATTTTCTCGCTTAAATCTATAGTCAGATTCAAAAAGAGAAACTATGTGTTGGAAAACTCTCGATTTTGATGTTCTTGAAGTTAGAATGTAAAGAGTGTTTTTTTCCAGGTATAAAAGTTTAAGTTGGCATTACTTTCCAAGATGGCGACCGATTTAACAGCTGTCAAGTGATTTATTCTCAGTTTGGTTTGGCAATTCATCATGAATAGACTCACGCCTCATAGAGATTCGTCGAATGGGCCCAAAACGAGATTACCGTTGTTCCCGATTTTCATAAGCGAATTTTGTTTAGCGATGAAGCGCACTTCTGGTTGAATGGCTACGTCAACAAACAAAACTGCCGCATTTGGAGTGAAGCTAATCCACAAGTGTATGTCGAAACACCGTTACATCTAGAAAAACTGACTGTTTGGTGCGCTTTATGGGCTGGTGGAATCCTTCTTCAAAAACGATGAAGGCCACAACGTTACAGTCAATGGTGATTGGTATAGAGCCATGATTACTAACTTTTTCATTCCTGAATTGAACAATCATGATGTCCAGGAGCTGTGGTTCCAACAAGACGGCGCAAGACGTCACACAGCTCGTGCCACAATCGTTTTATTGAAAGACACGTTTGGTGACCGCCTAATTTCACGTTTTGGACCTGTGAATTGGCCTCCAAGATCTTGTGATTTAACACCGCTAGACTATTTTCTGTGGGGCTAGGTAAAGTCATTGGTCTATGCGAATAAGCCACGAACGTTTGACCATTTGGAAGACAACATTCGCCGTGTTATTGCCGATATACGGCCACAAATGTTGGAAAAAGTCATCGAAAATTGACACGTCCAGATTGGACTACATCCGAGACAGCCGTGGCAGTCATATGCCAGAAATCATATTTAAAATGTAATGCCACAAGATTATCTTTCGAATAAAAAAATTCATGTCAATCGAATAATACATCGTTGTTTTATTGCAATTTAAAGTTCTATACCTCTAAAAAAACACCCTATATTTGTATCGTTTTGTCGGAACAGGTATAAATAGATTGTAGAGATAATAAACAATGAAATAGAGAGAACTCCAACTTAATTAAATCCAAACAGAACTGAATTCTCATGAATTCAGTTATATATAAACCAAACGATATGTTTCTAAAAGAATTTAAAAGTGAATTACATTTCGAACAAACATAAGGCTTGATAAATAGCGCTGTATAGGCGTTCACCATATATTTCATCAAAATGAAGTTGTTTGCACTCTAATATAAATGAAAAATTTGTACAAATATTCAAAACGTACCTTTTAAAACACTAAATATGGAACTTTCTATGGTAGTAACATATAACTTTAAAAGAAGTCTTACGTTTTTTCATTAAGAAGGTTCACCCATATGTCAGGCTCAAAAAATAAAAAAATTTTTTTCACAAGTTGCTTCCTTAACATGTCTAGAATACGGTGGTAAAGTGATTTTTTTAAAAATCGAAGTCGTTATAAAGAAGCAGGTGCTAGAACAGCAGCTGTTCGGCGCGCTAATTTAAGATTTGCATTGTTTTATTCGGACTTGAAACTTGAAGCGCGTTTTTATCAAAATTGTGATTTTCAAACTTTCCTCCATCATAACTCAAGAACGGTTTGACCGAATGACTCCAAATTTATACGGTAGATTCAGTACAAATATACGCACCAAATGAGCTACGATCATTCCACAACTCAAAATATTTATATTTTTTATAACAAAAATATAACAAAAAAATCCATGAAATTCGAAATTTTTTCTTCAGGGGTCTACTAAAAATAAATTTTTGATATTTTCAATAGAGTATAGTTCATTAGGTGCATTTAAACTTATAAATTAAAACGCGCAACGTTAATTTTTTTAAATTTCAGGTAAGCCAATCAGCCGGAATCGTGGAGGAAGTGAGCGTCCATTTTTTCGAGGCGGGTGTGTTCAGAGCGCTACAACTCACATTCTATTGGATATTTTTGGTTAAAAATTTATATACATACTCTTAAGATACATATAAATAAATGATTAAAAACGTAAAGTTCTATAATTTTACTGGTCATCAAAAACATTTCTTAAAAATGCTTAAAAACAGGGCATCACATAGGTGAACTCCCTTAATTCAAGTCAATAATAAAAATTCAAAGATACTTTCGATACCTTTTCTATAATTCTACGTTTTGAAATTTTAATACTTTTTTAAAAATATTTTATAACTGGTAGTTTGAAGTGCATTTATAATTTAAATCTGGAAATGCATAAATATGGACAATGCAAATTTATGTATTTTAATGTTTTCGAAGTAATTTGATCAAATCATTTACATTTTAATTAAAACATGGTAGTTCGATATTTAATCATATAATTATATATTTAATTTAAAACTTCTTTTGGAATTTTCAATTCTTTTTTATTCATGTATTATTCTAAAAAAGAATAAAGAGAAAAAAGAACAGAAACAAAGGAAATGAAAAGTGCACTTTTGATACTTTTATATGTTATTTGATGAAATTTAGTATTTTAAAATATGAAAGATAAAATCAGTATTTTATTTGTTCTAGTAAGTAAAAATCTGCTGATGTGTGGTCCCTAGTTGTTATTTTAAATTCCTACCGTATCAATTTTTCTTTCAACATAAACAAGAACAGTCATGAAAATTTGATTTATTAAATATAAATATAAATTTAAAAAAAACATCACGTTCTGAAAGAAAAACACGATCATCTCGACTCTACTGAATTCATGTACGGTTTTTCTTATTCCAGAATAAAGAAGGATAAAAAGAGTGGAACCTCTCTCTCTCTGCGTTGTGTTTACTTTACCACAAAACAAATGCTGGAATTTGAACTTCATGGTATATTGTTTATCGTTTGCTTTTTATTTTATTTTATTCCCTTCGCTTCAATTCAAGTTTAGGTACGCTGGCTGAAGATGGTCAAATAAAAATCGATTATGTGGTCAGTTGCTCAGAATCCATGATTTATTGCATCGATTCTTCAGTTGTTTGGCATTGTAGTTCGATTAGAAGATGCTATAGCGAGAGCGGTTAGGAACTGAGTGGCTATTGATTACAGCTTTGAAGCATTCTGCGACCTACTTCTGCTCCGTGTAGAATAATACGATTGTTAGAGGTTCGGATACATGCTACACTGTTTAGCGAGGGCGAGGTCAGAATCTTTTATGGTGTAACTGACAAACAACGACGCTAGCATTAACAAGCGATAAATAATAAAGGACACTGCTTTTATACACAGTGTAAAAAAAAGAAAAATACTCAATGTATTAGATCTTTAATGATTTAATTATTTATAATATTACGCAAATATCGTGCATTTTAATTGAAAAATGAATCCTGATAAATATTCAATTAAATTTATGTATTGCTTGTAGCAGTTATTTAGAATACTTGATAAACTATATGACAGCATGGGAAATGTATTCTAAATTAACTTGACGATAAAATAGTTTTCATCTATTTTAAAAATATAAATTAGTATGAATTTAATTGTGAAATTTGTCTCTCAAATTTGCTTCCGAAAAGAATTATAGCAAGAGATTTTTGGCAAACATCATGATTGTTCAATTCAGGAATGAAAAAGTTAGTAATCATGGCTCTATACCGATCACCATTGACTGTAACGTTGTGGCCTTCATCGTTTTTGAAGAAGTACGGACCAATGATTCCACCAGCCCATAAAGCGCACCAAACAGTCAGTTTTTCTGCATGTAACGGTGTTTAGACATACACTTGTGGATTAGCTTCACTCCAAATGCGGCAGTTTTGTTTGTTGACGTAGCCATTCAACCAGAAGTGCGCTTCATCGCTAAACAAAATTCGCTTATGAAAATCGGGAACAACGGCAATCTCGTTTTGGGCCCATTCGAAGAATCTACGCCTTACTTGATCATATTTAAAATGTAATGCCACAAAATTATCTTTCGAATAAAAAAAATTCATGTCAATCGAATAATACATCGTTGCTTTATTGCAATTTAAAGTTCTATACCTCTAGAGAAACACCCTTTATATTAGTGATTCCTCGTTATACACTCATGTTCATAAATAAAAGATAATGAAGTTCAGGCAAAGAAAGAGACAGAAGCAAAAAAAATTTGACTTATTTGTCAAATCCATTTATTAAACAAAAGGTAAAGAAAAAAAATATGCTATTTGTTTGAAATAATTAATAAAAATTGCGATTTTTACTCCTTGGAAAAAATTTCAAAAAATAACCTATTTACAAAAAACAGTATAACATGGTTAGTATGATGGTTAATACGGAGTATGTCTCCCGGACGATGCAATACAGACCTTACAACGCCTAGGTATGCTGAGTATCAAGTTGTCAATCTGATCTTGGGAAATATTACACCACTCATCAAGCAATGCCCTCCGAAGTTCCGGTAAACGAGTGGGAGGGGGTTGACGGGCTGCAATTCGTCGGCCAAGCATATTACACACATACTCTATTGGATTCAAGTCCGGTGAGTATGCTGACCTATCCATAGGGGTGATATCCTCCGATTGAAGGCATTCGTCTACAATGTCTGCACGGTGAGGACGGGCGTTGTCATTCATAAACAGAAATTAAGCACCCATGGCACCCCGAAACAAACGTACATGTTGTTTCAGAATGACATCCCGACAGATGTGGCCTGTCATCGTTACACTCTGAACGTGCAGGTCAGTTCTGGAACCAAGAATAATTCCTCCTCAAACGCGCGAGCTATCCTGCACTACCGTAACGGTGTCGTTCAATGGTGTTCTCTTGGTTGTAACGGGTACCTGGCGCTCTCCATATTAAAGTCCGGCGTAAATCAGACTGCAAACGAAACCTGGACTCGACGGAAAACATCACATAAGACCACAGTTGTGGTGTCCACAATGCATGCTCTCTACTCCTGGTTAATCGTAGGCGACAGTGAGTTGCGGTAAGTGGAACACATCTGACAGGCCTACGAGCATATAGACCAATGTGCCCTAAGCGTCTGTACATGGTCTGCCTTGAAACTGTCGTACCGGTAGCTGAAGAGAGGTGAAGAGAGCTGACGAGACAGGTCTGATGCTGTGCTCCGTCTGTTTCTTTTGGAGATGACATTCTGGGCGATTCCAAGTTCCTCAGATTTTTCCAGCTGGGAACGTCCACATTCCAGTTGTCCACTAATTCTACCACGTAAAAAATCATCCAAATGCTTCCTTTGTGCCATAACTATGCGGTTATTGCACTGAAAGGCTTTTAAAGCGCTTATGAATAATTTTACTTCTTTGCCACCATTCCTTATATACCCCTCTCTTACACTCTCGTCATTGTGACGTACTAACCGCGCCATCTGGTGGTTTCCTGTAATTTGCATATTCTTCTTCAAGATGTGTGTGATAATTCTACACATGAAATTTTTATTTTAGAGTTGAATTTCTGTGTGATTCTGAATTATCCTTAATTTTTGGACATGAGTTTATATAAAAAGACTAGCTGGTATACCCGTTCTTCGCACGGGTGAACTGAAAAATTAAATAACACAGATTGCAGGATAAAGAAGTTTTTAATGACTTAATTTTACGTGAATTTCAAATTAAACAAAAAAAGCTTTTTACATATCTCAGCTAAACAAAAAAAAAGAAAGAAAAAAAACTCACCTTTGTTAAATTTTAAGTATGTAGATCTAATAGCTGATAAAAAGGATTTTTTTTATTTATAACTCCCCAAGTAACACTCTTGAGGGTCGATTTTTGAAAAACCTCCCTATGCTGATCTCTGCTCAGCAAAAGTAACACATTGTTAAAAGTTTTGTGTAATGAGCGCTTAAAATAGTGTAAATAATTTCTATCTGAAAGTGTAATAGGTTAATATTACTTTCTGTTGTATTTATTTTAAGTTAAAATTGTAGTATTCGCAAGCAACGCCGTTTCTTAAATTATAATGGCGGTTCAATGAAAAACATTGCGAAATGTTAAAGATAGAGTCAAGTTGGCAAATGTCTAGCTACTTTCATAGCTCGAGCTTTATTAGAGCTTTGTAAGACCGGCCGTGTAGGGAAGCGATGCACGTTAATGCTTTTAACTACCGCATTATGATTTACTGCAGTTTTTTTCATGCAATATTTTTTTGTTGGATTACTATATTGAAAATTAAGGGGTATACATAAACAAAATACTCCACTTTGGGAAATTTAATCCGTTAGAGCTAATAAATTAATTAAAGATATTCCACTGTAAAATTAATTATATACACCGTTCACTTAAAATAAAGAGTCAAATCGTTTTCTAAGGTCTTCATTAACATACAAATACATAAGACACTTAAATTTTGACATAAACTATTTTTTCTGGACAATAATAATAATCTTTGCAATCCGCTTAAAACGCAGTATCTGCTACAAAACTATTCGCCTTCCCCGCTAAAATACTCATCATAGAACCCGTGCTGCCATATATCTTGGAACAGTGGATGTCAAAGAATATTCCTGCTAAGTATTGGTAGAAAATTCTTTCTAAGTTGGTGTGGTGTGGTAGTTAGGAGAGGGGGTGCCAGCTCAGGTGTCGTCCACGTCACATGACCATGGTTCAAAATTACGTGGTCCGTCGCCAAAAGCCCTCGTGTAGCTGAACAGTGCGACGTTAATATTAACTCACTCACTCACGCCAGCTCAGATGTCGTCCACGTCACTTGACCATGGTCTAAAATTACGTGGTCCGTCGCCAAAAGCCCTCGTGTAGCTGAGAAGTGCGACGTTAATATTCACTAACTCACTCCAAAAAATACACAGTACGGTAGTTAAAATTATTTTTATACTTAAAAATGCAATATCTGCCTATTCAATTAAAGTTATAGCGTTATAATTAACTACTAACCACAAACAAATTTTGAAAATTTGGCCAAATGATGTAGTGTGAAAGCGAAAGTTTATTTATTTTAAGTATCAGAACCGATAAAAGCATTTATTTGGAAAAAAGATCAATTTCTTACTACCAAATATGCATAATAAAATCATTAAAAAATTATTCAAATAAAGAGAGATTTATAACAACCTCTCCCTTAAAAACTTAGTTTTATTCTGAAATAAAAAAAATAGGAATTTTATGCTGATCACAGGAATTAATTAGAAGTGAGTGCCTTGCGTAGCCAAAACAAAAAGGGTTTCTTCACAAACAAAAGATAGATATATGCTGCCGTGTGCCTTTTTGCAGCGCACGCCAGAATTGCTTGCAGATGGCAGAATTTTTTCCTACTTACTGGACAAATATCATTATATTTTGGACACTTCACACAATATCTTTATAATTTATAGCCTATCCTATAACTTATAGCCTATGTGTTATTCTGTGTATATGCTATATTACTGTAAAGTTTCATTAAAATCCATTCAGTTTTTGCGTGAAAGATGGCCAAACATCCTCACAAACTTTCGCATTTATAATATATATCTAGATTAGACCTTGAACTGGAAATTTCAAGTTATCTAATATCATATTAGTTTACATACTTACTAAGCAGCTGAAATTATTCCTTAGAACAATAATGGAATTTTTAATAATTATTTATATTTTCCTTGACTTGAACACGTGATCATATTTTTACATGATGTTTTCGCTTGTTTTTTCTTGTATTCTTAAAATCGGAATTTGAATAATTTTCTCTTTTGCTCTTCGGTGAAGTGCCTGTTCAAAATAACTCACCTGATGCCAAAAAATATTAACTATAGAAATGTTTTATTTTTATTGAATTTATGAAAATTTTCTTATTATTACTCAAACAATTTAAGTATTTATTTCAGACCATTAGTTTATAATAATAAAACTAATTTTCATATTTATTAATAATGCTACAATTTGGCCTTCATAAAATTATGCTTTGAATTTATGTTAAGATCACTGAATCTGACAATAACTGGTTTTTTGTTTCTTGATTCGCGCATTGATCTATCGCTAAAAGCTCTCGAGTAGCTGAATAGTGCAACTTTAATATTCACTCACTCACTCGAGCATGATCTATGTATTTTCGAATGCTTCTTTAGGCTGCAACTTTTTTATAAATAATGTGTGAGGATTCAGAATTCCTATCTGTTATATTCCATAGGATTTGGTTTACTCTTATGAAAAAAAGGAGAACGGTCGGCTTGTCATACAACTGTTTAAATTCCACTTTTTACAAAGCAATCCTCGGTATACAATGTTTATAATACTGCAGAATACATTTCTTGATTATTTCCAAAATTTCTTTTATAAATCTATTTTAAACTTCGGTGTGCAAGTCATTTTTGTTTCTCAAGTAGAGTAGATTAAAATAGTATATATTTATCACTTTAGTTTTAGAAATACAACTTCCCAAGCCGCTCCTGTCAAAATCTTGGTTTGTATTTGTTGCCATAAGAGTCAGCTGCTCTTAAGTCCTGCAACAGTTCTTCAATATATAAAAACGCACGGGTTCATGGACTTCATCTAGATGTTTCTGTCGATCAAGTGGGATAAGAAACAAAAACAACAACAGAAATACAACTTTTTATAGTATTTAAATTATTGCATTTTACAAAGGATAAATTAAGATAATTTTTACGCATAAAGCAGCATATATTTCAAAAAATACACTTCGTTTGCTTTAGAATCCTAAAGATCCTGGATGAAGAGTTAATTAAAATAAAAACAAAAATAATTTCTAAACTTATTAGACTCATATAAATCCAAATATTATAAGGAATATAATGCTATACTAAAAAAAAATTTATTTTACTAGATTGTATAACCCAGGGATGGCGAGCCGATGGCACGCGACACAATTACTTGGGCACGTCTACGATCAAAATGGTTAGCATTTTAGTTCAAAATAACAAAGTTCACTATGATGTACCACGAATAAACGCGAGTGATCAGTCGCGTTTTTACAAACAAATGTAAACATTTCAGAGAATTCAATGTAAGGCCTCAAGACACAAATAAAAAGTATTATCTTCAAGAGGGATCTCAATGCTTTTTGACGCTAAATTGCATGTTTCAGAAATGATATTATTACAAAAAACTACTAGTACTTCTCGAACTTGAAAAAATCAGACGAAGAAAAAGTTATTCAAGAACTTATTTACATAATTATTATGTACCCTGATGTGACTTCATTTGACAAACTGGACTTGTCCTAATTCGATTGGAAGAAATTGAAGAATTTGAACTGTGTGCAACTGCGCTTGATTTCCAGTCTAGTTCAATATTGATTCAAAAATTTATTAAAACAAGAAAAATGTTGGAATTGATTGAAACAGAAAATTAACAGGCAATATAAGTAAAAATGTCAGTAACGAAATTTTGGAAAAATGAAATTCGATTCCAGATACTTTTAACTGTTCGTAGAAGCTGGCTCATGATTTTAAACCAGATTTTCATCTACCTATGCTCGAGAATCATTATTTTCAGTGAGGAATAACATTTAAGCCTCACTTAGAAAACCATTTGGCTGATGACTCTGACATTCTGCTAAAGGTAACATCTTAGAATCCCAATGTAAGTTATTTGTCATCTGATTGGCAAAAACAGAAGTCACACTAATGTTACTTTAATTTGAATTACACGTATATCCAAAACATTTACTGCTATACAGTGCAAAATGTATTTTTTAATAGTAAATAAAGAGTTTTGAGTGGTTAGTATTTAATTTTATTATTTTCCCAAAAAAATCACAAGTCAAAATTATTTGATGGCACGTCTATTAAACACTTTTTTTAAGAAAAAATGGCACGTTGATCTGCCACCGCTGACTTGGATCGAATCTAGGAACTTTACTTTTATGTCGTATTGGTAGGAGGACAAACTACCGCTATCAGAATGGCGGGGGAGGGAGGAAACGTTCTCCTTTTCTTTTTAGCGCTGACGACCTTGTACGAGCAGGATTTCCAACTCGAGATGAAAAACGCCGAAGAAGCGTTACATACCCGAGTGTGACGTTCATTCAAGTTCCCTCTCCAGCAAATCGCGCCAATAGAAGTTATCACTTCAAAACTCTACCTTATAATGTTTTCTATGCTGGTTACACTGGTTGTACACCTAAATGAAACATGTATCCTCATAAGGTAACAATGCGATTTTACCCTTAGCATGTATCCACCAGTATATGCAAAAGCATGTATCCAAGGTATGCAAGGGCTAGCTGCTTAGCATGCTGATTCTCTAAGAATAACGTTTCTCAACCTGTTGTAAGTGTATCTGCAGGGGTGAGTGAAATGATCGCAGAATGAGAGCAGAAAAAAGATCTAATGTTAGACATTGATAGATGAATAATTGAACATAAGATAATTTTTTTTTACTATTGTAAAAAGTTCTTAACTAGGAAGAGGCTATGACTACATGATTCCTTTTCTTATATTATGTAATGTCAGTTATATTCGTTGTTCGCGTAGGATGTTACGAATTCTTTTAAGAGCATCTACAACAGATTTTTTTCGCTTTTCATTTTATGACTCAACTCTTACTCAACATTTTTGTATGGTAATATGTCTTTAAAATTTATAAATAAAATAAAAGTTAAATGAATCTGTTTATTAGTTATTGTTTCATAAAATACTCAATTATTCGATGTTTTTATTGAATACACTGTAATTATAATAAAGCTGTCGTACAATACAGGGCTTCAATAAAGCTGGTAAGACTGTTTTATCGGTCTGTATATTTTTATGATCAGAATATTTTTTAAATTAGTTCCTAGCTTGCGCTCACAAAATTAAGAGGGACAGGATATTTTGCATTTTTAAAATTAATTGAATACGTTTAATCACCAGTGTAAACGATTTTTGCATAAAGGTTAAAAATAAAAATGTTTCAACATAATCTTTAGTTTAGATGTTGTCCCATTGTGTGATTATACGTAGCCGAAAGAGTACATAGAACAGTGGTGATAAATCAAAGAGTATGCATACAAAGTAAAAAAGAAGCTTGAGAAATGCTGTTTTAGAAGTTGATATTCGGACTAACAGTTAAAGTAAATCAAACGAAAAATTTTAAGAAACAAACATATTTTAAGATGAAGAACCATTTAAAAAATGGCGGATATAAAATTGTGAATGAGTGTTTTCGCTTTCTGAGAAAGAAAAAAAGTACTTTTTCAGTGTTCAATGCTGATGGAAATTCTTTTGACTTAAATCAAAAGAATTATCATAAAACTCTAAATAGTAGGAAAAGTTTCCTCGAAATAAAGTATCTTTATCTGAAAAGTAAGTTCTTATAGTTCTTTGGAACTTTCGAATCGGTTGGAGTTGATTATATATATCAGTTACAGTTAAGCAGCAAGGGAAAAAATTGATTTCTCTCCATTTTTTTACATGTATATGACTCATATTACTTCATTATGAGTCATATTACCATGACTTGACTTAATATAAGTTTAAAAGTTTTTTGAGAGTATCACTTTTACAGAAAAGGAAAATTATCATCGATTATTTTTATTTTAGAAAAATAACCGAGTCCTTTAATTCTTGAATATTTACTTATTTCGCTATCAAAATGTTTCGAATTTGTTTCTTATTGTGCAGTATGTATTTTCAGTGTGATGAGTATCACAATCTATAATTATATTTGCACATTTTTCTGATTCTTTAATCACTCATGGCTGGAGAGTCACGGGTGGTGACTCTCCAGCCATGAGTGATGCCATGGGGATCTTCAGTGCCACTGAAGATCCCCATGCTCTTGGTGCTACTTAAGACATCCATGGTCTTGGTGCCACTGAAAACCCATCGCACAGAGGGAGCCGATGTACTCAAAATCTGCCGAAGCTCAATGTTCTACCGTTGGTGTGGTGTGATATTTAGGAGAGGATGGTGCCAGCTCAGGTGTCTTTCTCGTCACTTGACCAATGTTCAAAATTACGAGGGCCGTCGTCGATAGCTTCCGTGTTGCTTTATCGTGCGATATTAATAAAGCTCTCTGTAACTCTCTCATTCTTTAATCAAATAGGTATTTCACGAATATATGCAGCTTGCATGGATTTATACAATGCATATAAACTTAGATTTTTAATCTTTATTGATTTCTATATATTAGAGAATAGATTTATTTACATAAAATATCCTACAAACTTCTGATTTTCTGTAATTTATTTGTGCTCATTCTTTTTCGTCATCAACAAATTGCTAGGACGTAGGAAAATTATTTTGGTTGTTCTTTTTACCAAATGGGGGCATCCAAGTTTTTGTAGACACGACAAGCCAAAATGTGAGAGCCATTTTATTGGTGGCACCATCTAGTCGAGGATACCATTAGCAAATTTTTGACTCTTGAATTTATTCAATTCAAGCTCTCGTCAGTTGTCAAATATTGCCATTTTGCCTAAAATATCAGAGCGAATATGATACTCATGTATTTTTTACATGCCATGTTTTCGTATGACTAGCGTTCCTATGATTTTCCCACCCAGAAAAATCTGTTGACTCCAGCCGGGTTCGAATCCTGGATCTTGGGCTTGCGAGGCACGCACACTACCTCAAAGCCACCAAGTCGACCATTTTTTTTCATTTTCATTGAAAGTGAGCTTATATTTTCTTATATGTGTCAGTAATAAATTTCTCGATCATGGAGGTTTATAATGTACACCATTTTACATTGACTATGGTAAGTTAAGGAGACTTGGCACCCTTTGAGCAAACTTCTTTATTTACGTATTTAAAAATTATATTTTAACATTTTATACAATGTTTCTATTCAAGAAAATGTTACCAGATGAAAATTTTCATATATTATTCACACAATTTTAAAAATTTAAATTTTTTGAAGAAAATTGGGAAAATTTTAAAATCCTACTCCTTCTGTAAAAATTAATTTTTTGACCTGAAATTTTTTTATAATATTCTTATGGATGTTCTTAACAACTTTAGGGATCTATTTTAGAATAACTTCATTCGTTTTCGAGAAAAAAAATAAAATGTTGATATACAGTCTAAAAATCAACGAAAAAGCCAACATGTCTTACATTTTATTATTTTTTTTAAAAAGTATTCAGTTTATAGCAAAACGGATTCCTAATTTTATTACATGCTTTATTTTTAACACGCAGGAAAAAAATTTAAGTGATTGGTAAATAATTGTCGAAGGAGTAGCATTTTGAATGCACTAAGTTTTCGAAAAACACAAACTGAGAAAAACCACTTTAAAGTTTATAATTCTGAAAAAATAATTATTATAAGCGTAATTAAACTTAAAATACCACTTTAAGATATTAGTTATACATTTTTCTTTAAAATAATTGCATTTTCATATTTTTTCAACCCACACATTTTTATAAATGATCAACTTTTAGAGAGTACTAATTGCCCATGAAAATTCAAGAAAAATGTTAAAATTTTTTTTTCTGTCACGACAGAAATTTTAGCTGTTTTTTCTTCTTATAATATTAAAGTATTACATTTGTATGAAAAATATATCAGGAATAAGAACTGAAATTATAAAATTATTAATATAAAATGCCTTAATTTAAAAATTTTACATGCACACATTTCACAAGGAAGAAAAATTACATTATTGTATTGCCTCGGAAATATTCTGCTTTTAATACTACACATTCTTTTTTCTAGTTATTATTTCTATTTATAAAATAGATTTTTTTTTATCATAACGCATTTTTTAGCTTTTTTTCTCAAAAAAAGGGGGGGTTGCTGAATTGCCTAATTTGTTTTCAAATGAAGTTTTATTCAACTTCTAACTTTCCGACAAGTAATATATCAATCGAAAGATAATAATGCAAAGAATAAGATTAAATGAAAATAAAAAAAAACGATAGGTTTGTGATTTTTAGGGTGCCAAGTCCCCTTAAGAAAAAAAAAAAATATTATGCCTGTGAGTAATTAAAATTCTTAATACAAAGTGTTCTTGTTCAGAAAAGTAATGCAAGAATGTTTCAAATAGTTTAACGCACTGTTGAAAAAAAAACTTTCATTTTTTCCTTTATATCAGAAAGAAATCCTATTTTATTTTACTGTGAAACTTGTCTATTTTTCGGTTCTTTTTATTACAACCTGGCTGTCACATCCAGATTCTTAGTATCCTGCCCCTTATTCTCTCAAACAATAGCTCCCGTCAAACGCAACCGTCCTCCCAACCTAAAAGAATGACGGTTGTGCCTATCATTTTGGACCGGAAGCATTGTCTGTGCGCGAGGAAATGGATTACTAAATCTCTCATCATTTCAGACCAGTAGTTATATCTCATCAATCTTTACCGATGGGTAGATTGAGGCTCTTCATAAATGATTTAAGATAATGTTCACAGAGACTTCGGTTCGAAGATGTTACTTCGGAAAAAAGAATACAAATCTATAATTTATAAATGATGACCCTGTATTCTATAAAATGAAAGATATTCCCAAGAGTCAAAGTTGATGTATAACTCATCAATTTTTGAGACATATTAAAGCTGTACAAGTGTACGCTACACTATTATCACAGAATATCTCATTTATTGAGTTTTGGTGGTTTATATTCTATGTATAACATAGAACTATACATTTATTTATAAGAACCACATGGAGTGTTCTCTGTACTTTAACAAGACAAAAGACTATTGAAGTCAGGTGTTAAAATTTTCATGTGAAACAAGATCTTTATTACCTATCCTTTTAAATTCTATGTAGCACCACTACAAGATTTTTAAGTCTTCATTTTCTTCATGACAGTCTTTGGTAGAATCACAACTCCATACAGCGAAACGTCATGGGACATTTGGAATTTTATACATTTCTTCAAATATCTGGAAGGATACGTGGTAAAATGTTTTCTAACTCTGAGCATACAAAGAACATGCCTGAATGTACACTTTCCAGTAAAGTTTCAGGGGCTTACACTTTAAAAGCATTATTAAAAAGTTGGAATAAAAGGACTTTTTAATCACTCTGTGTCATTAAAAAACCTAAATTGGAAATAAGTTGTCACTTTCAAAAACATATTTCTATTTTACCCTTTCTTTGTATACATTTTCGTAAAAGTTTCTTTTACATTCATAAATATATAAACGTTTCTTTATTAAAAAATTCAAAATTTTATATTTTTTGTCTAAAAATATTCAGAATTTGCATGTGAATACATGGTCGGCATTAATTTCGCTGGGTTGAAGGTTCGAGTTTGACGTTCCGTCATGAAGTGGGGTTAAAATAAAAATAGGGTTTCAAATATTAATAATATTGTAATACTCAAGTAGCCCAAGATTGAATGTATTTTGATAATTATCGGACAATCACAATCATTAGGAAATCCAAATTATTCTTTTGAAAGCCAATGAATTATGAATTTTTATGTGAGATTGAAAATTTTTGTTTGTTCTCTGAAATATAATTTCACATTTCATCCAGTTAGTTCTGCAAATAAATGTAGCTTTGTTTTCAATATAAATTCGATCGTTAGGGTTTTAGAAATTTTTTGGAACGCTGTTTCATTTAAGCTGTAGTGTTGTGAATCGTATGAATCAAGTGGTCTGTGTGGATGGAGCGCAGCTGTCACTCATAAAGACACCATGTGGTCTATCTAAATAAAAACGAAATGTAAAGGATTTTACGAGTAATCTTGATCTTGGCTTCAGCGTTATTTGATGTGTTGTTGTTTCCTCAGATAATTATATACAGTCAAATCTCTATATAACGAACCTCTTTATTGCGAATTTTTCTATCGAGCGAATTTTTCCTGGAACCTTGAACATTTCACGATTTTCTTCGTAAAATAACCTCCCAATAGCGAAGGGAATTTTCTTTGTTGAACTTTTTCTTTTGTGATTCAATTTTTGTTCTCCCTGTTTTTAAAGTATTTCTGAAAAAATTTCGAGTTATTCTCTCTTTAACTCATTTTATGGTGGTCATAAATCTTGAACTGGTTTTATTAGATCCTAACTCACCAAGAACAATAGAGTTCTGGTCGTTTCATCCAAGAAGTGCAAGCTTCAACCCTCAGAGCCCAGTTCACTAAAAACATCTTCGATATCTTCTTTTACCTTCAGTGGAGTTGTCCCGTGTCCCCGTGTTCTAATTATAAAAAAATGTATGTTTAATATTATGTATGCTTTAAACTATAAAATGTGCTTAAAATTCATTAATTTTAGTACAGAAATATATTCTTGATATTGAAAATACAGTGAACTCTTTGACAATCTTCTTTCTTGTTTTCCTTGCAGTTTTTCTTTCTTTCTTTTTTGATGGGTAACATATATAAAATAAACATATTGATTTTTTAAAAAAAGGTGTGAATAATTACTTTTATTAATATATACTGTTTATGAATTTAAAATTTGTTTTATGTGGTTCAAAAAGTATATTAAAAGATGAACCTCTGTACAACGAACTTTTCCCCGGGATTTAGCGACTTCGTTATATAGAGGTCCAACTGTATTTCAGTCTAATATTTTAAATCGAAAAATTAATTTGTAAAAGATTATTAAGTGTATAGTCACCAAAATAAATCCAAGAAAAGACAATATTGTGCCAAATTATTTTAACACACACAACACGCACCACACACACACACATATTTAACACATTGTTATAATACCCGTAATTGAATTTACATTACAACTTATATTAAAAATGATAAGACAGACACAGTTACCAAAATTACTGTATTTAGTGCAAATTATTTTCCATACCCTCAAATTGTAAGGAGAACAGGTGGATTAAAACTACTTTCGTAGTACGTACATTTTATTTATGTTTAAAAGAAACATAATTGGTAAGAAACAGAGCAAGTGAAGGAAAGAAGTTTCTACCCTAAAAATGTTTATGACAAAGGATAAAAACGTTGTATCTTAAAAACAGTAGAATGGCATTCGAATTTATTAAAACTTAGCTGATGCTTGTGTGAATTCAAAAATGACGAGAAAGTTACCAAATTTTGACTTTAGATGTAGGATTCACTGAAAACAGCTTTTTTTTTCTTAATTTCCAGTGACACCAAAAGAACGAATTTGGTTAGCGAAATGGTATAGTGAATGAATAGCTGATCAATGGAAATGATTGTATAAAATACAGGGTATTTACCAATTAGTTAGGTAAAAAGAATGATTTATTGCCTGTAATTTACAGGAAAAAAATTAAAGTACGTATTGTTGCAAGATAGAAAAATAGTCCAAGTTTACCATTATCCCAAATGTTTGACGTGGCTTCCTTTCGTTACTCTGCAAATGTTCCATCAATAAATAAGTTCTTGCCACAGATTTGTCAACATGTTTTCGCAGGTCAAACTAATTGTAGCGTATTGATAATTGATTTTAGTTCAGGAACGGATGCAGAAAATGGTGGAGTGTATACTTGATCCTTTACAAAATCCCATACAGTGAATTCCGATCGAGAAAGATCTGGTATCGTGAGGGCCTCTTAATTATACTCTCACAATCAATCCAACCTGGTATCTCAGTACTAAAGCAAGATGTAATATCGTTGTGGAAGTGAAAAGGCGTGCCATCCCGATAAAAAATTTAAATTCCAGGCATTTTTTATTTGATGATTGGCAAAAGAAAAATCTGTAGTATGTCCAGGTAAATAATTCCTGTAACAGTCTTTTCAGCGAAGAAAAATGGGCCGAAAACATTCGAGCAACTCCCAGCACAAATACGTTTACTTTTTGACTATTCCCTTCATGTTCTAGAATGGCATGATGATTCTTCGACCCCCAAATTCTTACATTAAGACACCTAACGCCTTCGATGAATAGACTTAGAATATATTACAACTAGTCTGACATTCGATAGGTTAATTTATTATAATAATTCGGAAATTTTTAACGTACGAAATTGCCCAGCTAATTTGTAGACACCCTGTATACGAAGTAGAAAGGAATTAAATTCAGATTGCATTGAGCATTGATTATGAAGCATCTTACTAGAGTAAGGATAAGGTCATTTATGCAAGCAGATGGTGTAGATTGTTTATGGGTCATTATACTTATTGCGAAAAAGTATATAGATGCAATCTTTGATCCACGGTGAGGCCGTCTATTAAAGATCTAACTCCTAATAATGTTTTGCATATCTTTCATCGGATTTCTTCTTGCTGCACAGCAGAAATATTGCAAAAAAGTTGGTTATATTAGCAAAAAAATTAAATAACTGAATTGACGGAGAAATATTGATCTAAACCCATGCAAAATGTGTGGAATCCTTTTAAAAAATCTCCTGTCAAGGCACCGTTCCTCAAACAAAAGACAATTAATTGTATATTATTGGATATAATACCATGCAATGACATGATGAGAATTTCAAGCACTTTTCAGTTTTATGCAGCGTTTCTCAAACTGTAAGGTGCGCCCCTTAGTGCATTTCAAAAAGTCGTAAATAAAACTTTATTAAAAATATTATTAATTTGCTGAAAGGAAGCAAAACAAAATATATTCTGACATGATAAAAAAATAAAATAATCATTTACGCAAATAAAAAAAACACACAAAAATGTATCGGTACTGCACACTGTATTTGAAAATTACTTTAACAATACTAAGTTAGGAACAAGAGAGTTTAATAATAACCAGTGACTCAATGGGCTTGTCCTATGTAAAATTATATACAAGAATTAACACTTATCTTGATAATTTACAAGGTTTGTAATTCAATTCACATTGTAGATTTACGTCAAAGCACATTATTATTGAATTCAATACATTGTTATTGTTTGAATGTGGGAGGGTGAAGAAAATTATGACAAAATATTGGGTCGCAAGTATTCAAAGTTTGAGAAGTACTGGTTTAATGAAACGTCACCTCTGAAGATATAATCAAAAGCAATGGGTGCCTTACTAAATAGTAAATGAGATACTATGTGTTTTTGTTTATGAACCAATTTTAAAGAAGTTCAAGCTTAGCTTTTTCAATATTAGAGATATTTAAATTCCATTTTAAAATTTTATTTTAGACTTAAATTTTTAAAAATTATATAAAATATTTGTGTAGCAAAAATCTTCATTTTCTACAAGCACATTCAAAAGATACAAAATTTCAAAAAGTGTCAACAAATCTGACCACCTCTGTATGTTTCAACTATAAAAAAATCTCAGTATACTTTCAGTTCTCCGAAAAAAATAAATGTTTTTTTGTGTGTGAAAAATACAGTTGGATTTTGCAGGTTGATTCACATTTTTGGAAATCGCTGAAAGGAACGAATTTGATTTGACATAGTGAAGAATCGCTTAGGTCTTTACATATGTTCTAGGATATAACGGAATATATTTTCTTCCCTTTCGATTTTAGCAGGACAACATGTGATATATGATGGCACAAAGAAGAATTCAGAAGTTTGTACAACGAATGGGACCAAGTTTAATAGAATTAAATCTGTCATTGGATGTATTCGGTGATCATATTTTCGATATGGAATGAAACATGTGTTTGAGGTTGTAGAAGTAATTAATCATCGCTCTTCCTTTGTTGTCATAACCTTCAGAGTTCGACACAATATTTCAATAGAAGTAGCAATGACAGATTTCGACCAATGCAATTCAATATCAGAAAAATACGGGCGTCTGCCAAAAAATACATGATTAGATTCTGTATAGAACTTCCAATGAATTTAACTTTTATTTTAGTTTGATTGCTTAAGTGTTTCTTAAAAAAATTCTAATATTTCTGTGTATTGGTATTATTATTATTGCAGACTTATTATACTCCCCGTGTGTGTGTGTCAGCTGGTATTTCTTTTTAGAGCAGTTCCAGAAAGGTAATATACCAAATACCTCAAGTAATTTTTACACCCAGTTTTCTCCCTAGTGTAAGGCTCCTGAGTTCTGACGATGCGAAACCGTACTAGGAATTTTAGAGGATATGGAGTTTGGGGGGTGTATAAAGTTACACCACTGAATCTGCATAGTTCTAACATTTTTGTCGTTATAAATACTGTGAAAAGCTGACCAGTGTTAAATTACACTTATTTTCATCTTCAAATACTTCTTATATATATATTTTCTACTATTATCTCATCATCTGTAAAATTTTTAAGATTCAAAAAACAAATTATATGGTTTCCTTTTTTGGGGAGAGGAGGATTTTTTCTCGTAATGATCTGATTTTCATTATTTTTGCTTTGACAGTAAAATCCTAATATGACGACTGGTATTCATAAATGGAACCAATCACTATAATTGCAAATAGCTTCAGCAAAAATTTTATCAAAATAGGAATGGATATTAATTGAAAAATAAACTATTAAAATAGTTTGGATTATATTAACTGCAAAAATAAAATGTTCACGTGATGATAAGGGATAAACAATTTTAAATCTCCTTTTAAACTACGCTGAAAGTTAACATTCAACAAATTAATAGATAAGAAACTTTGATCTTGAGTTGTACATATAATATTGGAACATAATGATGAAAGAGTACTATATATATATATATATATATATATATAACTTAAATCAAATTTAAACCGAATATTATCTAAAAAATACATCGCTAAAGTTTATTTTTGCTTAGAAAAGTTTCGAAACTACTTTCTCTAATTTATTAAATTCTCAGTAAAATATTTTGATTAACTCAGCATTTTACGATTGTAACTTCAATATATATATTGTATAATGTATTTACTTTCTGTTTTAAAAGTTCATTTTTGTGTTTCTCAGATCTTTCAAAAATAAAAATATAGGTTTTAATCTAATACTGAAGTAAACTTTCAAAATAAAAAATTGTGTAATTTTAAAAATAAATCTTATCTCTTATATAAGGTTTTATATTTTAAATATATTTTGAAATTTTATCAAACATCTTTTTATATTTTATTTAAACTTTTAACTACTTTCCATAGTTTGATATAAAACCTTTTATTGTATTCTGTGTTGGAAAACAAGTAATATAAAAAATATTTAAGTCAATTCCTACTTTAAATGGATGAATATAAAGTATTTTTATTAATGATTGAAAATTTGAATAAGGTATATATATATATATATATGTAACGTATTGGCCGAGTGGTATAATTGTCGAGTGTTAGTAGGTTTTCATTAAAACAACATCTTCAGTGAACGTTCATCTTTTTTATTGTGATGCACACATGAAAAGCTTAGGACAAAATTGCGGTACAGTTTCACGTTGACGAGACAAACTTGTGATGATTATAAAGCAAAGCGGACAAGAGACGAACATCAGCAACATCTTGGAGGACACAACCCAAACACAAAGAGTGCGATTAAACAAGATTTTCGCCTTTTACATCGGCAGTAGCAAGCTCGTGATTATTATGTAATCGTAGTTCTGATTGTATAGAATAGGCGGGACAGGGATTTCGGACTAGCCGATTACGATTAAGATTACAAAGTTATTTTTAAACCAAATAATTAAAGTTTGTTTAAATATTAGTAAAAAGAGTTAACAAAAAGGATGCTAGAGGGACTTATTACACACACCCACATGGAGGGAGTGAACTAATAGTAGGAATTGAAAAAGAGCATGATTTGTCTGCATTCTTGAAACAATGAACACACGTTTTGGCTAGTTTGGCTAATAAACAGGTTTTCGACGCTTACTTTTGTCTTTGTTTTAACAGTTACATTGTTACAACAATAGAGACGAATCTAAGTTAACGTCAAAAATCGGCAGTAAATTTTATTATTGAATTAATGTTTGAAAAACTATGTTAACATCAAGTGTCATTCACTACAAGTTTAAAAAAATTAATTTGAACATGATTGGATGAATAGAAAGTATTTTATTAACGATTGAAAATTTGAACAAGATATATATATTAATAAATATATAGAGAAAGTGAGCTAATAGTAGGAATTGGATGACGTTTTAAAGCAAACCAGCATCGAAATAAAGACAATATGCTTTAAATTAAAAGTCTTTCTTCATCTTTTTAAATTTATAATTTCCTGAATGGATCTTGTTTAACGATTTGATTGCATTTCCTGTAGAAATAAAAGGGTTAATACAAAAGATATCTGTGATAAAATCTGGTGCAAAATGTAAAAATACACCTAAGTCGAGTTAGCAATTTGTTATATCAAAAAAGGAAATGATACTATTTAACCATCTTGAAAAATATTTTTCAAAGTTAGTTATAATTAATTTTCCTTGAGATATTTTTCAAAATAAACTAATTATCTTTCGGTAAGTGATTCAATTAACAACTGAAAGGTGATACTTATTAATATAAGAAAAGCTTCTCTTTCCTATTTCTCTTTATTAAAATTGAATTATATTGATAAGAAAAGTATAAGGCACGTAATTTCTTAAGGGCCATTAAGACCCTCGAATAAATCACGTTTTGCTTCTTGGAGGTGGTTGTGACGGGCTCAAGCGTCTTTTTTTTAACATGTCCTTTGGGTTCTTTGGGCTAAAAATAATGGCAACTCTTTTCCAACCAAATCTAAGAAGTGAAGTGTGAATGAAAGATGCAAATGAACAAACTTTTAAATATCGGAACATAGAGTAAGCGGTATGGCAATGTATGGAGATTTGTGATAGTAAATGGAAATTGGTAGGTAGCCGACGTCTAATACAGGAATCGTGGTTCAAGTCTGAATGAGTTTTGCGTGAAGTGAATACAAGTTATTAGTGGTCGAATATATGAAGGTCAAGTTGCACACCAGTGCATACAAAGACAAGATTAAGCATATAACAAGATTGATCGTTTCTCCAAGCTGTAATAAGGTAGGATTGATTATTTAATATTAGAATCTGGAATTAGGCGGTTCACTTATTGATAGTGGTCTGAATTAGATTAAGTCTTAATATATATATATATATATATATATATATATATATATATATTAAAAGACTTAAAAACCATATTAAGATAATGTTTTATTCTAGTTCTTTCGTTAATCCTACGCCTCTTGCTCACGCTGATACTTTGAGAGATGTTCTTCCAAGGGGAGGAACATCACAAATTAACAAAAATTTCTTTGCACCATATAACCATGATTCATCCTAATGATAAATTCATTGAAATTATTAAATATAGAATTAATTTAGACTAAATTTTATTAAATATAGAATTAATTTAGATTAAATTTTATTAAATATAGAAATATTGAAATGAAAAGTTTCATTTATATATATTTAAAATTGGTCATTTAATTCAAAAATCTTTTAATAATGTCTAAAAACCATTATTTAGCAAAAAGAAAATATTTGACCTACGAATTCATTTGTCTTTTCATTTCACATTACCGTACTTATGAGTAATTGACCTTGGAGTCTTTAATTAACAACTAAAATTTTAGATTTTTAGTCTCTATTTCGTTCAGGCGTATTCCTTTTAGGGGATCATCAATCAAGATTATTCTTCATTGACCTGGAACAGAAATATGGGGGATAATATAACTTCTGTAATTAGTTCAGACTAGCAGATCATGACATCTCTGCTTTGATCAATAATGAATTTTATTAAAAAATAATGTTGTCGAATGTTACAAAGTAACTGAGAGTTCGACTTTTGTTAGAACTTCGAGGATAAAGGTTAATAGCTCTCAAAAATATTATTGATGAGCAGCCAGGGGAACATTTTCAAGTGTGAGACTGTTATTTCTTTTGTACATTAATTTAATAATCGATGTATCAATGAATGATGATTAATGACACTCAATAAATAATAGACATTTTTACATTTTATTTCCAATATTATATAAAAACTTTGCTACAAATGATGCAATCATAGTCTATTTTTAATAGGATTGTTAAAATTCTTATGTGTCTAATTCAAGCAAAATAGTCAATACATATGGAATTCGCATACATTTTGCAGAAGTATATGTATTCACATTATTTACAATTCCCCCCTACTTCTTGCAGTATTTTAAAATTGAGACATTACGTGTGAATTTAGTATCCTGAAAATTTTGTGAACCTTTATGTTATATAAATAGCATTGAACAAGAATATGCTTAAGGTATCCAACTACGTTCGGAACCGTGATTTTAAAAAAGCACATAAATGGATAATTTGCATGATATTTAGTACCACTTAGATTAGAATACATGTATAAAATTGTTTTAAGAATATTATGACAAAAAAAATGATTTAAATACAATATTTTGGCAAAAAATTAACTTAGAATAATCTTTTTCGAAAATGTTCTCATTTTATAAAAAATGCTTCTACAATAATAATATTTTGCATATATAAAGTAAGAACTTCTCCAGAGAGTCTGAACTAGGAGTTTTGAAAAATTCACATTATTTTCAGAGTTATTACCAATTGAAATAACTATCGGAGTTTTTTTCTTAAAATTTCTCCCCTCTGTTGTCGTAAAATATGGATACATCCACTTCTAAGCTGTATATTTCAAAAATTCTAGTCAAGCCCCTGTACAGAGGTCTGAGCTATATACAGACACAAACTATTATTATAATAGAAGCATTTTTCATAAAAGGAGAATGTTTTGAAAATTGGTCATTGTATGTTCATTTTTTGTCAAAATATTGTACTTAAATAATTTTTATCGTAATAATATTCTTAAACCAATTTTATATACGTTTTCTAATCTAAGTGACACCAAATACCATAAATAATATCCATTTATACGCTTTTGAAAAATCCCGGTTCCGAACGTAATCGGATACCTTAAGTTAAGTAGATTTGAAGATTGGAAGGATAATTATAAGTGTATTGAAAAATTATAGTATCTTGTATCATAGCAACGTACAGAATTATATTAATTACATTTAACAAGATTACAATTATGATAATTATTGGAATAAATATCTGAGGAATTTTAAATAACACAAATAAAATAAATTGTATATTATTATAAATTCACTCAATGTCCAGTTTTTACCAAAATATGAAGGCAGACCAGATTGATTTTTTGAGATGGAACTAACTGCAAAGGAAATGTTAGAAATAGAGTCTTAAATAAAATTTTAGAAGCAATGTGAGATATATTTATTTTTTATCCATATTACTTTATGTCATAAACACACATTTATGCCATTAAAACATTTTTTAAATTAATTTTGTCGAGAAAGATAAAGAATAATGTTGTTTTGTGTATCTACCAAAAGTAATTTATACTGAACAAGGAAGAAAAAAATTGAAAAACTTTCTTTAGAACTTTCTTGGATTAGTAAGTAAGTGATGATGATTCAATAATAATGAAATTTTACAGAAATAGAAGACAGAGGAAAACGTTTTGTAAAAGTAGAGATGGGAATATGTTTTGGAATATCTGGAAGATAATGCAAAAGAAACACTTTCACAAAAACTTCAAAGAATAGTATGAATAAAAATATTTTTATGTATTGGTTTTACATAAAGAATGATTTATATCTTAAATTTGAAAAGTATTTTTTGTATATAAATATAATATGCATATTTTTCTAGAAATTTTGAAATTTTTAAAAAAATTTAGAACTTTTATGATTTTTTAGTTTTTTTCATTTATTAATTTTCCAAATTCGAAATAAATTTTATTAATTATGTATCTTTGCTTAGTATAATTACTGTTGTTAGTCATAGGGCGTAATCCAATAATCCTAATATATGTGGTCATATTGAACCAATTTTATAAAAAAACTATGGCTAAGTTTATATGATATGTAACTGTGTTCATTTTCGCAAATTAAATAGCTTTTTTCTTTTTTTCATATTAAATATTATACTTTTGGGGAAATCTATGTCTGTAGTTGCACGGTATAATAACAGGAACTAAATTAAATAAAAATAAAAGGGTACTCTTTGTTGATGAATTATACAAGCTTTAAAATTGTCATTTAGTATAAAATACTTGAATTTGTAAATCTTTATTATGTTCAGTTATCAACGGATAATTCTGATTTAAATTATCATTGAAGAAACTGTTTCAAACATTTATACGTATGTTTATGCGTTTGCGATTAATGCATTTTATATTTTATGAAAGTATTAATGTAGGTTCGTTAAAATCTATCTTTTAAAAAAATACTGAATGGAATTGTGGAATTGTGTGTGTGTGTCTATCTTTCTCTCTTTTAAATTCAACTCAGAATAAAAGTCAAGGATATATCTAAGGTTGCAGACCAAACTATTGTACTTGTTTACAATTCGGACCCAATACAATGTATTTCTTTTATCCAATTTTCTCATGGGATTTAGAATTTTGATACAAAACAAATAAAAAAACAGTACGAGAGATAAAGCAGAAAAGTGATCACAACTTTTTTTCTTTAATTGATTTTTTGTATTATGTAACGTTTTTTTCAGAACTATATTAAGACATTTGATGTTATACTTTGAAATGACAATGATCCCTAGCAAAAAATAGCAAATTGTGAACTCTTAATTCTCGGGTATATCTTATTCCAAGAATAAAAATATTACTTTCTGTTTTCTATAGATAAATTCTCATTGTTTTTACCTTTTTCTCTTCAGAATGTGTATTAAATTTTTCCTGTAAATTACGCTAAAAAAATTTGCAATGAAATTACAACTGTAGTGTTAAATAAATTGTAATGTTAATATCTAAAAAATGGTATTTACACAAAAGGTAAAGTAAAACAAATTATGTAACATCAAAAAAAAGGAAAGACGAGTTGAAAGTTTACTGAGAAATATGTGATATATGAACATTTATAAATACAGTTTATTTTCGCTATAAAACAATAATATAAAAATATCGAGAAATATGCTTTATTTTAAAGTTTATTTAACAATATATCTTTGGTAGAATGTATTCCTGAACAACTAAACTAATGCTTATTGACGTCAGATTAAATATTAAGCTACTTAAAATAGTAGTTTAATCCTTGTGCTTTTCGAACGATATATACGTATTTAAAAGTCTATCAATATTTTTTTTTAAAAAGCATTAGAACAAAAAGTTTTGGGTGCTTGAAAATGTAAAATTAATAAACGAAAATCTATATTTCTACAAGAAATGTATTATTTTTATGATTGTATAATCTAAACATTCTCATATTTTTTATCTTAATTTGTTTTCATCTTTCAAAAAGACACAAGTAAAAAACTTGAATAAAATTATTATAAATGTGTGTATAAAATAGCATGGGAAATGTTGAAAGTTTTTACTACGTTTTAATGATGGTTTTATATGTTGAATTTTTATATTTTCTAAAAGTTTTTTTTATGATAAAAATTTGTTATTTAATATTAGAATTAAATGCAAACACGTAAGAGAACATTTTGATTACAATAATTACTTATTTTTGGTTTTGAAATACCTTGCACAATTTCTCAACATTACTTTTCTATGTTAAAACTGATATTCATTAATGTTTAAGTAGTATATATGTTAGTTAAAAATCTAATGTTCTCTCAGTTTTATTCACCAAAGAAAGAAGATGAAACATGATATTTTTAAAGTAATTCAATAAGTATTAGCCTTCGAAAATCATACAACAGGAGTTTTTCTGTTGACGTTATATTTATCACAACTAGAGTTAATTGCTTAAACAAAAATAAGGAGCAAAGATACAATGATTCGTAGATGTATAATACTTAGATGTATATGCGTATAGATGTATAATATATTAGATGAAAAAGTCTGGAATGTGAAAAATCATATGGAAATGTTTTGCTTTATTTTTTTAAATACAATGAATATTATTTATCATTTATAGCTTATACACTAAAAATGGGTTATTTTTTTCTACAACTATATGTATTCAGTCAAATTTAATTAGAAACTTATGAAAAACATCTAATATATTTGACATTTAACCACTCAGTAAGGTGATATATTTACACTTATTTTAAGAGATTTTGCAATAATTAAACTCCTTTTTTCAAGTAAATTCACGTAATCTAAAACATATATTAAGGTATACGTTTTCATAAATTTAGCCCTTTAATATTTTGTTGCAGTAACTATACTTCAACTAATCCCATTTTCTCAAGGAATTGTTAAAGTAGATACACGATTGTTCTTAGTCATTTATTTTACATTGATATTTAACTAAAAGTGAAACTGATTACAGAGCACAGTCTCATAAATTAAATAATCCTTATGTAATGAATTGCGTTTTTGCTTTTCTATCAATAGATTTTCATTTTGGCGACAGGGCGTGGTTTATCGTTATAGTTCTATGTGGACTCAGTCGGCATCGAATCGATCGGAAAGTAGAGAAAAGCAGCCAATTTATGAAGACGCTGGGCCTGATTATCGACTTGTCACGCATAACTGACGAGATGCAAGCTTCGATGACACCCAGTCGAGTTGCACGCAATCGACTGTGGTAAAAGTGCCAAAAGGTGGTGGCAAAGATCCTGGGAGGCGAGTTATGGATGGATGTAGCATTGAGACCAGCTGGTGAAAGTATATGTTATTTTGATGCTGTGAATTAGGAATGAATATTTGTAGTAAGTTTTGGATTCTTAGAAGTCCCTGATTCACACATCATATCATATTTGGTTACCATCCCGTGTACAACAACAACTTGGTGATATTTGTTTTACTGATGAATTTACAAAAACTAATTTTAAAACTAGGAATTAATAGTCGTTGTTAAAAATCAATTTACTGAGCTTAGTAAGATTTTACAGGAAAGAGAAAACTAAGAGTTCTTTTCGCCCTAAAAATATACACTAAGAAGACATTTTTAATAGTTTAGAAAACTTTATTAGTGATTATAAACAAATTACGCATGGCTGAGACAAAATAAGAGGGTTAATGTTATCTTTCTTACACAGATTGAATGCAATCAATTGTTCGTTGTCAAAAGTTGGTGAAAGAGATCGAAATGAGATGTAAATGCATGTATCAATGAATACCCGGAAAAGCAATTGCAGTAAGCAATTTGAGTAATGAACATTGGCAGTAGTAGCAAAAGTTTCGGATTTAGAAGTATTTGATAAATTTGCCTATAAATAAAACTATAAATCATAAGATGCATTCATCGAGTAGAAATTCTATGACGGTTTTGCTACTTTTATCCGTGATTATCGACATATTACGAATAACTGATTGACCTAATCGAGTGCACGCAATGCAATGGGGATTAAAGTGTCAAAAGGTGATGGCAAAGACCCAGGGAGATGAGTTATAGATGAAGATAGCATTAACATGGCTGAAAAAAGTGAGGGTTGTTTTGATGCTCTAAATTGGAAGAAAGATTTAAAGTAATGATGAATATGAGAGTCTTGTATGTGGTCCCAATATTTTCTTCTAGTCCTGGGCTTGTAAGAAACGATTTAAATACAAAAATAGTTTCTTTTATTTTTTAAGTACAGTATAGTAACAGGAAAGTAAAAAAAATTCTAATTTATGATGTTTAGTCTAATTTCATGGATATATGAGTAAGAATTTGTATTCGCATGAAACATGTACCCTGAGTTGCAATTATAATAGTTATTATAATAGCTTTGCTAAGTTTATCAATGAATATTGATATATAAATAAATGGATGACATTCTGTTAAGTTCAACTCAATTGGTTGAGTGTGTCAAAAATGCATAATAGAAAAAATTCAAGGAGTTGTGTTGTGTATAAATATGTAACCGGTTGGAGAAATGTATTTTGTCTTGATATATGAATTTGTAATGAAAGTTTGTAATAAAAATGAAAATTTTCTGTATTTTTCTAATTCACTATATTTTGCAATATGTGTATGTAATTACGAGTAAAAATGTATAGAGGGATTGAAATGATACAAAATGGTTTATGTTCCATATATTAGACACTGACATTAGTTGTTGGCGAATAAAATTTAGGCATTTCGAGGATTGATGGAAGTTTGTAGAAATAGTTTCTGTTAATTTTGTTTACCTTAAAAACAAACATAAAACAAGTCAATTTTATTATGATTGTTATTTATTTTCCCTGTTCGGAAACTTTTCAAATACAACTTTAAAAATCAATATTACTATATTCTATTGATTTTTTACATTCATTTTTTTGTTAAATTTAACAGCTTTCTCAAATATATGATTGCTGGTTCTAAATTTGAGTGAATTTTCATAGAGTGAGAAAATTGCAGTTGTTTGTTTATATCAAGTGGATTTAATATTAAGAAGAGAATATCTTTTGGAAATACAAGGTAGGGTCAAAAAGTTCCAGGAATATGTCAATTACAAATTATTAAAAAAATAGAACAATAATTTAAGGTGTCCGACTACGTTCGGAGCCGTGATTTTAAAAAGGCGCATAAATGGATAATGTTCATGATATTTAGTGTCACTTAGATTAGGATACATGTATAAAATTGTTTTAAGGACATTTTAACAAAAATATTATTTAAATGCAATATTCGGCAAAATATTAACTTAGAATAACTGTTTTTTCAAAATGTTCTCCTTTTGTGAAAAGTGCTTTTATTATAATAATATTTTGTTCAGACCTCTGTACAGAGGCTCAACTATGAGTTTTGAAAAAATCTCATTATTTTCAGAGTTACAACCATTTGAAATAATTATCGTCGTTTTTTTCTTAAAATTTCTCCCCTCTGTTGTAGTAAAATATAGATAAATGCACTTCTAATTTGTATATTTCAAAAATTCTAGTTCGGCCTCTGTACAGAGGTCTGAGCTATATACAAGCAAAATATTATTATAATAGAAGCATTTTTCACAAAAGAAGAATATTTTAAAAATTGGTCATTCTATGTTCATTTTTTGTCAAAATATTGTACTAAAATAATTTTTTATTGTAATACTATTCTTAAAAAATTCTATATACATTTTCCAATCTCAGTGACACTAAATACCATAAATATTAGCCATTTATAGGCTTTTGCAAAATCACGGTTCCGAACGTAATCGGATACCTTATGCGTATTGATTTAAAATTACTGTCCTCCTGCATCACATAACTGTACCGGCTTTCTTATAACTGTTCAAAACACGAATCCATTTTTCGAAGGGTCCTTCAGTTGCTTCGTCGCTTTTTGAATCACCTTATTTGAATCCACAAAAAACGATGTCCCTTCAATTTCCTTTTCAGCCATGGAAATAGGTAAAAATCTTCTGATGCTCGAATTGTTTCTGTACGCTTTCTTCAGCATCTCGAGCGTCTCATAAGGTGATTGCTCTAGCAAAACGCATAATTTGATGTTTGCACGCTGCTCCAAAGACGACATTGCAAAATCCGACCAATGAAAATTCGCTTTGTTAGTATTGATCGGCAGTTAATGGAACAGTACAGGAAATGAACTCCAGATGTGGCTGTGTTTTCTTTATTAGTGCAGACAACCACTGAAACAGTTATTTTCCCTCCAACGAACACCCACTTGAATGTAGGGAACCATTCTGGGAACTTTTCGACTCTAATAATTTCCTAACACTAGAAATTATAAAATATCATTAATGAAATTCAAAGCAAAAAATATCTCAAAGTCTTCACTTACCTTCGATTGTGAACTCAGTGAATAAGATCATCGCATTCTTTGTACACCATTTATATACAAGCTCTGTTAATAAAGTTCAGTGAATGAAATCAGAACGGCCGATCCTGTAACACTGGCGAAACAAAACACTGCACATGCATAGTGGCAGGTGTTGACCATCTGCCTCCACCGTTGTTCAGTTGAGACTCATTTGTGTTGCGTGTGAGACTTGTTTTACAAAGTGCTTGTTAGTATGTTGGTCCTTAACTTAAAACAGATAAATGAAAGAACAAAAGATCAAGCTTTGTTTTAAGCTTGGTAAGACACCAAAAGAGACTTATCCGATACTGGCACGTGTTTATGAAGATCAAGCATTGACCATGAAGTGTGTATACGAGTGGCTCGCACCTTTTCGAAGAGCAGGGAAAGTGTGTCTGTTAACCTCCATAGCAGAAGACTGTCAACCTCCGTCATTGACGAAAATATTGAGAAAGTGAGGGAATTAATCACTAAAGATCGTCAATTAACTGTGCGTATGATAACTTATGAACTACAGATTTTTTTAGACTCTAGGTAGACTCCTTGTGTGCCGACAAGTATAACACAAGGCTTACAAGCTTAAGTCAATACTCAATTAATTGTGGTAGGAAGTTTCAAGTAGAAGGATTCAGGCACAAATGAGAATCAAAAGGGAATAGAAACAAGAATAAATGCTAGTACAATAAATACAGAACAAAACATAATATTGCTCACATGCAAACGGAGACATTCATTAATTAAAATTATACAATGGGGATGGTTTGGAAACAAGAGTGATTATAATAAGATTTTCAAAACACAAATACATAAATTATACATACACTCAAATACATTAATATACGTGGGTTGGGGCATAAGTCATGGCAACTATTTTTTTTCTTGTAGATATGTGAAGGGATCACAAACGTATGTGTAGTGTATGGAAGTTCTTCAGGCATAGTGTGTATGCAGAACAAAAGATGGCTCTGTGATAGCTAATAGTGGCGCAGTGTGGGCTGTGAGATCAGTCAGTTGGTGAGTGTCGAGTGAGATGGAAGTAACCCGTGTTAAACAGTGCGCTTACATCAAAATAGCACAGTACTGCAGGGACTTCCTGGTGCGACAGGTACGACGAGGCATTCGGAATAAACGTCCGGGTATTGTGGATAGTGCAATATTCCTGCACAATAATTCAAGACCACATAAAGCAGAGTGTGTACGACAGCTATTCTGACGTTGGGGATGGGAAGAATTGGAGCATCCACCGTACTCTCCCGACATTTTGCCCTGTGACTTTGATCTCCTTCCCAAGATTATGAAACCAATACGTGGCAGGTGGTTTGCAACACGAGAGGACATTGCTAATGCTGTGCGCCAACAGGTGACCCGATTCACATGGTGCGGCAAATGCTAAGGCTGATGGTATTCAGCACCTCCAACGTCGTTGGCAGCGTGTGGTGACAGTAGCAGGGGACTACATTGGGGGTTTTAGGCCGAGGATGGTCATGTTGACTTTATGTGTACTGTTTTGTCATTCTTTTGCACCGTGAAGGCCATATTTCCCTGTATACTACCGTAATAAATTAGAGTGCTAAGATATTTCAGTGCTATTTATTTTCCACACATGTAGTTAACACCTTGTTCTTTCGTCTCTTTATGTCATGTTTTTCAGCCGGACTAGTATCTTCAAGAAAAATATAGTTGCCATGACTTTTGGCCCAACTCTCGTATATACACACGCGTACAGTAAATAATAGCAGATACACAAAAAAATTACAATTTAAATAATACGGAAAAAATGCTTTTAATATATGCACAAAACGATGTAAGAGAAGATTTGCTCTGAAAAAAGGTAAAGAAAAGAGGGGGACACGCGCTATATTGTTCTTTTGTAGGCAATTCGTGAATCTGTGCGACAAATCATTATCCAGAATTCAGTGATGGGAAAAACGTGTTATCGATATTGGCGATATTCCTAAGATACAACGAAACGTGATGAGGAATTTTAACTACATCCCAAAAGAAGACTTCTTGCAATTTTCAGGACATGTATAGCAGATCTCAGCGGTGCATAGTTATGGGAGGAGACTATTTTGAAGGGCAGTAAAGTAGCTTTCGTTAATATTTCACCTATGTTAATGTTACAGGGCTATTCCCTGAACTTTATTGTCAGAGGTTGTATATTAAAACACACATGCGAAAGAACTACAAATCTATTTGTAATCTATTGGTTATTAAATAAGTATGATCTCAACAAATAAATTATTACAAATAGAATGTGTGCTTTAAAAGAAGGTGGAACCAAGGTAGACGAGTAGTCATGCTCATGGGCTCGTGACCGGTGTTGTCGAACCAAGGTTTCGAAATTAAACATCACTAAAGATCCGTTGTGTAAAGAGGTTCATGCACGTTAAATCCGTCGTAGCTCAAAAAGTCCTTCCACTAGCTTGGTGTTGAAGTTAGAAGAGAGGATGCCAACTCATATGCCGTGCTTGTCACTTGGCCGTCATTCAAAATTACAAGGGCCGTCACCAATAGCCTTTGTGTTGTTTGCAGTGTGACGTGAAGGAACTAAAAAAAAGACAGGTCCCATCCACATCAAAAGAAGGTGGATGAAATATTCTAAAAACATATTAGTGACTCTAAAATTTCTTCAAGATGAGTAGTGTTAGTATTAATAAATAGAAAGATATATTTTATGTAATCTCTGAACACATATATAAAGATAATACAAACGTAGTTAGAAATTAATTATTTTCATATAAGTTTTTTACAATACAAAAACAACCCATACTTCGGGCGAAAAGCTACATGTAGAAATTTGACTTACCACTAAAACCACTAAGACGAATGCATAGTGTTTTATAAATACCTTTCTTCACTAAGCTACAAAACCGCGTTGTTTTGAATTCCTAGGAATCTGTATTGGTGATGCGGTAAAATTCGATCCGAGAGCAAGAAATAGTCTAAAAAAGACTGTTTGAAGTGAATAAAGTGACGTCGACAGACTTCAGTTGGTAGCCAGGAAGGAAGAAAATCTATTTATCTACACTCAATTCTTCGGGAAACGCTTTTAGAAGTAGCAGCTGCATCTTTCAGGAATAAAGTCGCCTTCAGAGATATTTCTCTCCACCGGAGGAAAGGAATTTGCGAAACATTCTTCGAAGGAAACTGCATTTCCTGAAGAACGAAAATCTAATGCAAAGAAGACGGGTATCTTGCTCCTCCGAAGGGAGAAAACAGAAATAAATCTTTTCTTAGTGCACACAGCTTTCCCAGATAAATTTGATTTCATTTCTTATTAAAGGAAACGTTACTCTAGAAATGCAAGGAAGAGTGTCAACAATTGAAATAATGGAAACGTCGAGCAGAATGGATTTATTTTAGCATTTTCGATTAATTTATATTTTTTTTCCTCTTACCAGCGGAATAAAATTACTTGAACATTAAGTCAAAAAGTCGAGGCTGTCATTAATAAAATCGTGTTAAACAGATTAAATAATGAGGATTTGGGTGAATGAATGTTTATTAACGTCGCACTAAAGAGCAGTACGAGATGGTTTTCGTAGTCTTGGGCCATGGTCAAGTGAGGAGGACGATACCTGAGCTGGTACCTCCCTCCCTAAGCTACTGCATCTTGCCAATGGGAAGGCTTTAACCCAATGCTTCACAAACTGTGGACATTAGCGACCCAATTTTTTATCATAATTTTCTTCGCGCCCCCTTGTGTTGAAAGCAATAATAATTTACCTTGACGCACGGTAAAACTACAATGGGACTTTAATTATAAACCTTAGAAGTTATCAAGAGAAGTATTAAGTTTTGTATAATTTTTTTTTAATATTATAAGCCTTCGTGGGAGTCACTGATTGTGTGTGTGTTATTAAAATTGTTCTTAACTAAATATTGATAAATTAACTATCAAATACCTTGTATAGTACTGATAAATTATAAGTATACTATATCAGTGTAAACGTGTATTTTATTTTTTATTATGTCAAAACGTATTTTGTTTTGCTTTCCTTCAGTAAATTAATAATTTTTAAAAATAATCTTTTATTTTCAATGTTTCTATATTCTTGCCTCCCCCCCCACATGTAGGGTTATCACACCCCTTAGGGGAGCACGCCCCACAGTTTGAAAAGCCCTGCTTTAACCCCTTAATCGGTTTGCTCATACGCCGTACCGACTTACGAAAGATTATCACAACCGGTTTGCCCGTACGCTGTATGGGCACTGATATTTTCTTCATTCTATCTTGATTTGCACGTATTTTTAATTCTTACAGTGACATTATTAGTGCTAGTGTTTTTAAGAGATGCGGATCGTCCATGGTGCTGAAATACTTCTCATCTGGGACTTTCTTTGAGGTGAAAGCGGAAATTTTTTAATTCAAAGTAGGAATTTAAACTTTTGAAAATATTCGATAAAGAACAGATACTGGCAAGGCAATGTGCATTTTGATGCTTGAGAAGGAATGAAAAGGAAAGATGATAAAAAAAGTCGATATTTTTTATATTCATTGCAATGTAAGACTAGTATTACAACATGTTTAAAATTGAAATAATTAACTTTTAGTAGTGCATACTACGTCATATTTCGTAGTGGCGAATGGTTGATTTAAACAATGGCAAACCAAATGTAGGGCATGGCCGGTGGTGTGATTTTCCAGTTTTATGTTGCAAGTGGTCGAGTACTGTATTATCGAAGAGGCACTCATATAAATCAATAATCCAGTTTATTCACATCTGGAAACACATACAGATCAAGTAGGAACGACATTACAAATAACAAGAAGCAAACATCATGGCAAAAACACAGACAAAGACAAACACAGAACGCGCGGCAGCTGGCTGTTTACATGATTGCAGAGAGGTGAGAGCAGAAGAGAATAATAAGTTGATGGATTATTGGAGTACCTGCTTCCCGCAGGGAAGCTCAAACTCCTATCATGAATTACTGGGTGGTTACATGGGTTCAGCTTATCTCTTAGCCCTTTGCTGCATCATTATAAAAATTTTGTGTGATTGAATAAAAGTAAAATTAAGAAATTAAAATGTGATAAAATAAGAATTTAAGTGTGTGAGAAATTAATTAGAGACTTGAGTATTAAATTAAAATGCCTGAGTGTTGAATTAAAAATTTGCTTAAAGATCGCCCAAAATGGGCGCCTATATGAGTGGATTAGTGAGAGTCTGTGTGTGTGTGGTCCAATCAGGGGGCAGCCTATCGGAACCTGATGAAGTGGGTGTGTCTGAGAAGGTGGAGTTCTGGAAGCCGAGGCGTTCACAGAGCTCGTGATGCAAGTGGTCGGCTCACTCTGTTCCTATTGGTCGAGAGTGAGTTCGATAGAGGAATTGTGAATTTCGAGTGAGTGAATGATTTGAAAAGTTAAATTAAGATATTTCGTGGTCTGTTGAATAAAGGATTAATGTTGTATTTATCAATGCGAGCAATTTCTCGATTAGTATGAGAGTCTATGTTGTTGAAAAACTTAATCGCGATTTTTTTGAAGAATTCTTTTAAGGTTTTAATTTTTAACGCAAATCTGATTTCATCATTTCTGATGTACCAGGGAGAGTCTGTGGTAATTTTTAAAATTTTGTTTTGTGCTGTTTCTAACATTTTAATATTAGAATAGGCTGCGTGGCCCCAGATTGGACTTGCATATTGTAGAACAGGTCTGAGAACGAGTTTATAAATAAGCAACTTGTTTCTTAAGGATAAACACGATTTCCGTGCGATTAAAGGGAAAACTTTAGCGACGGAAATGTTAAAATTTCGGCGAACGCGAATGATATGTTGTTTGAAAGTGAGCCTTTTATCGAGGATCACCCCTAAGTATTTGGTGTTTTTAGACCAGGGTATGTGTGTGTTGTGAAGGTATAACTTGGGTGGTTCTTTTTTGATGTGATATGAGAAGAAGACGGCCTCTGTCTTTGCTACATTTAAAGCAATTTTTTCCAAGTAGAGAACCAGTCTTCTAGTTTAGCAATGTGCTTGTGTAGGAAGTGAGTAACGAGTTGGAGTTCGTTACTTTGTGCCAGGATCGCCGTGTCACCGGCAAACATGCAAATCGTGGATTGGCTGGTTCTAGGAATATCGTTAACATAGATATTAAATAGAATCGGAGAGATGGAACTGCCCTGAGGTGTTCCAGCAATTATTCTTCTGTTGGAAGAATGTGAGTTATTAACTTTCACCGTGAAAGAACGGTTATTTAAAAGGAATTAATTAGTTTGATTAAGTGGGGAGGGGTTTTAATTTTAATTAATTTGTAGAGTAGTCCCACATGCCATACTCTATCAAATGCCTTCTGGATGTCTAGGAAAACAGCGCCGGTAGATTTCCGGTCTTGGAATCCTGATTTTATGTACTCCACCACCCGCAGAAGCTGGTGTGATGTGGAGCGTCCGGCTCGGAAGCCATGTTGTTGAGGGATTAGGATGTCGTTATCGTTTAGATGTAGACATAGTCTTTTTTGTATAATTTTCTCAGTTATTTTACTGAGAACAGGTAATAACGAGATTGGGCGAAAACTATCTGGGAGGGTAGGATATTTCCCAGGTTTAAGGATCGGAATTACCGATGCTGTTTTCCATAGTTGTGGGAAGTAACCCACTTTAAGAATATTGTTAATTAGATTAGTAATTTGGAAGATTACAGTATAAAATCAAACATTTGGGGGTTTTCATGTTCCACAATTATAAAATAATAAATATTGTGAAAATTATAAAGCTGAAGACTAAAATAATTTGTTTTTTTATTTTTGCATTATGTTAAGTATTGTTTAGTTATATGAAATAAAATATCTACCTTTTTTGGAAAACATTTTGGGCAAAACATATTGACCGTTTAACGTATCCGACTATGTTCAGACTAATATTTATGATATTTAATGTCACTTAGATTAGAAAACATGTATAAAATCGTTTTAAGAATATTATTATGATAAAAAAATATTTAAGTACAATATTTTGACAAATAATGAACATAGAATGACCAATTTTCAGAACACTCTCCTTTTATGAAAAATGCGTCTATTACAATAATATTTTGCCTGTATATATTCAAACCTCTGTACAGAGACTGAACTGGAATTTTTTGAAACATTTCTTCGAAGTGGATTTAGCCATATTTCGCTACAAGAGAGGGGGAGGGGATTTTAAGAAAAAAACGCCAGTAATTATTCCAATTGGTGGTAACCATGAAAATAATGTGAATTTTTCAAAATTCCTAGTCCAGTCTCTCTGGAGAAAAGTCGTCACTTTATATATATATATATATATATATATATATATATATATATATATATATATATATGTATGTATATAATCCAAAATATATAAATACACAGATAGTTATAAAACCTAAGATAACTATACTAAATAGGAAGAAATGGGCACAGTAGTACAATAACAAACTCCTGGCCTTAGGAACCAGGATTGCAGGTTTAAACAAGTTTTAGGGCTAGCCAACCTTCACCTGTAGTTTGTCATACTACGTACCACGAAGAAAGGAAAGAATAACATTTGGAGGAATTTAAATAATATAATAAAATCACTAAACTAATAAAATATATAAAATTATAGCATACTAGTATTCACAGTATAGATTTAAATTCGATGCAAAACGTAGATAGTAAGCGTTTTGCTTATATATATATATATATATATATATATATATATATATATATATATATATATATATATATAAAATATATATATATATATATATATATATTTATATCTAAGCAAAATATTATTATAAGCAAAATATTATTATTATAACTTTTTTTATAAAAGGAGAACGTTTTGAAAAAGGTTATTCTAAGTTAAGTTTTTGCCAAAATATTGTATTTGAATAATTTTTTTGTGTGATAATGTTCTTAAACAATTTTATACATGTATTTTAATGGAAGTGACACTAAATATCATGAAAATTATCCATTTTTTGCTTTTAATATCACGGTTCCGAACGTAGTTGGATACCGTAAAGGGTTAACCCCAACAGAATTAACATATTTTAACTCCTCTATGTGGTAGGTCTTTGGGGGCACTAGGACTCGAACACATGACTCGTTGACCATAAATTCATGAGCAAAACCACTAGCCTAACGTGTCCACAATGTGTTTTTGGATAAAGTGGGCTTTTATTTAAAAACATATTCAAACATTATATTTGTGACTATTATATGAAATAATTCATTCCTCAGAATGTTAATAAATATATAATCAATCAAATAAACAATTTATAAAAATTATCCAAGGTTTTCCCTGAGTCACCCATTTTACTTAGAAAGGTATTTCTCTGATTAATCTCTGAAAGTTACAAAATGTTCAATGCTATCAAATATTTATAAATCAAGAACAATATACATGATAAACACATGAAATAAACTGAGATTGACTTTGCTTGTTTAAAGCTAATTGCCTTCAAGTTTTTTCCAATGGAATCTACGTACTAAAGCTAACATTAGGATCTTTCTTTTCTAGAATTTGTTTAGTTTAATGTACTCGTAAACCTCACTTATAATAGAAGATTTTGTAAGATTACATGTTTTTGTTAGTTTACATTATATATCCATATAGATATAAACAAGTAGATACATTTTAATTATCACTCCGTATAAATATAAACAAGTAGATACATGATTTCTTAGAAGAATCCCAAATTTTAACATAATGATTTAGGAAGTCTTCAGTTTAAATAATTTTTAGCGTAGGTTCTCTCTACTCAAATGAAAGCAATAGAATATACTCCATTGTATATATATTTTATTAGGTTCTTCATCCACGTGTTGTATTAAACTTAACTTTTCTACTTGGCTCTTTTTTTTCTCTCTTTCTATTGTGTCAAAATTTTCTGCTGTACGGGGAAGGTTGGATCCACAAAGCATTGCTAACTCTAATTCGCTGGCCTAATTCAGCGACAGTTTTAGAAATCATAATAGGTTTTCAGTTTAGTCGAAATAATTTTGTATCTACATTTGTTGTTTCTACGGAATTTCAATTTCTTACTTCTTTAGCACTGTATGTTCTAGTTATTCTTCCTTTTTATTTTATTATACTATATATATATATATATATATATATATATATATATATATATATATATATATATATATATATATATATATATATATATATATATATATATTATTTGGATAAATGCGTTATCTAGATATTTTAAAATAAATGCAATAAAATCAAAAGAATTATTTTATTCTGATGCATAAATTAATAAGTAAATAAAATGTCTTAAATTCTTAAATAATGTATATATCGCGCATTCTGAAGATTTAAATAGAGTACGCCGTGGAACTGCTTTCATATAATGTAAGAAATATTACTTCAAAAATATTATTGAAAGACAATGGTTGGAAAACTTTACAAACAAAAAAAGATATAGCGAGGAAGACTTGTTTACATTGAAGTAATAAATGGAGCAGAAATTAACATTCTCTTGGGAAAGATTCCTTAGTACTGTGAAATAGTTTGAAATGTTATCCCCGGAAAGGAACATTATGATAGTAATATTATTTGTTATTGCAGTGCTAGTATTTTTCAAAGCTCACTACCTGATAAAGCGTCGGTGTAATTGTATATATTAAACGATTTTGTAGCTACAATGTAAGTATATGAACTAAGTATTAACTAATATAACTAACTATTATAACTGAGATACTAAAGAAGATTCCATAATTGTTGGTAATATTGGAGCACAAACTTATATTTATAATTAGTTTTATACCTGTAGTCGATAATCAAACATTATTAATTTAACACTGAAAAATATACGAATAAAAATGATAACATACTTTTCTGCAAGAATAGAATTAATTTGTACCGCAATTTCATATCATTTCAACAAGGAATGATTCTCGTACATAAGAAATGAAATAAAAGCGAGGAGTGAACGAAAATTATTTCACTTATTGTTCTGACAAAAATCTGCACAACAAAGATATTTCCTTTACATCCATTACACCTGAAAAATATCTTATTATATAATCTTATTTTATTTTGAACTTTTAGAGAAGTGTTTGTAATGTTAATGTGATAGAAGTTTGCATAGTAAAAAATGAAGGGTAGTGAAACGTGTGGAAGAACAAGGAATGCGTTTTATCCTGAATTTTTTCTTTGTGAAACCAAATGTAAATGCATTTTGCAATATAAGAGCTTTTTAATTCTGGCATTATTTATTCATACAAACATGTAAGTACAGAAATTAATTGACGTTGCATATGTAAATAACTTTCTGTAGTTGGACGTGAAATACATGTATACTTTTATTTTCACGCTGGAGCCCCTAAAATAAATACTTCTAAGTAAAACTCTTTAATATAGAGCTTTACTTTTTACCTTTTCTATAAGTTTTTTTAGTTATTATGATAAGTAAAAGAAAGAAATGTAAAACTTTTAAATGAATATTTATACTTTTTTGGACATTATGTAGAACTGGTATGTTTTCTTAAGAACTATCTTCGTTGTGAATGAATAAAAATTAATGCAAATGTTTGAAGAAACAATTGCAATGCATACTTATATTGTAGAGAAAATGTGGCAAAACAGAGGGTGTTTAACTTAGTATAAATGAGATATTAGCTAAAAGAGGACAAATGTTGTTATAAGCAATAAATTTTCTTTGTAACTACGATAAAGTAATATAATATACACATCTCTCACAACACAGATAATATTTGATTATTACACATTTTTTCTACTTAAGGCTACACAAAACCCCTTTTCAAAATTTTTTTGGTGACTGTGACAGTAAAAATAAATTATATTTATATTCAGCGTATATAATTAAATTGATTATGAACATAAAAAAATCAGTTTAAATCAAGTAATTATTTCAAAATTTTAAAAAAATTAAACATTTTTGAAGTTTTTAAAATTATTATAAAATGTTAAATTTTTTAAAAAACTTATTAATTTAAGTGATTTATGTTTCCTATATTATTGGAAACAAAAGGTAGCGTGGAATCACATCTGTTTCCGTGTTTCCGTGTTTCCGTTAGTATTTTTAATGGTAAACCTGGAAAAAACACAAAATTTTTTTTTACTATTGATTTTAAGATTTTTTTAAAAAATAATTATAACTCTCAAACCTAAAATCCATATTAATTTTTATAGAACATATAATTGGGAGTTATTGTTGGAGGGAGGGGTTTAGGAACGATCACATTTAGTGATTAGGTTTCAATGTGTGCTTTCTTTTTTGAAAAATACGCTTCATATGTACTTTGAAAGATATATGTTTGTAATTTTACAATGGTAACTAACATCGGAAATTTCTTTTAATACTTGGAAGAGTTTTGAAATATTCGTATTGCATTGCCTACTTGAAACAGTAGCACTAATTAGCTCTCAATTACTTTAATTATATTCAGCACTCTACCTGAATGAGTACTTCAATCTGAAACTGTTTGTAATTACATTCTGGCAATATCAAGTCAACTCTATCTGACTTACATCACGTTTATTTTCTTTCTAATAAAACGAAATCCTAATTTATCCCGTAAGGTCTCTTCTGGAAGGAATCCTGAGGTAACTGTTTCAATATATCCTTAAACGCATATTACGTTTGATAATTTCAATCAACAGTGCGGATATAGAAGTTTTTTTCAAGAAAAATGTACAAATCCATTTTTTGATCTTTTAATAAAATAATTTCTTCATTATTGTTAAAAATGAAATTAAAAAAGTAATAAATACTCACTATTTTTTATTTTAATTATTTTAAAGAAAAGCATTTTCCTATTCTATTTAATGTAACAATTGTATGTATAGTCTTCTTTTAAAAATTACATTCGTTCTGGAAAGGTTATTTAAAAAAAATATATGGTAAAACTCTAGTTCTGATAGATAAATGTAAGCTTAACTCTTCTTGAGTAATTAACTTCAGAACCTCGAATAAAAACCTCGGAATATAATGATCAAAGAGAAGTCAATTCTTTTGAAGAAAAATGATAAAAAAAAGTAAAGTGGTAAGTAAAGTAAAGTTCCTTCTGTAAAGTGGCATTTATAGAAGGAAACTACGAGGGTAAAATGTCCACCTCAGCTTGGAAACATTGAACTTACATAAAATAGGAATCTTTTACTGTAACTGACAGCGAGAAATACTCTTGACCAAATTCTTCTATTTTCTGTTTTATTTTTTATTTATATCTTATTAACTGTTGGTTGAAGTACTATAATATATTTTCTAGACAAAATTTTAAAATTTGTGTATATTTTTGAATAAATTTGAGAATCATTTTTCCTCCCGTAGAAAATATCATTTCTATCATTATTTGATGTATGCTTGCATTGCACTATATTAATAAGTCTTTTTGAAAATATTGGCAAGAAAAATTGTATGATTTCTTCATTCTAAAATTATTTTATATTACTTGTTTAGTGTCTATGCATATAAATTTTTGCATTAAGAGGTCTCAGGGGTGTTCAATTTCACTAGAGGTCTGAAAATATAAACGATTTTCAAACGGGTATAATTCTTTTAAATTTAAATTAAATGATTCGAATCTTTTACATATTATTTAAAATAGAATGGGGCTTCAGAAAAGTATAAAATGTTTAAAATATAATAATAATTTTAAAAGTCATAAGCATATAAAAATTCTATAATAAATATTAAGTATTGTTTGCTTTGCGCACGCTATTTTCTAAAATATTAGCCTGTGATGTGTAAAATTTTATAGAACTATACAATGCATCATACTTTTTAAACCCTACCTAATCTTAGTATTATATATCTTTTGTATTTCAAAATATTTGTAAAATATTGCAATTTTTTAAATATTTTTTAAAAATGTATATTTTTTATTTATTAAAATATGTAAAATATTATTATATTTATAAAAAAGTAGCTACAAAGTATTAAGAATACATTTGTATTTATAAATCAACTTATATAAGCTAGTAATTAAACCTATTCTCTTTTGGAAAATAGCATGCGCGACATAAAACTTAATAAATATTTCTTATAGAAAAGTTTCTTATTTTCATAGGCTTATAATTTTTAAAATTATGATTATATTTTAAACATTTTATACTTTTCTGAAGCCCCATTCCTTTATAAGTAATGTGTAAAAGATTCGAATTATTTAACTTAAATGTAAAAAAATTATACCTGTTTGAAAAATGTTTATATTTTCAGACCCCTAGAGAAATTTAACACCCCTGTGACCCCTTAACAATTCTGTTTTATTTCAGTTTTTTTTTCAAAAAAATACTTTTGTATTCACTTAAAAATGCACTAAATCGATTAGCAACATTAGCAAACTTGATCAAATATCAAATGAAACATTTTCAGGTAATCTTTTAAAATTATATTCTTGATAAAAAGTAGTCTTGAACCATAGTTATTAAGTAATGAATGGCTTTGAAGATTTGAAAATTTTTCAGGGAATATGTTAATATTTTAAACTTATTATTTTCCTATATTTAACTTTGTCTTAGAACATACCGTCAACTACATGCTCTTCGAATTTTTGTATAAAAAAAGTCATATGAAATTTATAATTGCTTAATCAAACATGTCCAAATATTTTTTTTATTTCTTATACAGATTATAAACAGCTACTGCAGATAAAAAGTATAAAGAAAAAAGAACACAGAATAAATAACAAAAAATCCAGTTTAAACCAAGTTCATTATCCAACATTTCTCAAGTCTCTCAGTAACGCTCAGCGAGAAAAGTCTCGCACAAAACAGGACAGTGGAGATGTTCTGAGTTCATGACCTCTCCAGAGCTGCGCATAGTGTATATCGGATAACTAACTATCCTGAGTCTACAAAGATGGTTTCGCAGGCAGTTATGACCGGTGGCTAGGTGCCTGTGATGGCTCTACGCCTTGGGCCATTACACAAATTTGGGATAATATTATTCCAAGAATTATGGGAAACATGGTTATAAAGGTCTTTCTGATCACGGGCTTTGACAGATATTTTAATAAGGGTTTTTAATAGAATGGAACAGTAAATTTTCTCCTTGATTAAAACCCTCTTTTTTAGCCAGGAAGTCAGCTTTCTCGTTGCTTTGAACCCCACAGTAGGCAGGAGCAAACTGAAGGACTATAGCAGGGATGGCGAACCATTGGCACGCGTGCCATTGATGGCACGCGGCGCAATATTTTGGGCACGCCACTGATCAAAACGATCAACCGCGATCGGTTCTTCAATGAAGGAATTTTCAATGAGATTTTCTCAGTTCAAAAAATTATCGGAAACGCTCAAGTTTATTATGTACCCTGATATGGCATCATTTGATAAACTGAACATGCCCCAATTCAATTGGTTGGAAATTGAAGAATTTTTTTGAAATGTAACTTAGTGTTTTCTAGTCTAGTTCAATATGGATTCAAAAATTTAGTGAAACAAGGAAAAAGTTAGAATTGATTGAAACAGAAATATTAACAAATAATATAAGTAAAAATGCCAGTAACGAAATTTTGGAAACATCGAATTCGATTCCAGATACTTTAAACTGTTTGAAGAAGCAGGCTCATGCTGTTTTAACCATATTTTCATCGACCTATGCCTACGAGTTATTATTTTCAGGGATGAATAACATTAAAGACTCGCTTAGAAACCATTTGGCAGATGACTCCAATATCAGCATGTATTCTGCTAAAAGTAACATCGTACCCAATCCGAATATAATTTGTCTTCTAATCTACAACAGCAGAAATCACGCTAATGTTAATTAATAATTATATAATTTGAAGTACACGTTTAACTAAGACATTTGCTACTATAAAATACAAGATGTGTCTTTCTGTGATAAAGAACTGTGTGTTGTTGTTAGTATTTAGTTTTATTATTTTACCAATAATCACAAGCCAAAATTATTTGACGGCACTTCTATACCTCATTAAACATTTCTTAAGAAAAAATGGCACGTTGATCCATAAAGATTCGCCACCCTTGGACTATAGTTTTTTCAAGGGATCCCAGGTTTTTAAGATGACGACGACAATCCAATATGTCCTATGTTATGGGATTATTATCAGAAATGATTTCAGCTCTGGAATCGCTGAGGATTACAGCCCTTGTGAACTTTTCCAAGTGGCACTGCATCTGGGACAGAGCCTGGCGAATCGCAGAAATGCCAAATATATTTATTCCAATATAAAAAGGGTGTCCGAAAAAATCAAGTAGATCTCTATTTATATTTTCTCTTCCCTCTTCTTTAATTTAGAAAGTTTAAAATCTAAAAAAAAAATTATTATGCATACATTGTATTTCGTTTTTAAGTATTATAATCTAGATTTGAAAAAGTAATTAGGAGATTCCCTTGGATTAACACTACTTCATCTGACTGGGTGGCGTGGTTGGTTTGGCGCTGACTTTCTGTACCTAAGGTTGTGGGTTCAACCCTGGGCCGAGTTGGTGGATTTGCATGATGCAGAAAATCGACAGCGCCCATATGGTATGATTATGCGGTGTGTTAAATTGTCTGAGTGTTTGTCTGGCTTGGGTGCTCTTGGCAAAATTAAGTTCTAGTTTCATTTCGCTTCGTCAGAGCTCAGGTGGCTCCCACTAGGGAGAAAACTGGGCGTCAAAATTGTATTGTGGCAATTGGTATTTCGGCTATATAATGCCGCACTAAAAACTGATACCAGTTCCTGAGAATGTACTAGATCTGCAATGGTAAAAATATGAATTCTCAGCCCCATTGGGGAAAAAAATTACTTCAGCAAAATCAAAATGGGTGGTAAATTGGAAGCCATGAACATATTATCAAATATGTTTTATGTCATTGTCTTAGAAAATATAAATGCTTACACACACGTTATACAGTGGGTGATCGGTCAACGAACATAATCCGTTCCAAGATTATGTTCGCTATCCGAATTGTTCGTTAATCGATCATCGATTCACCATAGACTTCTATGTGAAATCGATTAATTCGTTCTGGAATCGCTAAAAATTAAATTTCAAAAAATGTATAATTTCCTAGTAAGTTTTTTTTAAAAAATAATATATACATATAGTCTTGCATATTAATCAGTCCATTTCATTTTTTGCTTATGGGGCGTTGAAGAACATGTCCAATGTCGATTGCTTTTCTCTCTTTTTCAGGATTTTCCGGAAGTAATTAATAGCATTGTCGTTGTAAAGATCTCCAACCCTACTGACATTAGCTTGGTTTGGGGGGCCATTCTAAAACCATTGCTCTGACAGCCTCCCACTTTTTCAAAAGATCTTTAATGGCAGATGTCGGCATTCGTCCTCTTTCGTCTTCTTGTTTTTAGAAGGAGACACATTTCGTTGTGTTTCTTGGTGTTCTTCCTTCAAAATTTCTTGAAGTTCTTCTATCGTCAGTTCATCTTCATGTCCCATTATGAGCTCTTCTATGTCATCCTCTCGTTCACCTCCGATTCCAGATCTCTAGCAGTTGTCGAAATTTCATCTATAATTTAAAGGGTGTCTCCCTGAGCACCTCCGAATATGTGTTCGATGTCCAAACACAAAAATCTTTCGTGAAAGTGTTCGTTAAACGATCACCCACCGTAATTATGCATGAATTAAAAATTTTAAAAATTTTGTACAATATTGCAATGAATCAAATAAATAAAATAAAATAATGTTGCATGCAAAAATAAGCTTAAATGTTAAGATAATAATAAGTGTAGAGGTTTAGAGTGAGTAGCACTATTTAAAGGCAGAGGTGTTTCTTCACTGTGTCAATGTTCTTTATTCGAATTAGTTAGGCACCAATGGACGGCCATATTGGAAAGGTTTTACCATGCTGCAATAAATTTTGAGTTTTTTAAAAAAAAAGAGGATTGGTATCCTTTCCTTGCAGACTCAGTCGGATCTGAAAAAAATTCAGAATAATTTTCTTTCCCTAGAACAACAGACCTGGCTTAATACAGTATTAGTAATAGTATAAAATCACGCACATATGAAACCATATTTAATTTTATTTATGTTTTAAAGCTGTCAGTATCAACCCCACCCAAGTCTTGCTGAATATAAAGTCAGTCTTGCTAAACCGAATAAAGAATGCCAAAATTGAGTATAGGGATAAATATGACGCCTTTATGATAGTTTAAAAGAATAAAGGGAATGAATTAAAATATTGCCGCATAGGTATTTAACTACTAATATGTAGGTCAAATAATGACAAAGAAAACATCAGAAAATTAAGCAGAATCAAGTTTTTACCAATTTTATTATAAAGATTAAATTTTATCATATCTTATAGCAGTTTTATTATATTTACTGAATGGTAAATAAAAATAATAAAGTACTAAAATTCTTTTGTTAAGAAGTTTTTATTTTTACAGGTTTTGCTATTACGTTACGTTCTTTAATTATGTCGTATGATTTTAAGAGTTAGTGTGAGTTTATTTTCAAAAAACTTTTATTTAAAATGGATATTGAGTGTTTATTAACGTCGTACTTTGAAACTACTCAAGATCTATTGGAGACGAATGATCAATTGACGAGAATGACACTTGCCTACCCTTTGAACTTTGAGCCTTGATAGATTTTAATTGACACAGTGGACTTTTAATAGCACTATTTTTCGAACACAATGACTTGACACAAATATTTTCGTCCACGAGTTCACAAAGTGACAACTCGCAATTGAGAGAAAGACAGAAAGGGAATACTCATTATACATTGAAAAAAATTTCTGATATATCAACCGAAAACAGAACAAACAGACATCTGGGAAAAGTTTTTAAATGAAGAGACAGTTGATGACATATCATAATAAATGGTATGTCATCCATTGGAATTTCTCATCAATTTAACCCATAATGCGGTCAATTCCCCCCATGTTAAAAAAGGCACATTTTTATTGCATATAAGTAAACATAATGTATAACAGGAAGCCCAGTGGGTGAGTGGTTAGTGCATCGCGCTTCCACGCCACAAGTCCGAGGTTAAAACCCCGGACTGGGCAAGGTCAACTCAGCCTTTCATCCTTTCAGTGGTCGATAAATGTGCACCAAGCTTGTTTGGGAACTTATAACACTGGGGTTTTCACGTCAGACTGACCACCTGATCAGGACATGTGCTCATGCACCTTAGGGCCCAAGGTCGCGTATACTGCGTTGGGTACTGTAGATCTTAGACCTCATGGGATATAGTGCCACTGAATTAAGTTAATACTGAACAGAATGTGAAAATGGAAGAATTTTATTTTAATTTTCAATTTTAAAGTTTTCACATTGTTTCTTATTTTATAGTTATGGAACACTAAAAACTCTAAATGTTTGCGTTTTTATAAGTACACTCTGAATGATACGGAGAATGTTTCATTTATCTTAAAAAATATCTCATACTTACAAAGGAATTTCAAGTTCGTGCTTCTATTTCTAGGATTTTTTTCAAGGTTAAGGATTTTGTGTGCATGTTTGTGTGTGCATATAGTATATATGCACACACAAACATGTACAATTGTAGCATGGTGTAATTTAAAGACAATAGTGAAATTAAGAAACAACAATTAAAGACAATTATTTTATATCATGTACAATTGCAGCATAGTGTAAGCACACAATTTGTAGCATGGTGTAATACTGTCTTACATTTTACAATGGAGACATAGAAAATATCGTCTTATTTGGATTATATTTCCATTTTCATTTCTTCTCAAGTAACAAATTGAAAATTGGTTTACCAATCCCTATATTCGTTATCGAATATTTTTAAGAATCTAAATTCTTGCCTTCAATGAAAAGTTCCCACTTTCACCACAAAGAAAGTCCCGGATGAGAAGTTTTTCAGTACAATGGACAAACCGCATCTCTTAAAAACACTAGCACTAATAATGCCACTGTAAGAATGAAAAATATGGGCAAATCTAAGATAGAAAGAAGAAAATATTATCAACGTCCGTACAGCATACGGGCAAACCGGTTGTGGCCAGTTTTCGGTAGTCCTTACGGTGTATGAGCAAACTAGTTAAAGGGTTAATAATCAAAATAATACTTCTAAGTCACATAATTTATTTGAATGTTATACACATATGATTTCAATTAAATAAATATGTTTTGTATATTTAATAAAACAGAATGACATTTTAGACTGAATCAAAACATTGGTAATAAATATTTTTTTTAAAGTTTTACTGAACGAAAAATTGAATTTCATTTACCAAAACATTCAGTAACTTAAGCAAATCTCCAACGCTTTCAGTGGAGATAAGCAGATTCTGAATAATTGAAAAATAAATAGCATTCTTATTTTAGTATTTAATTATCCTCCTCTGCACTCAAATATTTGTCGATAAATTCTCTTGAATTGAGTGTCTGCATGAAGTGTCGTATCCAATACAAGAGAATTCTTCATCTATTTTGTATAGTTCTTGTTTTTATGTGTTGTCCACTTGACGACCCATCAATGTAAAACGTCTATAAATGTTTGGGTGGTACCTTTCATAGTCGACTAAGAGCCGCCCCCAAATATAATCTCTCTTTACATAAGTGATGGGAACACTTATACTTTAACGACCTCCTTTTACCAAAGTTTGAACATCTCGTTACAGACAGTGTATTATTTTCATTTAGGTTTCGTCAATAATTAATGTTTGCCTTTAACACAACATAATACAATAATACATAGCTGTAGAGTTCTTGTTATAAATATTTCGAGTGATAAATGAAATAAGATTCCTATTGTTTCAATTGTTATTCGATAAAATGTTATAAAAACTGTGCATCTGGTACGGATCAAATTTATCTTTATTGCCCTACCTTCAAACGGAATGATAGAATGTGATAATATCAATATGCAAGCATCCAGAATGAAGCAATAAAATAAATCCGATTGATATCAGTTTCAGGTGCTTCAAAGTATTCCAGATTTGATAAGTAAAACACAATTGTTGTGTTCTGCTTCTTTCTTGTGTTATTTTGCTATATTTCATTTTATTTCCAAATGCCTTTATTTATTGGAAAAAAATAGATTCTATTTTATTTTCTTTCCGGGATCTGTTTCATTGTTTGAACTAAGCTTCCATTAATCAATTCAATGCTTCTTGGTTATTTTCTTTTGAATTTTCAGTTGCTAGATCGAACTAGTTATTAAATTTATGTATAAATATTTTTCAAGATCTTATAAAAGAATTTCTAAGTTCCCGTAGCTGTATAACACTAAATCTCACGGTGACGTCACATAAAAAATTTTACTCTCGTAAATGTATAGTAAGAATTGCTAAAATTTTGTTAAAGAAACCATGCAAGGATATCAGCATGATCACAATAAAAAAATATGAATTTATATTAAAAAAAAATATTTTTTGTCTCAATCTGAAGATTTTTTTGAGATTACAAAAAGTCTGTTCAATTCCAAATTTGAAACGAAGGATATACAATTTTTTGGAAGCAAGTTAAAGAATAATAAAAACTAAAACTTGATAGCAGAATTGCCAATGTGCATAGATAAAGAGAGGAAGAATCCGGAGTAAAGAACCAAGAAAAACATAATTCTATTTACATTTTAAAATTATTTATATGAGCTTCCAACTTATAGCTTGGGAGTTTTATTTTGTAACTCACTCAAGCAAATGAAGAACTGAAATACTCTTTTTTGGAAAAACTTGAAGAACAATTGTTTAGCAAGAGATTGCCAATCATGTGGTATTTCTGATACTGTAAAATGTTCCATGTTTCCAATTGTGAATACTGTAATCTTCTTTAAACACTCCTCTTTTTTATTGCCAGGGTTCTGAAACACCTATTAAATTTGGTTAGCTCTTTTTCTTTAATAATTATCAATAACGGCACTTGTCGCCGTCTTATAATTTCCAGCAGATAAGTATTCAAAAAATTTTGGGACCACCATTCTCTCTAAAACAATGAATGTCATTTTTATTGCAAATTTTCATTGTTCAATATTTTTTATACAAATTGTAACGTGATTAATTAGTGCATAAATACTTTAAAAAATGAAGGCATCCTATGTGCAAAGACTGCAAAGTGAAAAGGTCGAATAAAGTGTATGCAAAAAACACAATTCAGCAGCAACTTCATTCAAAACTTTTCGAGAATGTAAAAGAGTTTAAAAATACCAAAATTGAGGGAATAATCAAGTAGTAAGTGGAATAAAATGTGAATAGTATTATGCTAATTAAAACACCACAGAATGCCCAGTAAATTGCCGCCTTATTTAGTGTTACAACAGAAAACTATGAAACAAAAATATGAAAATAATGCGAGGGATACGCCTAGTGCAATATCTATTATTCCTAATTACGTACATCTCTTATCCCTAATTTACTTCTCATTATAGATTTGAAATCCAGTCCAAATTGGTACGCACGTATTGACTTGCTTGGGATATCACCGTTGTCTTGCAATGACTAGTTCATTGCAAACACCCATCTTCCTGTCAAAATGTACTGAGCTGCGTTAATTATATAATGGTTGTCTAATTATTGTGTCTAATACTTGCCTTCTAACCCTCTACTACCCCATAAAAGACTTCAGTGCCAAAGGGTGGAAAAGTACCACCCATTTCAGGAACTCTAATTTATCACATCATTCATATATAACTCCAAAAATTAGAGTCATGTGCACATTTGGCTGGAAAATGATCTATCGTCAATATTTATCTGATTTAGTGTTAAAAAAAATTAATTTTTCTCTGTAATATTAAAGCGTTTTATCATATGACTAACATATTTTCGTAAACGAAGATAATAAAATATGTTAGCCAACAGTTTTTATAACTCATGACATCACATTTTATGGAAAGCTTTCTTCCCCTTTCTTAACTCACCGCGGAGTAGGAGTGATGTTCATTAGATCTATCGAAGTTCAAAGTACCCACTTTGGCAGATTGTAGAGGTTTGGAGAGTGAGGTGGCAAATCAGATGTTTTCTATGTCACTTTGTAATGGGTTCTCTTAGCGCACTTTTACTAATCCTGTTGGGGAAATATTTCCAAAAAATTTTTTGATTTGAGAATCTCTTGTTGTAAAGGAGCTGTGATTTATGCAAATCAGAACTACTATTTAACCCTTTATCTACCGACGGTACTTATAAGTATCACTCATTTTAAAATTACATAGAGTAACCATTTTTACGAATACTCTGACGATACTTAGCAGGAATATTCTTTTAAATCGCCTCTTCCAAGATATGTGACAGTATGGGTTCTATGATGAGTATTTTAGCGGGAAAGCCAAATAATTTTATAACAGAAGTTGCGTTTTCAGCTGACATTTTGATTGGATTGCAAAGATTGTCATTTTTGTTCCAAAAAAGTAGTTAATGTCGAATGGTAAGTGTCTTATTTTTTTATATGTTAAGGAAGACATTAAAAACACGATTTGACTTCTTATTTTAAGTGAACAGTGAATATATTTAATTTTACATTTGAATAACCTTGTGGTACTTACAAGTACCGACAGCAAACTGGGTATTGGAGCAAGAACTTAAGTTTTTTTTTTCATTCACGTGGCTTAATGTTTTTTTTGTTGCGTCGTTGAGCTTTGCGTATGCTTTTTTTCGTTAGTTTGGTTTGGTTTTTTTGGCTTTCTTTTAGCTTAACTTACTTATTTTGTATTTTTATTGCTTCAGTTTAACTTTTTCAAAAAATTTTGAACTTTGAATCTGAGCTCGTTTTTTTCGCCCACAATTAAATGAAATATAAATTCTTATTTCAAAAATTTACAACATTTTAACTTCTTTATGTGTAACTGTGAGGACAACAGCAGGAGATTTTGAAAGTGTTATTATTATTATTATTTCCTTTCTAGAAAGTCCGGAAAAACGAAACTCTGTCTTCAAGAAGCTTTGAATATATTACAGAACTTACTATTTGAAATCAATGATGTACAGAGTGTTTTTTTCAGGTATAGAAGTTTAAGTTGGCATTACTTTCCAAGATGGCGAACGATTTAACAGCTGTCAAGTGATTTATTCTCAGTTTGGTTTGGCAATTCATCACGAATAGACTCACGCCTGAACAACGCTTTCAAATTGTGAAATTTTATTTCAAAAATAATGGTCGATTTTCATAAGCGAATTTTGTTTAGCAATGAAGCGCACTTCTGGTTGAATGGCTACGTCAACAAACAAAATTGCCGCATTTGGAGTGAAGCTAATCCACAAGTGTATGTCGAAACACCGTTACATCCAGAAAAACTGACTGTTTGGTGCGCTTTATGGGCTGGTGGAATCCTTCTTCAAAAATGATGAAGGCCACAACGTTACAGTCAATGGTGATCGGTATAGAGCCATGATTACTAACTTTTTCATTTCTGAATTGAACAATCATGATGTCCAGGAGCTGTGGTTCCAACAAGACGGCGCAACATGTCACACAGCTCGTGCCACAATCGATTTATTGAAAGACACGTTTGGTGACCGCCTAATTTCACATTTTGGAACTGTGAATTGGACTCCAAGATCTTGTGATTTAACACCGCTAGACTATTTTTTGTGGGGCTATGTAAAGTCATTGGTCTATGCGGATAAGCCACAAACGCTTGACCATTTGGAAGACAACATTCGCCGTGTTATTTCCGATATACGGCCACACATATTGGAAAAAGTCATCGAAAAATGGACGTCCAGATTGGACTACATCCGAGCCAGCCGTGGCAGTCCTATGCCAGAAATCATATTTAAAATGTAATGCCACAAGATTATCTTTCGAATAAAAAAAATTCATGTCAATCGAATAATACATCGTTGTTTTATTGCAATTTAAAGTTCTATACCTCTCAAAAAACACCCTTTACTAACAGATGATTTTTAAGATGAAGAAGTCCCAGCAAATTATCGGCTAGAATTTTCATTAGATTCTTAGGATGACGATCAAAAGACTGAAATCAAAGTACAGTAGTTCATATTAAGAAAATACAAAATTTCTTTCCCAAGGATGCAGTACTTTAAAAAACATTCAATCGAAATATCACTCAATAAACTTTGCGTAATAAGTTTTTGTGTATTAATGAAAAAAAACTGTTTCTTTGAATATCATCAAATTAAGTTTATGTGTAAAAAACGTAAATAAATTTTAAAAATTTAATAATATTTTAATATAAATATTTTGTGTTGTAAAATATTAGTGTTCTCTGGTTATTTAGCCTTCTTAAGAGTAAACACTGCGTTAAAAAGTCATTCGGTCTTTTCGCGTTATGAGAGTATTTGAGATCTTTCTAAACTTGCCGTACTTTAAAGTATCAATTTAATTAATTAGCTCTAACAAATTAAATTTCCCAAAGTGGATTATTTTATTTATGCATATCCCTTAATTTTCAATGAAGGGATTCAAAAAAATATTCCATGAACAAATTTGTTGTAAATCATAATGCGGTAAATAAAGGGTTAAAATTCGGTGAAAAGAGTTCAAGGGAAAGGTAAGGTAACAATTTAACGTGTTTATGCTACATTAAATTTTAGTTTATATTTTAGTTATTAGTATACCCTGAATTAGGGACCTCGTAGGCCATGTTCTAGGAATTGAGCTGAGTATCTGGATTCAATGGTAAGTATCTTTTTTTCATAATATTTATAGTAAGCTAAAACAGACTCTTTTCCCCTTCAGGTTCTGTAAAAGTTGGTAATAATTGAAAGGCTAAGAAATAAAAGCTGTTGTTTTTATTGTAAGGGCTCTTCATTCCACCAACCCTCACACCAACACGAGCGGAGATTTGCTGCAATTTGATAGTGGTTAAAAATTATAGATCCGTCACCATTAGCCCTCGTGTAGCTTCAGAGAAGGTGGTTAGTATACAATCTTTCCCATTCTCTTTTTCATGACAGGAATGAAAAATTATGAAGAATTATGAATAACCATTTTTGAAAATGCATAATTACGAAATCTCTCAATATGTATACATATGTAGATAAAACAATAATATAAAGTTTAATACATACTATTTATTGAACCTTTTTATTATCTTTAGTTTTTAATTAATCTTCCTCCTCAGAATATTCTTAAACTAGTACTATTTAAGAAGTATTTTTAAAAAACGACATTTTTTCTAAAACCATATTATTACACAAGGTGAGTACAATTGATGGACTTGATTTTAAAATTATATTTTTGAAATTACATCATATATTACAATAAGTCAGCATTTCTAAAACTGTGGGGCGTGCCCCCTAGGGGGCTTGATAACCCTGTGTGGAGGCGTGAGCACATCAAACATTTTAAAATAAAATATTGCTTAAAAATTATTAATTTACTGAAAAAAAGAAAAGAAAATATATTCTCACACATTTGCACTTATATAATATACTTATAAATGTATCAGTACTGCAGAATGAATTTGATAATTAATTTATTAATACCAAATTAAGAACACATTAAATAATTACTAATATGTGTGATTTCCATTGGTTTATATACAAAACGTAAGCTTTAGAGTTATAGTAGAACATTACTACATTCAGAACATTCAACACTGAAAATTTGAGAAGCAATAAGTGATATATGAATAATAAGAGAAATATACCAAGATTTTTTTCACCAGTGATTAACAGCACATTCAAGATCACTGTGATTGAAAGGCAGAAATAGCGACAATGATAAAGAAGAGTTTTTGCGTACTAGAGTATGCACTGGTTTTTTCAGTTACTTCGATGCAACGTGCATATAGAAATCGCTACCGAGGAAAAGCACCAACCAATCGTTTTCTGTGAAGATATCTTCAATTTTAGAAAACAGATTATTTGTGTGAAAAGAAAAGCAACAGCCGGTCAAGCGTCTGGAAAGTAGTAATGGAGAGAGTGAAGCATAGTATTGTTCGAAGTTCACGGAAGTCTACGATAGTTGCCACCTGTGAATTTGGAGTGTCCCAAAAAACGGTATGGAAAGTTTTATGAAAAAATTTAATTTCAAGCCGTTTTATTTGCAAATGAATCAACAAATAATAGATGACAACAAGTAAGCATTTGTGCAGCATTACGAAACATCGATAGAGTGGTGCTGCAAAATGTATAAAGCGAACTGGATTACGGATTGGACGTATGCCATGCTACAAGAGTGGCACATATCAAGCATTTGAAAGAGAAAAAATATAACTTGGTATATTTCTCCTTACATTCATGTATCATTTTTTGTAATATGTGTAGTAGTTTCGATATGTTTCTTTCGATTTCCGATATATATATATATATATATATATATATATATATATATATATATATATATATATATATATATATATATATATATATATATATATATATATATATATATATATATGGGAGTCCGAATAAATCTTCGAATAAAAATCAGACTCTTCAGAAGGCGGGATTTTAGATTGGCGAGGTGGTTTGTCTAGGGGTAAGTATTTAAGGGTGAGTGATGAATTAAATGAATCTAAGTCATTTAAACACAAATACTTCATTTAAGTAAAAAAGAGAATTTATTTAAAGTCAAAGGAAAATATTTAAAGTCAAAGGAAAATATTTACAAAAAGGGGATATTTACAAAGAGAAAGAAATGCAGGAATTAGGTTAATTAAAAGTTGAGTTATACCTTTAGAAGACGGGGAAATAAACCTTTCTCATTCTTGGATGTTAGGACTGGTGGTGCCGCGCTGGGCGCGGAAATGCGGTAAAAACGCGACGTGTTGAACAAGCAGTGGTTAGTAGGCCTCTGCCGAAAAATTATTCAAGCTGGAGCTACGAAAGCTCACTAGATGGCGCTGCTTCGGAATGCAGTAATAAATACAATTGAGATTTATGGTCCTCTGAAAAGGATATGACTCAACCTTTTAACAAATGTTTCAAAGGGAAAATCCTACAGAATCACCCTCTCCTGACAGAGCTGGTCTCTCAGCTCTTACAAAATGTTGAGAGCTAAAGTACTTTAAATACAAACTATTTTTAGTTACAACTATAAATTTGATGATTATTGGAATATGAGTGTAATAAAGACAAATAATACGATTCTTAAAGATAATAAAATAAAATATTACAGATGAAAAGATGTATACCTAATATTCACAATTCCGGACCTAAAATAAAGCATATAAAAACAAAATATTCCATGTTGTGATCTACAATTAACTAAACCATAAAAAAATCCTTCGCATCAATAGAAAGATAATGAATAATACGAAAATATAATAAATATTACAAGTGAATATAAAATGATTAATGGAAACGAGTGTTACCATAGAACATCTATTAATTTCTCAAGAGGGATATGAGAAAAATTTAAAAAAAATAACAAATAAAAAAAAGTTCAATTAAGCATAAAAATGTTTCATCAAATCAGCTGAGGTGGTGGTTGAGTTCGGTCCATCGTGCTGATCAACCTTTTCCACTTCATACCTATCCTTGGAATTAACTTTTGTTACTTTGTAAGGGCCTAAGAACTTTGGTCTTAGTTTCAGTCCAGCTCCAAATTGGGTTCTTTGAATGGCAACTAAATCACCTTCTTTGTATAACGAAGCTTTCTTTCTTCTTCTGTTATACGTCTTTCTATTTTCAGACTGCAGGGTTTCGATGTTCTTTTTTGCATCGTTTCTTAAAAATTCGCGTTGTTCTAGTAATTCTTTCGCCATTTCTTCTAGAAGTAAGTCTTTGATTAGGATGTCTTCCTTGTTACGCATTTTGATTCCCACTAATAGTTCGAATGGTGTCCATTTTGTACTGCGACTTATTGTACTATTTAGTATTCTCTGTAATCTGTCGACGTATTTGTACCATTTCGTTGAGTCGTCTAATGATAGTTTGGTGAGAACTGGAATCAAAGTTCGATGAATTCGTTCAACTTGTCCGTTTCCTCGAGAAACACCTGTCGCTATTTGTAGATGTTGAATGTTTTCTTCATCACAGTAGTCGTTGAATAATTTTGAAGTGAACGCTGAATCTCTATCAGAGATAATTCTGATGGGATTACCAAAGGTTTTCTGCTGTTGTTTTAGTTTTTCTTCCATACTTGTAAAGGTGCAAGATTGGGCCTTCGGACAGGATTTTCTTCAATTTTTCAAATGCTTCTTTTTGTTGAATCCCGAAAAAACAAAGAGGTTTTCTTTTCTTGTTAAATCGATAAGTGGTTTAGCTATCTTTGAATAATCTTTGATGTACTTGCGGAAATATCCAGTTAAACCAAGAAAACTTTGTACTTGTTTTATTGTTGTTGGTTCTGGAAATTTTCGGACAGCTAGTGTCTTCGTGGGAGATGGTTTAATAGTTCCGCTTTCTACAATGTGACCTAGAAATTCAATTTTCTTTTTTAAGAATTGGCACTTCTTGAACTTAATTTCTAATCCGTATTTCTTTGCGACTTCAAAAATAATTTTAAGTTTTTCGAGACCTTCCTGTTCGTTTTTCGCTGGAATGACGAGATCATCTAAATAACTGATTACAATTCCTTTCCGAGTAAGATCTCTAAATATACTTGATACGTAGCGTTGGAAAACTCCTGGACTTGTGCTTAGTCCGAAAGGAACTTTGTTGAATTCAAATTGTCCATCTGGGACGATAAAGAATGTATACTTTCTGCAATCTTCGTCAACATCGACGTGAAAGAAACCATTGCGTAAATCTAATGTAGAATATACCTTTGCTTCTTGCAAAGTGTCTAAAACATCTTCGATGATAGGTAACGGAAATTTATCATTCACAAGCTTCTGATTCAATTTTCTGTAGTCAATGCACTTTCTCGAAGATCCATTTTTCTTTTTTACCATTACGATTGGACTTGCGTATTCTGAAGAACTTGGACGTATAATGCCTTCGTTGAGCCATTCTTCTATCTGTTTGTTTACTTCTTGTCTTTCTGTAAAAGCTAGTCGACGAGGGTGTTGACAGACTGGTTCTTCGTCTTTTAAAATAATTCTCATTGTGACGTCGGTAGATGCTGTTTTTTCTGGCTTGTAGTCTTGAATTAACTTTTCAAGTTCCTTCTTGATTTGACGATTTTGAACATGACGTAGTTCTAGTTCTTCTTGAAGATTTTCAGCAGATATTTGCATAAGCTGTGCATGATTCTCATATTTGTTGAATTTAACTTCTTCTTTAGTAAAACTTATCGATGCTTGTTCCAAAAGATCTGATCCAATAACTGCTTCGAATTTTAATTTACCAGTCGGTACAACATGCCAAGTTAACGAATAATTTTCATCATCTATTTTGAACTTATGTTCAAAGGAACCGATAGTTGTCACTTGTGCTTCACCAATACCTGTGAGAAGCATCTTGTTCTTCGATAATTTTGTTGGATCCATTATTCTTCTGCTCGTATTTTCTCGAAGCAAACTTACGTTACTACCACTGTCTATGAGCGCCGTAATTTTCACCTTTCCAAAAAATATCTCTTTAGTACGTAAACCTTCCTTAACGATGAGTGTGCAAGTTTCTTTTGGAGCTTCTTTGAATTTCTGCGATTTTGAATAGTTCGTCTGAGCATGCTTGGAAGCATTGAGATTTGAGTGTTTCTCGTAATTTTTGTTGTAATACCCTTTCTGCGCGCTGTCTTGATATCTTTGAACAGATTCGTACTTGGTAACAGGGGCTTCGTAATGTTTGTTGTAATTCGTTGACGCTGGAAAATTAATCTTATCTTTCCTGTTATACTCGAATTTTCCTGGTGCTTCATATCTGCGATTCTTTTCTGTGAATCTGAATTCTTGTTTCTTCACAAATGGACTGCTAGATTTTTGTTTCAGAGTCCTTTTAAAGTCTTCGAATTCTTCTAGTTTTTCTGCTAATTGAACAGGGGGGAGTTCATATTTGCCCATTCATCAAGATAATATTCTTTAAATTCAAAAGGAGTTTTTCGTTTGAGTTGATCTATTATGATTAGATCTGATAACTTGTTGAAAGTATCTATCTTCAATCCATCTATCCATCCGTTGAAGTAAGTGTTTAACTCATGGTAAAAATCAATCCATGTTCTTTCAGGTGCTTTTTGGTGAGTGACAAATAGTTGTCGAAACTTTTCTGGAGTTAGTTTAAAGCGTTTCAGCAGTAAATCTTTAACGTGTTCGTAAGAGTTGGCTTTATCGTCAGGCTCTCTCGCTATGATGTGAGATACTTCCGTCGGTAACAAGCCTAACAGATGGGAAACCCAGTTTTCTTGATCAATATTTAATCTCTGCGCTTGACGTTCAAATAATTTTAGATAAAGACTGATGTCTTCTTTCAAATCAAAACGATGTATAAACTTTGAAATTTCTTTGACGAGAAATTTAGTATCACTTTCTTTGGATGTATCAGCGCCTAACTTGGATTGTGTTTGGATTCTTAACTTTTCCATCTCAAATTCATATTTGCGTGTTTGCTCGTCTAACCTCAATTGTTCGAAGCGTAATTTTTCTTCTCCTTCTTCAATGCGTAATTTTTCTTTTTGCTCTTCAATGCGTAAATTTTCTTCTCTGACTTTGCGATCCTCGACAATCGTTGAATGTATGTTTTTGGTCAGTTCTTCGTCATAATCTTCACTACTAATAATTAGATCTTTAAGTGTGGCGATGGTCATAGATTTATCGAATTTTAAATTTAATTCCGTGGCTAAGACGAATAAATCTTCGCGTCGACCTTTGCCAAGATACACCATTTTAAAATTTAAATTTAAGTTTAGATAGTAACCAAAGGAATAAACAAAATTGTCACGCGTTCAAACAAAAACAATGATGTTGCTATTGGCAATTCTCGTTTGCATTTACAAAAATTCTCAAGTTAAAATGATATTGTATCAAAATACACTAAATATACATTGAAATATTAAAATTCTATTCATTTAGAAATATTTTAAACCAGTAACGTGTAAAGACAACAGTGCGAGCTAAAATACGTAATGCTTAATTTAAAGTAGTCAAATCATTAATTTCAACTAAATACTAAACCCTTTTTTTAAACCATTTGATATATCAGTTCTCATTTCGTTATAATAAATGCAAAAAGAATTTGAAAGAAAAAATAAATTAATATAAATCTTGTTTAGGAACTGTGATTAAATTTATTGTGATATGAAAAAGAATTTAGGAATATTAAGTTCTTTGCTGAAAAAAGCAAACAATTAGAAGTTATTCAATTAAGAAAAATCTCATATATATTTTTTATTACACCAATAAAAATAAAATCTTTTCAGGATCTCATCATCAAATTTTAAGGATAAACACATGTTTAAATAGAAAGCATAATAATTCTGTCAAAAATGAACTCAAAATACTTATATATTGAATGATAAATACATCATTAAAAATAAGATTATACATGATCCTTCATCAATTCTAAAAAACATAGCATATTCTTTCAAAATATATTTCTCGAATACTCATAAAAAATAATTAATTACTAAACAGCTGCAAGAGAAATGTTACTCTATATGAGTCATCGAAATTACGATTTCACCCAAACGGTAAATGTTTAGGAATGGGAAGACATGAATCTCTTAGTTCAAGGTCGATGACACACACACACGTAACCCAAAAAATGAAAACTTTTCATATGAAATGCAATTCCTTATTAAATGAGATAAAAACTTGAATATTACGTACGACTTTCTTAATATTTTAAAAGATATACTTGTAGAAAATTTTAATTGATACGATTTCTATACACATAGAAAAATAGTATTTCAGAAAAACACACATCATATTTAAAAATATAAATTACTTCATGAAATCGACTACAACATTTTTTTTTCATAATCAAATTAACGGTGACTCACGTATTCTTTTAGACTTTTTTCCTTTTGAAGAACAATATAAAAAGTACCTGATACAGTTGACGACGTGTGATTAATTACTTGAAAACAAACTTCAAAGGCTCCTGGATGTGTTCACTGGACTTGTGAAACTCTTGTAGTTGTTGTACACACGGCAGAAAATAACTTCTCGTTTTATTCACCTAAATGTTAGTATGTTATGAGAGGCAATCCGCATTTTCGATTCAGTCCGTTTATAATTTAGGCGTGCAGCCAAAAATGGTTTTTTTTTAAAGAAGATAGTTAGAAGGTTATCAACTTATTATTTAGAGAAGATTTTCGAAATCAAATCCCAGGCGATCCCCCAATTATTTCTGTGGGAGTCCGAATAAATCTTCGAATAAAAATCAGACTCTTCAGAAGGCGGGATTTTAGATTGGCGAGGTGGTTTGTCTAGGGGTAAGTATTTAAGGGTGAGTGATGAATTAAATGAATCTAAGTCATTTAAACACAAATACTTCATTTAAGTAAAAAAGAGAATTTATTTAAAGTTAAAGGAAAATATTTACAAAAAGGGGATATTTACAAAGAGAAAGAAATGCAGGAATTAGGTTAATTAAAAGTTGAGTTATACCTTTAGAAGACGGGGAAATAAACCTTTCTCATTCTTGGATGTTAGGACTGGTGGTGCCGCGCTGGGCGCGGAAATGCGGTAAAAACGCGACGTGTTGAACAAGCAGTGGTTAGTAGGCCTCTGCTGAAAAATTATTCAAGCCGGAGCTACGAAAGCTCACTAGATGGCGCTGCTTCGGAATGCAGTAATAAATACAATTGAGATTTATGGTCCTCTGAAAAGGATATGACTCAACCTTTTAACAAATGTTTCAAAGGGAAAATCCTATATATATATATATATATATATATATATATATATATATATATATATATATATATATATATATTCATTTGAACTTGAAGGGAAGAACAAAAAGTACTTTATTAACGTTTGAAAATTTGAACAAGATATATATATATATATATATATATATATACCGGGTGTCCATAATTAAACGATACTACTTCAAAATTGTGTACAGACGAAACCATTGTTGAGAAAGTTGTAAAATTCTGTGCACGACATAAAGAATAGACAGGAATTTGTTTGAGCGAATAAAAAAATTAGTTCAAAATTTCGCCACTAGAGGGCCTTTTTAATGGAGATCATATTTAGCATACATTAACACTTAGCATACATTTATAACAGATCACAGCTTTTGTTACATCAATAAAGGCTCAACACGATGACCATCATTTTCCGCTACTGTTTGAAATCGTAAGATAACATGTTCCACCGTTGACCACAGTGTGTTCTGGGACATGTTAAGAACATGTCGTGAAATACTGTCTTTGAGATCAGGTAAAGTTCTTGGTTGATCACAACTTACCAGCTGTCTTAAATGGCCCCAAAGCCAAAAATCACATGGATTGAGGTCAGGTGATCGGGGAGGCCTCAGATGAAGAAATTGGCGGCTGATCACACGTTCTTCTGTGAAGTGATGTTTAAGAACGTGCTTAATACAACGTGTTATGTGTGGAGGAGCTCCATCTTGCATAAAAAATATGCGTGAAAGGCACTGACGTGCTTGCAGATCCGGAATAATTTTATTCCGTAATAACGATGCATATCGCTATCCAGTGATAGAACATGTTACTGGACCCCAGCACCTAATTCCTCGAAAAAATACGGGCCAAGATTAAAAGACGCGGAAAACCCACACCACACCGTTACTTTTGGTGAGTGTAGCGGAACTTGTAAGGTGGAATGCGAATTGTCTGATTCCCAAATTCGACAGTTGTGAGTATTCAATGAACCGTCCAAATGAAAGTGTGCTTTGTCTGTCCAAAGGATTTTCCAAGGCCATTCTGGATCAACTTTCAAACGAGCAAGAAACTGCAGTGAGAACAAATGTCGAGTCTCGAAATCATGTGGAGGCAATTCCTGCACAAGAAGTTTGTATGGATAGTAACGGAGGATGTTTCGCATGATCTTCTGGACAGTTGAATGAGACAGATCCAATGCTTCTGCCACACGGCGAACACTTGTACTAGCCTGCACGTTGGATGCTTTGTCCTCTTCCACCTGAAGTGCAACTTTCTCTATTGCTTCCGCAGAAACAGGTTTTATTCCTCTTCCAGAACGAACATTCAACGATCCTGTTTCTTCAAATTTGGTTACCATTAATTGAAGATTTATAGCTGTCAATGGACTTTTTCGCATCCCCTTTAAAGTCCGAAATTTCCGTAGAGCGACTATTGCGGAATTATCGGTTTGATAGAATAACTTCACTAACAACGCTCGATCTGGTAAACGTAATGACATTCTGATTAGCAATACCGAGCACACTGAAAATAAACTAATCTCGCGTGAAAGTTCATCGCTTTTATAACAGTTGCTGTGTGACGTCGAAAAAAAGTTTGCAGTTCATTTTAGAGATTGTGTTTTTTAATGAGTATCAGTTATTGTGTTACCGTGTCCTGTGGATAAAAAAGCGATTTAATACAAATAGAAGGCCGGTAATAAATGTGGCCTTCATTCAAAAGCGACCTCTAGTGGTGAAATTTTAACCTAATTTTTTCTATTCGCTCAAACAAATTCCCATCCCTTCTTTATGTCGTACACAGAATTTTACAACTTTCTGAACAATAGTTTCATCTGTACACAATTTTGAAGTAGTATCGTTTAATTATGGACACCCGGTATATATATATATATATTGTTCACAAATTTTCAATCGTTAATACTTTCTATTAATCCATTCAAAGTAGGAGTTTTGACCTAAAATTTCTTTTTTATATTACTTGTTTTAAATTCAGGTTCATCATATGTAGTCCCTCAGTATTTACTTTCGCAGCATTGTTCCAAAAAATAATATGCAAGAAATTTTCTCGAATGAGATGGTGATATATATGCAATCGATCTTTCTTGGAATCTGGATAGTTTTTAATATAAATTTATAAATGCTAAAAACCCTAACGATGATAACTTTGATTGAACTCATCATTCAACTGTGGAATCGTGATAAATGAGTAAACATGAATAAATGATATTTCGTTGAATCAAAGCCAAAATACTGTCAAGAGATGATAAATTACGAAGGGAATGTATTAAAAATTTTACAGTACTATTAATTTTTATTATCTTCAACAAAATGATTTTTTAAAAACTGCTAAATTATTTCCCTTTCTATTAAACGCTTTTTTTATATCACACGTTTGCTTACAATCAAAAACAGAAAGAGAGGGTTGAATCAAAAGATTTTAGTTATTATTCCCATCTGTTTCATATAAATATATCCTTATGTTAGTTCTTTTGACGTTGGAAGGGTTGAAACTCATAAATTTTGCTCCAATTCATATAAAAACATTGAAGAAAACCTTACAAAAAGCTTTCAACCAAAAAGCACAAAAAAAATTACATATTTCAAATTGATATTAACAGCATAAGGAAGAATAGCGATATATTTATGATTGTTATTCGAAATTTACTATTTATAGTGATTTAGAAGTTAGTAGAACGTTTCCTAAATTATTTTTGAAAATGTGAAATATTTGAACGCTATGGATGAGTATAAGAAAACATGTTATGCAAACGCGTGAATAAAAATTAAAGTTCTAATACATAACTTGTATCACTTAAAGGAAAACATCGAACATTTTGTTCATACGAAGAAAAATATAAATTTGCCCCTATTGTCTTCCTTGTTCCTAATAAATTGTTTAGACTAACGTTGATGTAATTGTTTGCTACCCTTAAGAAAAATAAAAGTAATCAACTCAGTGGTCGTCTTGGGAAAAAAAGAATTAAGTAACAAGCGCATAGACACTGTCAAAGACTACGTGTAATAAATAGTGGGGGCTCACTGCAGAAAAAAATACACACAAGGGAGTTCAGGAAAGGAGCAGAGATATGAGAGCGGTAAAAAATAACATGAAGATATATTACTTAAAAGATTACATTTGGCTAGCAATCACTGCATTATTTTTAACTCTAGCTTTTATTATATTTTCGTATTTATTTTCGAAAGAAGAAACAAATGGAGACCTTTTAGTATTACAATTAGGAAAAAATAGAGGAAAAACATTTGATCTAATATTCAAATAAATAAATTCCACAGTAGTAAATACTTTATTTCTTTTATTGTCGAAAATAAATGAAATTAACTGTGTGTGTTCAAAAATATGATTGGACTTAATTTGAATAACAACGGATCATTTCAAATTTATTCTTGGAAAGAAGCTATAGATGTTGTTACACGTTCTCGGATACCAGAATGTGAAGGACTTGATCAGATCCCTGATTTTATGTACACTGAGGATATCCAAAACCAATAATGGATTGGTTGTAAGATCCTGCCTTGGGGAGCCCCAGGCACTATAGGATATTTTCTGGGGAAGCAAGCTGAGTGGTATACTTGGTGCATGTTGCATAACTCGTGGCACCATCAGTGTATGTCAAAAATCAAAGATGACATCTGAAAAAGCGAATAAGAGTGGTTTTGTCCTGCCTATTGCAAAAAATATTAGAGAACCCCCAGGACGACTCCTCTGATACCATTAGTGCTGTTGTAATTTCGAGTAAAGATCAGCCATAATCAGTTAAAATTTCACGTTATCATTTCTGTAATATAAATCGAAACAACTCAGGGTAGGAAATGTGTGTTTACTACTAAGTATAAGAGCAATCATACGGCAAAGATGATACTTAATATTTGAGTATAATCTAATCTTTTACTCTTAGAACACTTTGGCCATCTACGGTCTAATTCACCGTAATTCTGTTATTAGTTGTATGACCTCCAGTCGTTATTATTAATCTCTATCGAATGACTTAATCGTCAATTAGCAATATATGATCCTCCAGAAATTACTCGTCGACTAACTCTCGACTAGCTACCGATTACTCAAAACTAACCTCGAGTACCTAAAAGTCAATGCTTAAATAGAACCTTTCATTTGAATAAATCGAGATCTTCGGTAGAAAGTTTTCAATAGAACGACAGTTAAACAGAAATAAATTACCCCATGAGGATTAGAGACAGTTTCACGGATCGATTCATTACACTGTGAAGGGAACAGACCAAATGGTTTCATTTTTGCACTTTACCTTGCAAAAGAACTAATCTATAAGAGGTGCAGATGATATCAAAGGATCACAAGCACCATCTTTGCCATAGCTATCTGCAATCACATATTGACTTCAACGTCAACATGGGAATGGATCCAATGGAAGTGAACCTAACGAAATGTTGAGAGTCTTGTTTTAGATTTTTCTGAATAGTCATTCTAATATTGCCTCACACACACTGTTCTAATTGACTCAATATTGAATAGAATTTTTATTATCAGACCAAATCGAATATCATTTCTATCATTAAATGACAACACAGAGTCAAGGTCTTAATTTATGGCAGTTAATTTACAGAGGAAAATAAAGAAAAAAAATTCGCCTCTAGATCTTTGACACGAATTTTTTGGTTTAGTGGAAACTTTACTGCCAGTACTATCGCTATCGTTCCTGTTATCTGTATATACTTATATAGCTTCAACTTAGATATTATGAATTGTCTGTAGAGAAGATAAATTGATTGTAGACAGTTTTTAGTACTCATTAAAAATAAACATTTAGACATGAAGTTATCCTCAGAAAATGAAATAGTAATATCAATAAGCTATGATATTACGTTATCATAACTTAATATAAGTTATCATACATAATATAAGATAACTTAATATAATTTAGCTTAATATAAGAATCAATAAGTTATCAGACTTACTTTAATCTCGAAATATCCTGGTACTTAAATGTTATACTTGAATATTTGGTAATTTAATCTTTTTTATTTCTTGTCATAATAAAAAAGTATGTAAGATAATGTTTATATTTGTAAATAATATTATAAGAATAACTAAGAATTATTTATAGCACACTGTTAACACATCAATGGATATTACTAAACTAATAGTACTAAGTAACGAAAATATTCGTAAGGTTTTTAATGCATCTTACTTAGTTTCAAAATTAAACTATATAAAATTATTGCTATTGAAAAAATTATTCATAAATTTATCTTTAATTTTTTAAAAATATATTAAGTTGGATTGCCTTTAAAATAAACACTATTTGCATACAAATTGAATAAATTTTTTTCTTTACTTAAAAATCAACGCATTTTCTAAAAAAATAATATTTTTGACATGAAACGAAATGAAAGAAATGTATTAGAGCGCATATCGCAATACTAGTATACTATTCACATTGAATAAATACCATTCCAGTTGGTGATCACTCCTTTATTTTGAATTAGAAACATAAAAACATGAATTTATATATTATGCTAGCATGGAAATTCTCATTATATGACATTTCAAGTAACAGCAACAATTGTATTATTCCTAAAAATATGGAAGAAACTATTCTATTCAAAAACACGTCACAAACTAGACCTTTTCTTTGTTTTTAGAAGGAATAATAGTAAAAAACAAACGATCAAACATGTATATGTAAACATTACAAATTCGCTTTAAACATTTCGAATTTTTCTTTTTATATCTTAAGCTTGCTTGAACATGTTGACTTATGAGACAGTGCCAAATTACTTTTCAATGTTTTATTTATAAAATTGTTTTGACTTTTTTACTGAATTTTACATAATCGTTATTTTTTAAAAATTGTACTTTTTATCGAATAGTTAATGTTGCTATTTATTTTAAATTGGTTACAATTTTTCTCAAACATTTATTATTATGATATTTATTGGAGCAATAATCAAATCTTTTCTGTAGATGCTGCAGTTTCGACTATCTGAAGGGAAAGTAAACTTGACTTTAAATATTCAAAATTTAATCAACCATTTTCAATTTGAATTCATTTTTAGAAATAAGTTACTGTTATTTCCAAGTTTTTTTCGTTTTAAAAAAAACTTGGTCAGCTTTTGAAAAAATGTGTTTATGTTCAGCATGATTATTTTAGGTTCTTTATAAACATCTATATTAGATGGTTAGGATAATGCTATATTTTTAATTTACAAAGTAAGTTATTTTCTTTTGCACTTTTTTTCTTGATCCAAATTAGCATTTTATTTATGTGATAGTCAAAACTAAATTTATTTTTTAAAAATTTGCCGTAGTTATTTTTAATAGCACTATATATTTTCTAATAAGTATTTATAAGGTGGAAGTACTTATTTATTTTATAAAATTCTTATATATATATATATATATATATATATATATATATATATATATGTATACTAGAATATAGCTTAACAAAAGTATATTTCCTCTGAATAACTATTTTGTCCTATTCCAGTCTCTGACCTTTCGGTCATAAGTCGACGAACAGCCCAAAACAATATAGAACGATAAAAACAGTCACTGTAGGCCCAGTCAACAACACTCAAAGAAGTACAGTTTAAAACAGCTTGGCATATATTGAGGTGATTCCCAATCACTAGTAGGTCATGGTCATAAAGTGGGCAGGATTTTAAATCTGCCATTTTCATTCTATGCAAGAAATTCTGCCAAAGTCATGATCAGTAACAAGTTTAAAACAGGTCACACGCTGAATGATTCGAGCAAGAACCAGAAAGTCATTTGGTATTCACTGAATGAAGGGCATTATATTGTTTTAACTACAAAAATCCAAATTAATTCCATTAATGAAATGTTTTAATTAATGTGTATGAATGGGAAATGAGAGGTTAAAACTCTATTATACAGGGTAACGCTAAAATGATGGGAAGAACTTTGAGGGGTGGTAGAGCTCCTCCCTAAAACAAACAAATTTTGCATGGCTTGAAGTGCCGCGTGGAGGCACAAACAAAAAGTAACACATTAGCGGATAAATAAAACGTTCATTAACAGCATGATTAACGAGTGATTCTATGCATAAAATGTTAAAACAGTTTAAGAAATTGCATCCACCAACCATCATGCATGCTTGGCCACATTTAAGGCGTGATTGGGTTATAATGTTGTCGACAGTTGAAGGCAGAAAAGTAGTATGTCAGCGATTTTTTGCGCCACCAAAATCAGCATTAGCGTTTGAGAGTTTGATCGTTATATGTGATTTTACTAATACCGAAAAGACAGACATGCATCTAATGTACGGTGGCACTAATGGTAAAGGCAAAGTAGCGCTATGGCTGTGCCAGGAACGCTGTCCTAGTAGACTCATACCAAACCACAAAATATTTCAGCGATTACATCGACAGCTGAATGAAAATGGTTCATTTATATTTAGTATTGATGGAAGGGGTAGACCGAGGACTAGACGACAAGAACAGCTGCGAGAAGTCATCTTACACCATGTGGACGAAATACCCGGCACAAGTACAAGGGCTGTAGCATGTTGTCTACATGTCAGCCAACAAACCATTCAGAGAGTTTTTCGATTAGTGGATACAATTTCTAAAGCTGTTTTAACATTAGCTATACGGAATCACTCGTTAAGTACGCTGCTAATGAACGTTTTATGTTTCTGTTAAGGTTTTTTTTTGTGCATCAACGTGGCATTTCCACCTATAGATTCCTATACAAAAATTGCTTGTATTAATGACCTCTACCTCCCCTCAAAATTTATCTCATCCTTTTAGAATCACTCTGTATAATACTGATACTGTGCAGAGCAGTTCTGGTCACTAATGAAATCACAAAATTCCATTTAAGTAGAGTTGTTTTTATTTCGTTAATCGTAGCTATTTTTTTAACCATTTGTAAACAAATTATTCCCCTGTAATTAAATATCCCCAAAATTGTCAAAAAGGTATTCTAGAGTCGTTGTCAGAGTGGCAATATTGCTACCTTTTTGTTAGATAAACTTACTTATTTACTAAAAAATAGAATTGTGATTTAATATAAATATGGTAAATCTGAGATTTACTAATTATGATAAACCTCAGATTTATCATATTTCAGTGGAAAATATTGAAATCAATATATAATTAGAATAAGTATTGGGTATAGATCATGATCTTGTAAAGGAAAAACTCTAATTTGTAACCTATCAAGGTGGAGTGAGTAAGTGAATATTAATGTCGCACTGAGACGAAGGCTTTTGGGGACGGACCACGCAATTTTAGAACCATGGTCAAGTGATGTGGACGACACCTGAGTTGGCCCTCATCTCTCCTAACTACCAAACCACACCAACGGGAGGACGTTTCAGCTCTCGACAGATTTAACGTGCATCGCTGCCCTGCGCGGCGGGTCTTCAGTGGTACTGGGCTCGAACCCGTGACAAAGCCAGCCACGGTCCGATACCTATACCACTCGGCTACCGCGGCCCCTATCAAGGTGGAATAGAGGTTTTATGGTAGGGATATTGGAGAAAATGAATTTAAAAAACGGATTTCAAAATTTAATATTGCCACAAATGGTAGAATTTTTTAAAAAAGAATGGAAAAACTTAATTTTGCTTAGATGATTTTAGACTGTAAATAAATTATATTCTTTAATGTAAATAATCAAAAGTAAAGATATATTATTAGTGAGCACTGTGTGTAGTGGGAAATACAATCTACAGCGCAAAATTTCTTAACCCTTTTCTCTTTCGCAACCAACGTCGAATCAGTCCGATCCAAGCATGTTCCCGTCTTCCATTTTATTGTGTACTTCAATTTCAGGGGTGAGGTGCTATTTTTTTAAAATTAATACTAAAGAAGCTGTTAAATGTGGTGATTTTTTCCTTCTAACTATTTAGTATGCGTCCTATCATTACAATAAATGTTAAAAAGCACTAAAACATGTCAGTTTCACTTTGAACAAAAATCCCTTTGACTTCTTACCATAAAATCCTCATTCCACTTGTGGCAGTATTTAACAAAAAAATTATTTTTTTGTTTTATTTTTCCCTTTATTTATATATTCCGCATAAATAGGTTTTGAAATTCTGAAAAAAAAAAAGTTTTCGATCAACCTTAATGTGAGAATCCGTGGTAGTGACCAAAAATGGCCACAGTTTGTAGTGGGGCAACAGAAAACGAAAAGCATCTGCTGAAAACGTCCATTGCTTTAATTCAGAGGCTATAAGGTAGTTTAGAGGGGAGAAGGAAAGTTACTTAAAGGTTTTGGAAGGAGAAGGTTTAAAGCTTAATGCCCCTTCTAATTGATCGCGTGCTTCCAAGTCGAAGGTATTCTGTCGGCAGGTAGAAGTAAAATTTCGAGATGGAAATTTAGAAGCAAATGGGCGAATAAAAGTTTCGTGCCGTTAAAATATTCACTTGAACGAAAAGATATTATTTCCGAGCAAGGGGGAAATGCCAGAGCGTTTAATTTATAAATATTTTCTCTGCAAATTGTGAGGTACGTTTCTTCGCGATCCAATTAAGAAGTTGTACTCGTGACGTAATTAAGACTGTTCATTAAGGGTGAAACATCGGTGGTGGTTAGTTTGTTAGAAGCTGAAGGGAAAAAATTATGTTAAACAGTGCATTTAAATAAGCTAGTTTTCTCCAGGCACTTTTTTTCATGTCCCATCTACTCTCAAAATGATCATTCTCTGTCTAATTGCGTTCTCGAAAAATCTCGTTTCATAATGTAGACACTTTCCTTCGCTGTAATTACATTTGAATCTCTTAAGACTTTTCTGAAAATTGTGAATTTAAATTTGGATTAAGAAAATCTTATTTAAGGTGAACTTATTTAAATATGGTACAGTCACATATTCTAACAAGTCCTATACGGGCTGAGAAAACTGGTTTGCTATATCAAATGGTCACCGGAATGAGTTTGGGTTTCGATTAAATGTCCCTGCGAGAGACAGACTTGGACTTTTGAATTACAGTCGTTATTAAGAAATGATCGTAAAGCTGGTGCATGGAAACGGCTGTCTCGAGCTAATGTACTGTATAAATCTTGTGATAAATAATGGTGGGAGTTTTGAAATTTGTAGCAAATTTCTGCCAGATATTAGTACGCACTGTTATGACTAGTCGTCTAGGTTTAATGGTTCCCTCTAAATAACGATGTTTGCCTTAAAATGACGTTTTTCTCCAAAATGCAACATACAGTGATAATATTTACTGCGATGTTTTCATGTACGCATTTAATCTATTTGGTCGGTAACTATAGTTAAATAGAATCCATCTGTTGAATTGATTTTACATGTCCATGTTTCAAGATCTAAAACAGAGGTCGGCAACCTATGGCACGCGTGCCAGATGTGGCATGTAAAGCAACTCTACACCACTCTGCTAAGTTATTACATAAAGTTAGACCGCTCCATCTCTCCTCTTTGTGCCTAAGGCATTTTTATTCAAAAATTGTTTCTTACTTTCAATCCTTGTAATAAAATGATTCTGCAGAAGCCACTTGTGTGTAGTTTATGTGTTGCTATTTTATTGTTTAAAAAAATTGCATATGCTGTGCTTTTCTCTTTTTATTCTACACACACACACACACACACACACACACATATATATATATATATATATATATATATATATATATATATGAACTAATATTTTCTGTCTTGAAATATATTTAGAGTCCTCAAAGAAGTTTTTTGAAAACTGAGCATCCAGAATCATGTATCAAACTAAAAGACGCAAATTATATCCGTGATATTGTAATATTAAGCCGAGCTTTTCTAGGACAAGGTTCTCATTGAAAGTTAAGTTTTTTTTATTTAACTATGTGAAGGAATACTTATAGAAGGTGTTTTTTTTTCTTATTTTATTTTAACAAATATTCGTAAAAGGTGCATAATACATAATAAAGGGTGATTTTTTAGAGGCATAGAACTTTAAATTGCAATAAAACAACGATGTATTATTCGATTGACATAATTTTTTTTTATTCGAAAGATAACCTTGTGACATTACATTTTAAATATGATCAAGCAAGGCGTAGATTCGTCGAATGGGCCCAAAACGAGTTTGCCGTTGTTCCCAATTTTCATAGGCGAATTTTGTTTAGCGATGAAGCGCACTTCTGGTTGAATGGCTACGTCAACAAACAAAACTGCCGCATTTGGAGTGAAGCTAATCCACAAGTGTATGTCGAAACACCGTTATATCCAGAAAAACTGACTGTTTGGTGCGCTTTATGAGCTGGTGGAATCATTGGTCCGTACTTCTTCAAAAACGATGAAGGATACAAAGTTACAGTCAATGGTGATCGGTATAGAGCCATGATTGCTAACTTTTTCATTCCTGAATTGAACAATCATGATGTCCAGGAGCTGTGGTTCCAACAAGACGGCGCAACATGTCACACAGCTCGTGCCACAATCGATTTATTGAAAGACACGTTGGGTGACCGCCTAATTTCACGTTTTGGACCTGTGAATTGGCCTCCAAGATCTTGTGATTTAACACCGCTAGACTCTTTTCTGTGGGGCTGTGTAAAGTCATTGGTCTATGCGGATAAGCCACAAACGCTTGACCATTTGGAAGACAACATTCGCCGTGTTATTTCCGATATACGGCCACACATATTGGAAAAGGTCATCGAAAATTGGATGTCCAGATTGGACTACATCCGAGCCAGCCGTGGCAGTCCTATGCCAGAAATCATATTTAAAATGTAATGCCATAAGATTATCTTTCGAAAAAAAAAAAATTATGTCAATCGAATAATACATCGTTGTTTTATTGCAATTTAAAGTTCTATACCTCTAAAAAAACACCCTTTATATGCACAGTTTAAATTTTTTATTAGTGTTAAATGAATAGTTGTGTTTCAAGTTGCATATTTGTCCGTTATATATTTAAATAATACCTAATTAATGTATAAAAAACCTCTCTAAATTTATATTTTTTGCTTTTATTCTCTGATTCTGCATTCATTGTCATGAGAATTGATTTTTCTTCCTAATATTTCTTACTGCATGACGCCTATAATTATACTGGTAGATAGGTTTGGCACACCACAGCTACAAGGTTACCTATCCCTGATCTAAAAATAATGAAATGCACTTAAATATAACTTAAAAGTAAGTTAATTTAACAATAATCACCACAAAGAAAAGATTCTTAGACAAGTGAAGTGCTTAAATCATGTAAACAAAATCTGTATAGCTAACCTTTGATTACATAGATTTCATTCCATTCATTCTCTAACTCAGTTTGAGTCACAGATATATCAGTTTTCTTACTTAAAATTCCTGAAATTATATATATAATACTATTTGGTATACCCATTCTGGTGTATTGAAAAATTGAACCGGTATACCCACCGGTGTATTGAAAAATTAAACCACAAACATTGAAGGATAAAGAAGCTTTTAATTAGTTAATTTTACTTGAATTGCAACTTAAAAAAAAGCTTTTTGCATATCTCAGATGATCAAAAAACATATTTGTTAAGTTTTAAGTCTGTAGATCTAATAGCTGATAAAAAGGATTTGTTTTTATTTATAACGACCCTTAACTCTCTTGTGGGTTGATTTTTGAAAATACCTTCCTAAGCTGATCTCTGCTCAGCAAAAGTAACACATTGTTACAAATTTTGTGTAATGAACACTTAAAATAGGGTACATAATTTATATCTGGATGTGTAATTCGTTAATATTACTTTCTGTTGCATTTATTTTATGTTGAAGTGGCAATATTTGCACACACACACACACAAGCAACGTCATTCCTTACATTATAATAGTGATTCAATGGAAACACAGTGAAATGTTAGTGATATAGCTAAGTTGGCATCATTTTTGGCGATTATGTTGGTAACTTGGTGATTGATTGAACGATACAGAAGTCGATATACTGCAGCGCCACCTGATGAGGAGTTTCAAGAAAGAGGATATCACAAAAACCTTCTCCACAAAAAAAATACATATAAATGCCAATTCTCATTGTGATATTGATTTCATATATATATATATATATATATATATATATATATATATATATATATATATATATATATATACACTCAGGAACATTGAAAATAGCGACCCAAGAAGAAAGCATCGGATTGAAATGAAATTTAATACACATAATGACACAATCAAGAGATTCACTTGATCTCAAGAACAAGACAATTAAACGAATACAGGGTGTGCAACGACACAAATACTGGGCAACTTCAATAGCGCGTTAGACCACCTCCAGCTGCAATACATGCTGCCAACCGGTCCGGCATTGAGTTGATTAGACACCTTATGTTGTCCTGAGGCAGATGGGCCCACAAATCTTAAGCATCCAACTCTAAATCATGTACAGAGTGACACGATGGCATCTGCCGTTTTAGCTGATCCTACACGTGCTCTACAGGGGACAAATCGGGGGAGCGGGCCGGCCATGGAAGAGTCTGAAAATGACGTAGGAGGTCTTGAGAAACTCGTGCTGTATGCGGACGAGCATTATTTTGCTGGAAAATTGCCCCTGTGAAACCATTTAGGAAAGGTCCTACATGGGGTCGAAGAATATCATCAACGTAACGTTAGCCCGTTAAGGTTCCACGCATCACAATTAAAGTGGACCGGCTACCATAGGCTATGATCCCCCAGACCAGTACACCAGTGTGATGTAGGCAGTGTGATGTAGAACAGTGTGGGGGGATTGTACCGCTCACCAGGGTGCCTCCACACCCGTAGACAGTTATCATCTGTCCCCAAAACAAACCGGGATTCATCACTAAACACAACCTTTTGCCAATCTGTGACATTCCACATTGATCTGGCTTGGCACCACTGTAGACGCAGTTGCCGATGTTCCGGTGTTAAAGGGAGTGCACGGAAAGGGCACTTGGATTTAAGATTTGCTTCTGCAAGGTGTCTGGAAATTGTTTAAGGAACAATTGCTACGCCTACGTTAGCTCGTATCGTTGAACGAGTCACTGTGGGGTCCACAAGTGCTTGCCGCACGATCCTGCGATCCTCTCTCCTCGTGGTCTTCCTGGTCGCTCCAGACACGGTTTTCAGCGCGTGGGTACCTTCTCGTGTCTACTGATCCCAACAATTTCTAACGGCACACTCCGAACGATCCACCTGGCCAGCAACACGGCGCATCGACCAGCCTGCAGTTTTCAGCCCGATGATTAGACCTCTCTTAAACTCGCCTAACTGTGAGAAATGTCTTCTAGCACGTTTACCTGGCATGTTTCGTTTACCAAAGCCTTCCTACAATCGGCGGGTAATCGTCACGTTTATGAATCTTCGAATTTACGCTGGCTTATACAACACCCTTTTCCTGATTGTAGCGCCACCTCGGCGTGGGCGTGTATGAGCTGGTGTATTGGCACAAAACTTGGATCATTTGCATATCACATTACGCTGTACTTATTTGTAAAGTTTTGCGATTTTACTTAGCTTCCTTCTTGGGTCGCTATTTTCAATGTTCCTGAGTGTTCATATATATATAGTAAACGGTATATATTTATACAACATCGTTAAATACAATGTGAAGAGGGTGGGTAACGGCTAGTATATATATATATATATATATATATATATATATATATATATATATATATATATATATATATATAAATTTACATATATATAAATTATTGATGTCTAGCATTAAGAATTCGATTGTATTGAAAATCTGTAACTCTCTCCTCTTGTTATAAAAAGGACATTAATTATATTATCTAATATTTCTATTTATATCTAAAATAGAAGTAGAAAGATTTTTTGCGCTCACTTAACCTAATAATCAAATGGATTTCCGCCAAGGCAGCTTTCACTTGATCTCTACTCCATAAAATAAACATGCGTGCTAAATTTCAAGTCTAAATCTAACAGAGCAAAAATGGAATTTTTATCATCAATACCTCGTTGAAAGCATTCTTAGCGGATTCCAATTCAATAAAAGAAGCAAGCAAACCAAATTTTATATTTATAGTCCTATCAGTTCGAAAACGGGAATTTTGTCTATAATACGCCCAATAACTTCCCCCGCTTTCCCCTGGCGTTGATTTCCGTAAAATCTATTCTTAGTGGATTTCTCTTCAACTAAAGAAACATGCTCAACAAATTTCAAGTAAATGGGTTAAATTCAAAAACAGGAATTTTTTTATAACTCTCCTTAAACCCTCGCAATCTCACTCCTTTGGGGTCCGTTTTCGCAAAACTCTTTGTAAGAGAAACTTTATTCCATGAACGGAACATACCTTCTAATTTTCAAGCAGGTGGATCTAGTAGTTGAAAAGCGGAAATATTTATCTATTACGCTCCTTAATCCTCCTCAGTGACCCCTGGGATCAATTTTCCCCAAACCTATTTTGTAGCGGATCTCTACACCATGAAAGGAATCCGCTTATATATATACCAAATTTTAAGACTGTACGTATAATAGTTTAAAAATGGAAATAAGTATTTATAGCACACTTAAGCCCCCCAACATCACTTAGGAAGCGATTTTCACAAAACCCATTTTGTAACGGATCTCTACTCTATGAAAAGAATCCGCTTATCAAATTTCAAGACTCTACGTCTAATAGTTTTAAAATGGAAATAATTATCTATAACGTCCCCTAAGCCACTTAGGAAGCGATTTTCACAAAACCCATCTTATATCGGATCTCTACCCAATGAATGGAATCTGCTTACTCAGTTGCAAGATTTTTCGTCTAATAGTTCAAAAAAGGAGTTAATTGCCTATAACGCTCCTTAATTGGCGATTTTTATCTCTACTCTTTGAAAGGAATCTGCTTATCAAATTTCAAGACTGTGCGTCTAATAGTTTAAAAATGTAAATAATTATCTATAATGCCCCTTAAGCACCCTCAACGCCCCTTGGAGGTCAATTTTCGTAAAAATAAAAAAAATATGTGTAGGGTATCTCTACTTTATGAATGGAATCTGTGTACCAAGTTTCAAGACTACATTTAATAGTTTAATAATGGAAATAACTATCTATAATGCTCCTTAAACCCCGTAACGCCCCTTGGGGTTCGATCTTTGCAAAATCCGTTTTTAGCTGATGTCTACTCCATGAAGGGAACCTACCTACCAAATTTCAAATCTGTAGGTTTAATATATCGGAGATATCGTGATTAGTCAGTGAGTGAGTGAGTCGCTTTTCTCCTTTTTATATACAGATATATATATGTATAGATATATAGATAGATGTAGATTTTTTATATATATAGATAGATAGATATATAGATTTTTTAAAAATATTATAAATCTGAGCACATACAATTGCTATTTATATAGGTCGCCACAGGCTTCACTATTTATACCAAATAATTATTACTGAATTAAGCTACCTTTTTTCTGAAATAACAGTATCTAATCAAAATATATTACAATTGTCATTTCATATAGATTTCATTCTACTTTAAAATCTACAATATGTAGTCAGAAACTCTTAGTAGGATGAATATAGGCTGCCATGATTTAAGAGTTAGAAAACATGTATATCTTAGGTTCACATTTCTACAACACGTCAAGGAACAATTGAGGCCACAGTAACTTAGTAAACATGGTCACGTATTCGTGGCCTGCTTGGCATGTCTCGAGGCATGTTGGCGCCATGCTGGGCATGCTCGGCGAGTCTTGTGACACTAAAGAAAAGTCGTATAAATGGACATGCACGTTAAATCTGTCGAGGCTCAAGTCATTCCTTTGGCGTGGTGCAGTGGTTCGGAGAGAGGGTGCCAGCTTAAGTGTCGTCATTTTCATTTGACCACGATTCAAATTTATGAGTTCGCCGTCACCAATAGCTTTCGTGTTGCTTCTCCTTTCTTTAGAAATTTCTTTACAAAACGAAAAGCATTTTAATTTTATGTTAACAGTTTGAATAAATATGCTTTTGAAACAATGCAAGAATAAAAAGTGAACAAAAAAAAACATAAGTTGCAATTTAAAAACTACGTGCCTGAAATTTGTTTTTTTACAAAGTCACTAAAAAGGAAACAAAATCAGATTTTATCTCAGAATCAAATCTGAAAATTTTGCAAATCTTTTGTCAGATGAAAATCTGAAGAAAAACAGGATTTTAAGTAATAAATAATTACATATGTTCCCCAAATAATTTTTTTTTTTTTTTTACTGAGAGTTCTTTGAATTTTACATCATTTCCCCCTAAAAGAATAATTTTAAGCTCTGCAAGCTTCGTACAAAATACAAGTATATTTTTTATCTTTGAGAGGTACTTAAAAATCCATTAATCTGTTTACTTTTTTAATAGTTTCAAAAAAAATTATCTTTCCGAAATTATCGTTTATACAGCCTAAAAAAGGAAACCACCATTTAAAACCTTCAAGATTTTTTTCTATTCTCTCTACAAAAGATAAGATTCTAAAATATCATTTGAATTTTAAATACTTCTAAAGAATTATTATTACCCAAATTTGACGGAATGCCAACTATAAGATTTATCCATTCTTCTGCAAGCTTACTGTTCGTAATGGATTTTAAAAGATATAATTACAAGCATAACAATACACATAAAAACCTTATAATGCTAAATTTCTGAAAATTCATATTCATAAAAAATCAAATTCTTACTTTTCCAAATGTTTTCAAAATGTGTTTTTATAAGAAAACTATGAAGTAAAAAACCAAGGTGAAAAGAAAAGGCTTCAAATTCCAAGAGAAAATTCTGAAATTAGTGGCAATTCCATTTCGTTAAACGTTAGTATCTTTTGACGCTTTTTTTAAAATCCTTTTTTACATATGAATAATAGAAATGCATCAATAAATATATCAGAAATAATTTCTTATGAATACACTATTTCCTTTTCTAAAGTACTTCAACAAAAAATATATTTATGTATTTAGAATTTTTTCAAAAATTATGTGCTTCAAAAGATTGTTTTAAAAGAAAACTTAGAATAAAACTATTAAATTGCTTAGTTAAATCCCAATGAGAGAGAAGCTTCGAAGAACAATTAAAAAATAGAAAAGAATAAGAAAATTTTTTTTTTGCTGTATTTTGCATTCTCCTTAAAAAAAAGAGAATTCCCCGAAACAATATTAGTACAATTTTTGTTGGTAGAAGCTGCAGCAATTGGAATAATAGAGAATGTTCAAAAATGACTCTGTATGTTTCATCGGATTCACTTCTAGTGAAACCTTCAGCATGCTAACGTTGAAGGCAAATGGGTTGCAGACACTTTGGCTGCAGACAATTCGTGGTCCTTCTATATCATCGGCATCTCTTACCTATTCGGGGTTCTTTTCCAGAGCAAAGTGCAAAAACAAAATCATTTAGTTTGTTCCACCTCAACACTATCGGTATCAAAGCAATTGTCCTGGTGATTCTCTGACACTTGACCGCAATAGGCTGGACCAAACCACATTCATTCACTTTTTCACTGGTCATCTTAGATCTTTAGCTTATACTGATGGTGCCAAGAGCTGTGCAGTGTGCGCCAAGTGCACCACTGGGTTTGCTTTCTCTAAACATATTCTAGAGCAGGGGTAGCGAACCTTTAAGGGGCAACGTGCCATTTTTCCTAAAGAAATGTTTTATGAAGTATAGATGTACCATCAAATATAATTTTGACTTATTATTGGGAAAATATTAAAATTAAATAGTAATGACTCAAAACTATTTACTACGGAAAAATACATTTTGTACTGTATAATAGTCAATGCTTTAGTTATACGTGTAATTCAAATTAAAGTTTTATTAATATGACTTCTGTTGCTGCAGATTGAATGACAACTTATATTAGGATTGCAAGATTTTAATTTTAGTAGAATGCATGCTGAATTGGAGTCACCTGCGAAAGCAGTTTCTATAAACGAGTCTTTTACATTATTTATCTCTTAAAAGCAATAACTCAAAATCATAGGTAAAATGAAAATATGTGGAGATTCAGAAATTCACCACTAGAGAGCTGGAAGAATCGAAGCCAAAACTTTGGGCCACTCCTTCACGTGAGGACAATTCGCCATGTTTTTTCTGCTGTCATGCCTTCGCGATTGACTTTCTGCTTTTCATGCCTAAGCGTAAGCTGTAATCCATTCATTCTAAACTATAATCGTTAGCCAATTATTATTCGAAATCTGAAATGTAACAATATCTGATATGTACCACCATGTGAGCGTAGAATATCGATTAAAGTGAAAACTGGAAGAGGCGAGTCTTTTCTTTGTTCTGATGAATTCCTTTTGTATTAAAATTCTTAATGTGTTCTATTCTAAATTTAAGTCTAATCGTTTAGAAACTAAAATCTTAATTCTAATCTAACAATATGGTTAAAGTAGCATGAGCCATCGTCTTCAAGCATTTAAATGTGACTTTAATCAAATTCTATGTTTAGAAAATATCGTTATTGACATTTTTACTTATATTTCTTGTTAATCTTTCTGTTTCAATCAACTCCAACCTTTTTCTTGTTTCAATAAATTTCTGAATCCACATTGAGCTAGACTGGAAATAAATCAGTTGCGATTCAAGTTCTTCAATTTCCAACCAATCGAATTGGGACAATTTCAGTTTATCAAATGAAGTCACATCAAGGTACAGAATCAACTTGAACATTTCCGAGTAATCATGAAACTGCGAAATTCTTGCTGAAAATTCCTTGATTGAAGAATTGGTTACAGAAACAAAATACACAAAATCATAAATGTAACACACAAAATCATAAATCTAGCGCAAATAAACTTTAAAATACAACTGTATCAACGAAATTTTCTTGTGCTATGCGTAGACAAAATTTGTATCATTAGAAATTGAATTCCACGACGTAACTTAGACAAAGTACTGACAAATGAGTGTGCTCCCCATCGAACCGCGACAGATCACTCGCGTTTGTTCGTAACACTTTTTAGTAAACGTTGTTAATTTGAAATAAAATGCAAACCGTTTTGATCGGTGGAGTGCAAAAAATATTGCGTCACGTGCCATCAATGGCATACGTGGCACTGGTTCACCATCCCTATTCTAGAGTGTGCCTGAGGCTCTCTAGATAAGACCTTGCAGCCAATCTTAAAGTTTTTTTTAGATTCCATTAGGATATATGGATTTACAGACCGGATTTAGTCTCGTTGATTTCCGGGGATGTGCAAAAACAACATAGAGAATGGACTTGAGACGGATGTATAATATAAGTTTTTGAAACGATATTAGTACAGATGTAGATGAAGTACAGAAGTCTGCGTGAGCCGTAATTTTTCCTGCAAAAATGTTGTAAGAGGAATTTTAGTTTTTAAAGTCAAATCGAACGTTTTATTCAAGTAAATAAAACAATTATGTATTTATTTGTTTTTAGATAATTTTTCAAAATTTTATTCAAAATACTTAAATGTTATTAAGAAATTAATTTCCTTGTTAAAATTTGTGAAGAAATTTCATTATCTAAATCAGGGGTGTCCAACCCAAATGATCTTGCAGGCTGCTACGGAAAAACATTATAATCTCGTGGGCCGTTCATAAAAATATGTACATTTATATCAGATTTGGAAACAAAAAACATTTATTGGAGTGAAAATTTAAAACAGAATGAATTAATTTTATTATTTTCATTATTTTTCATATATACATACAAAGAAATTATAATAATGTTTATATAATATAATAATAAAAAGATCAAATAATGTTTAAAATGTTACATTTGCTATTTTCTTGAAAATTACAGAGTTCCTTTTGAATTGATCTTTCGTTACTCATTGTTTAAATTTGATTGTGCTGTCATTATCAAAGGATTACGTATACATTGTCTTTGATCTTAGACGTCCTGAATAATTTTTTAAACTTTAAAAAACATCTCTGACTGCCTCTTGCATTTTTGGCACTCCAAACAGAAAAGGAGGAGGAGAAATGAAAGTCACACACATAGAGAATCATGTGCCATCCACGGTAAAGGATAAGCACAATGCAATTCGGAATTTATTAAAAAAGTAATTTATTGTAGCAAAATCAAACGTAACTGCTTGATAAAATATAAATCTATTTTAATATAAAAGACATTTCTATTATCAAAAAGGATTTATTTTAAAACAAGAACAGTTAACAGGCAAATACAATGTATATATAAATATACTAGCCGTTACCCACCCGCTTCACTGAGTATTTCACGATGTTGTATATATGTATACTGTTTACATATATATTAATTATTGATATCTAGCATTAAGAATTCGATTGTATTGAAAAATATATTTATAGCTGTTACACTCTCACCCCTTGATATAAAAAGAACATAAATTATAATATCTAATTTCTATTTATATCTAAAATAGAAGTAGAAAGATTTTTTTTCGCTCACACTTAACCTAATAATCAAGTGGATTTCCACCAAAGTAACTTTCAGTGGATCTCTAGTCCATAAATAAACATGCGTGCTAAATTTCAAGTCTAAATCTAACAGAGCAAAAACGGAATTTTTATCATCAATACCTCGTTGACAGCATTCTTAGCGGATTCCAATTCAACAAAAGAAGCATGCAAACCAAGTTTTAGTATTATAGTCTTAGCAGTTCAAAAACGGGAATTTTGTCTATCAATACGCCTCAATAACTCTCCCCGCTTCCTCCTGGAGTTGATTTCCGTAAAATCCATTCTTAGTGGAACTCTATTCAACTATAAAGAAAAATGCTCAACAAATTTCAAGTAAATGAGTTAAATTCAAAAACAGAAATTTTTCTATAACACGCCTTAATCCCTCGCAACTCCACTCCTTTGGGGGTCCGTTTTCGCAAAATTCTTTGTAAAAGAATCTTTATTCCATGAACGGAACACACCTTCTAATTTTCAAGCAGGTGGTTCTGTTAGTTGAAAAGCGGAAATATTTATCTATTACGCCCCTTAATCCCCCTCAGTGACCCTTGGGGATCAATTTCCCCCAAAACTATTTTGTAGCGGAACTCTACACCATGAAAGGAATTCGCTTATACCAAATTTTAAGACTGTACGTCTAATAGTTTAAAAATGGAAATAATTATCTATAACGCCCCTTAAGCCCCCGCAACGCTACTTAGGAAACGATTTTCACAAAACATCTTATACCGAATCTCTACTTAATGAATGGAATGAGCTTACTTAATTTCGATATTTTACGTCTAATAGTTTAAGAAAGGAGTTAAATGCCTATAACGCCACTTAATTCTCTACAGAGCCACTTGGGATTCGATTTTGACAAAACCCATTTTGCAGCGGATCTGTACTCTATGAAAGGAATCCGCTTACCAAATTTCAAGATTGTATGTCTGATAGTTTAAAAATGGAAATAATTATGTATAACTCCCCTTAAGCTCCCGCAACGCCACTTAGGAAACGATTTTCACAAAACCCATCTTATAGCGGATCTCTACTTAATGAATGGAATCAGCTCACTAAATTTCGAGATTTTACGTCTAATAGTTTAAGAAAGGAGTTCATTGCCTATAACGCCACCTAATACTCTACAACGCCACTTGGGAGTCGATTTTGACAAAACCTATTTTGCAACGGATCTGTACTCTATGAAAGGAATCCGCTTACCAAATTTCAAGATATATATATATATATATATATGACAGGCCCCAGGCCTGCTGGTAAAATGAGGAGATCATCATCTTCACAATATTCCTTTATTACGCTTTCATCATATATAATCTAACATGGCGGACCTTTTGCCGCGCAACCGGGTGTTACCAAATACAACATCGCAGCGAGGAGACACCAGCCAAGTCCTTCCTTAGTATGCGTTCGCCTTCGTCAGCGCTCGTTGCTCCTTTTAACAGGCTTGTTTACTCATAAATCCTTACGCGATGGTAAAGAGTTCGCTCTATTTTCATTTATTACTTCCTTAATTTTGAACCTAAACTTTTCAAACCTGACAAATTCCCCCCCCCTCCGCTGAAGTCTGGCACAGCCAGATTGGCCAATTCTGACTGGCAAGTCCCCAGGGAAAAAAATTATATTTCAATTATATCAAATTCCCCAAATGAAATAAAATCTAGAAGATTTAATAATGGTGTAAAAGAGTGGGCTGGTGAATCCTAACATGTACAAAAAAATAGCAATAATGAATAACAAAGTATCAAAAATTTGGTATAAAACTTTGTGTTACATAGAATTGTTTTCTGAAAAATATCACACATCTAATACTTCCACTATGACTATAATAATAATGAGGTTAATAAAAAACAACATAAGATAAAGATAATTCACATTAGACATTCAAAAATATAGTAGTGCTAAACAACATAACATAAGATCAAGTGAAATTCTCACTAAATGTGCATTGATAGTAAACAATGTTACTAAAGTGATAAATGTTGAAAAGTTACAAGTACTTCAAAATGGTATTGAATGTTGGAATAATGAGTACATAAATACATAGAAAGAATAGGTATAGAGTAAATAACATGATTTTAGGAATAATGGTAAAGTAAATACATACAAAGAATAGATATAAAATAAGTAACAGCAAAATGAGTTTAGGAATAATGGTAAAGTAAGTACATACAAAAGGACATATATAAAATAAGTAATAGCAAAATGAGTTTAGGAATAATGGTAAAGTAAATACATAAAAAAAGACATACATGGAGTAACTAACAGCAACATGATTTTAGGAGCTCCCAAAAAAGAAAAGATTACATAACTATACACAGAAATTTATCAAAATAAACACAACATCAACATTATATCAAAATATCACTAGAAATATAAAATGCAAAGAAAAATAAGGGTATTTCAGCTATATCAAGTACAGGTAAAAGTTCAATCAATGTAATGTAATGTTTCACAGTCCTGTCTTGGAAAAATCATAGTTCAATGTTCATCATCCAATTATTGTTTATCTCACAGTCCTTTTGTTTATTATTAGAATCTACTCAATCAACTGATTTAAAAAAAATACAACCATAATAAAATCTTCATAACATCACATACTATATTTTAACTTTCAGAATATACTTATCACAAATAATCACAATGAAATTATTATAACACAATGTATCGTAAAATGACCTCATCACAATGTTTTCATACAGTCCATAATTCAGTTATTTTTTTTAAAAATAGTCTTCAATATTGTGTTCATTATGAATAAAGATACAATACAAATTCAATTACATTAAATGTGGATTTTCATAATGTAAACAAGTCTTAAATTCAAATTTTAAACAACTTTTATTATTATTTTTTTTTTACATAACAATGCACTTCTTTTAAAATTACAATGCACTTCTTCCTAAAATTACAATGCACTTCTTCCCCCCAATGTTTGAGAAAACAAACTCTATAACAAATATAAATAAGAATTTAGCATAATTGGAAATTGGATTTTGAATGAAAAGGTTTTAATCTTGTAGAATGAACAATATCTGTTAATTTTCCTGTATATTGATTTGGTTTATCTATTTCATAAGTAACATTTGAGAGTTTCCTGACAACTTTAAAAGGACCATTATAAGGAGATTGAAGTTTACTTGAATTAGGGTATGAGAAATTTTGATATAAGACTAAATCTCCAACTTTAAATTTTGCATCAACATAATGTTTATCATACCTTTGTTTATTTATCTTATGATGCTTAATTGTTCTGTTTACTGCAATTTGTCTAGCTTGTTGTATAGGTGGATAGTTTAATTTTACTTGATTAGGTAATGGCGAATCATATGGCAAAGTTCCAAACATTAAATATGCAGGTGGAAAGCCAGTAACATCATGTGTCGAGTTATTGTATTCATATGTAACTTGTTCTAATAATTTTGTCCAAGGAGTTTTTGTAGTTGAATTAACTTTACATCTTAATTTTGCTACTAATGTCTGATTAACTCTTTCATTCTTTCCATTGCATTGTGGTCTATTTGCTGAAGTTAGTAATTGTCTAATTATTATGATGTTTTAAGAATTTCTTAAATTTAGATGAAGTGAATGCAGCATTTCTATCACTTAAAAGTTGTTTTGGGCATTGAATTGAAAAAATTTGTTTTAAGCAATTTGTATAAGTTTCAGAAGTGACACTTTTTGATGGAAATGTCCAAGCATATCTGGTAGCATGATCCAGAACAATATGCAGGTATTTCTTTTGTGAATTATGATAATTAAATCCTCCTACAGTGTCTAGTGAAATCATTTCAAATGGTTCTTCTGCTACAGGAACTTCTTGCGATAATCCATACTTTTTTGTGTAGACTTTTTATTCAGTTGACATGTTTCACAACATTTAACAAAATTTGAAATGTCTAATATAATGTCTTTCCAGTAGTAAATTGGGAAATTAATTTTAACATCTTTTTACACCTGGGTGACCAAATTGTTCATGTGCAGTTGTAATTAATTTTTCTCTCAAAGATAACGGTACTACAATTTTAATTAAATTCTTTTTCTTAACTGTTAATACATCATTAATTTTTATATATTTTGGATCATTAATGTTTTCTGAATTTTGGTATTTAATAATTTCATCAGTATTTAAAAAATGACAAATGGGTGATATATAATGGCATACAGGGTTCCTCGACAACATGTCTGCTTCAACATTTAATTTACCTTTTATATAAACTATCGAATATTCATACTGAGAAAGTTTTAAACTCCACCGAAATAAACGTCCAGTTAAATGTTTTACACTTTTAAGCCATTGTAAAGCAGCATGATCAGTATGTATTGTGAATTTGGATCCATGTAGGTAACAGTGGAATTTATCTAAGGCATCTATAATTGCTAAACACTCTTTTTCTGAAATTGTATAATTTTTTTCATGTTTAAGTAATTGTCTCGAGTGATAAGCTATGGGGTAAAGTGTTCCATCTGGGTGTTGTTGTTTCAAGACTACGCCTATTGATTCCTGACTTGCGTCACAAAACACATGACATGGAAATTGTGAGTTGTATAATTTAAGTATAGGTTTTGATATTAAACAATTCTTTAACTTTTGATAAGCTTCTTGACATTCATGTGACCAATTCCAAATTGCATCTTTTTTAAGTAACTTATTTAATGGTACTCTAAGTTTTGCATAATCTTTAATAAATTTTTGATAAACATTGATGGAACCAAGAAATCTTTGGAGTTCTTTCACATCTTTAGGTGGTGCTAATTTTCTTATTGTTTCAATATTTGGATTACTTGGGGAATAATGACCTTGTGTTATTTCATATCCTAAAAATTTTATTTTTCCTGTGCAAACTGACATTTTGATTTTTTAAGTTTAATGTTTTCTTTTTTACAAATTTGAAATATTGTATCTAAATGAGTTAAATGCTTTTCCCAAGATTGTGAGAAAATTATTATATCATCAAAAAGTTTAAAGCAAAAAGTTAACTGATATTTTTGTAAAAATTTGTATTATAGTTCTTTGGAAAACAGCTGGGGAATTTTTCCAGCCAAATGGAAGTCTTAACCATTCATAGAGTCCAAAATTAGTTGTGAAAGCCAGTTTCTCTGCGTCTTTTTCATGAATTTTAATGTGCCAATAACCACTTGTTAAGTCGAGCGTAGAGAAAATTTAGCATGAGTTAAATTATCAATTACAAAGTCTATCAGAGGTACAGGGGTGGAATCTTTTCGTGTGATTTCATTTAGTTTTCTATAATCGATACATAATCTTGATCTTTTCCCTTCATCCTTTTTGTATGCTAAAGTTACAGGGGCAGCATATGGGCTATGAGAGGGTCTAATAAAACCTGCTTTTAACAATTCTTCTATCTGTGTTTGTATTTCTTTAGATTCTTGTTGACTGTTTCTATAAGGGCGTAAACTTATAGGAAGGTCTGAAATTAAATGAATTCTTTGTGGCTCTAAATTGATACAACCTACATCATACTTATTTTGTGAAAATATGGTTTGAAATTTGTCAATAAGTTGGGTTAAATCTTCCCATGGCTCACTAGTTTGTTTTGGTACTGTGTCCTCAACAACCATGGCTGGGTTAAACAATCTTTTCAGATCAGCTTCAGGGCTGTCTGGTACTTGATCTAAACCTTTATTATTCTTAACGTTGATATTATCTTCATTATTTGCATTATAGTAGTTCATATTTTGATCATTATTAAGAGTTTTACAATATGTCCCATGATATGTTCTCAACTCACCAACACACTTATTTACATATTTAATATTACTTAAATTTTTACCACATTGAAAAATACACATGTTACGAATACTAATGTCAAGCTTAAATAAATGTAAATATTCAAGTCCTAAAATAATATAAGGCAATTCAGTATCAATTACAAACAAATCTATTTGCTTAGATATACATCAATATTCATATAAACTTTAATTATACCTTTGGGTTGAATAGTCCCACAAGTTTGATTTATTTTTACATTACTATTTTTTTATAATTTTAATGTTTTTTAATTGTTTAGCTAAATTTATTGGAATTAATGACACATTGCTTCCTGTGTCAATTAGAGTACAAAAGTTCTTGGAACATACCATTGACTCAATAATTAGTTGTCATCCTTGCCTCTGGTTAGTTTCGTTTCTGGGTGAGTAAAGATTATGTCGATTCTGTTGTCTCCCACTGAATCTCATCATGTGCGATTGATGTGGCTGTCCATGATTTCCTCTTGACTGAAATCGATTCTGTGCATCAGTTCCTCTGTGTACACTACCGTATGCGTGATTCCATCGGGTATAACTTCCAGTATCTACCGGTTTTCGGTCTGCGCTGTCCGGTGTTACTGCGATTAATTGTCGCATCGTTGAGATCCATTCGCAGGGTGTCGAAATCTTCTTGATAACCAGGAACTTCTGAAACTGTATGGGACTTGATAATGTCATATGTTCCACAATTGAACTGTCATTATAATTTAGTTTCTTCCCCAACGAAAGTTTTTCCGTAAAAAACGAAATTAATTCTTTAGTGTCGTTTAGTTTTAATTTGTGAAATTTTCGAATATCCTCTTGTTTCGTCGCATCGAACACCGTCATTAATAATTCTTTACTTGTTTGGTACGACTTTTCAAATAAATTGTTTTCGTACCAAAATTTAAGATAAACTCCCGTGAGATATCTAGGAATATTTTGCTTCTTCCATTGTTCGTCTTTTGATATTCCAAACATTGTTGATCAAAACAGTCCAAAAAATTTTACAACTACTAAACTTATTAAGATCAAATTCAGGAAAAAAGAAGGATTGATTCTCTTTGGATGTGTTGACTGGTGACTCCTGCCGGAAAGAGTCGTCCTCCATGGTAGTATCGTTTTCAATGCAGTCGCTCGTTCGAAAAAAAAATTGTTGAAGTTAATTCGTTTGGTTTCCTCGCATATTTTCGGTTCGTTAATTCATCCTGCCGGCTCTTGACAGGCCCCAGGCCTGCTGGTAAAATGAGGAGATCATCATCTTCACAATATTCCTTTATTACGCTTTCATCATATATAATCTAACATGGCGGACCTTTTGCCGCGCAACCGGGTGTTACCAAATACAACATCGCAGCGAGGAGACACCAGCCAAGTCCTTCCTTAGTATGCGTTCGCCTTCGTCAGCGCTCGTTGCTCCTTTTAACAGGCTTGTTTACTCATAAATCCTTACGCGATGGTAAAGAGTTCGCTCTATTTTCATTTATTACTTCCTTAATTTTGAACCTAAACTTTTCAAACCTGACATATATATATATATATATATATATATATATATATATATATATATATATATATATATATATATATATATTTTATATATTTCCCCTTAAATAAATTTTAAAATGAAAAAAATTTAAAAACGTGACATTTAAAAAAAAAATTTAAAAATAGTCGGTTGGCTGCAACTTACGTACTGGCGGGCCGTGTGTTGAACACACTCCTGATCTAAATCATTATCCCTAAATTGTGACTCCTTCAAACAAGGTTCAAATATTTCACTTAATTTTTCACTAAATTTACGAAAAAATTATAAATTAATTTTTAGTATAGATAGTTTCATACATTATCAATTATTCTTTTTTGTTCTCGTAATAAAAAACATAGATCGAAATGTATCAGAAGTATGCTAAGTTTTGTATGGCTTATTTGATTTATTGATGATCTATTAACGTGGTAACTTAAGAACTATTGGCAATGGACCTCGTAATTTTGAATCATTCTCAAGTAATGATTGCTGAGCTGGCATCCCATCTATAATTCCTCTGTATGAATTTTAAGCCTCTACAAATTTAACTTGCCCCAACCCCTGTACAAAGGGGGTCTATAGTGGGACTAGAACTCGAACCCATTACTGGACAGCAACTAAACTGCCCACCAGTATTAGACCACGACTATTTGGCGACTTTAGTCTCATTAAGGTTCAGAATTATACTATCCGAAGTAAACTTGGTTTAGAATTGGTCCCAGCTTCAGTTGTCGGTGTATTTTCTTCTCGGGTTGGTTGAGGTGGAGAACACGCTCATTAACACGATACTTGGTGGATCCGAACGCAGCAGGGATTGAGAAGTCATTTAGTTGTCTCGAAAGGATACAAACAGATAAGAACAAAAATTCACTTTTTTAACCATTTCAATACCAAGAATACATATATGGGATTCTTTTTAATTGAGAACATTTATAACCTCGTGCACCACAAAGTATCCCACGGGGGCTTACGTTGAAGTAAGCGTGAAGAACACATCACAAAGAAGAGAAGGATTACAACACAAACATCCATGCCTTCCACGGGATTCGAACCCAGCACCAGGCACCCCAGTCAGCGTCACTATACTGGATGGGTGGCATATATGGGATTACTTTATGTAACGCGGTGTCATATGTGAAATTGCGTTCTCCGCTTTCTGAGGCCCGTGATCATACTGGTGTGATTTGAATTTGGAATGATTATAAACTATAATTTTTTTTTCGTTGTATTTTATTATACTAATGATTTTATATGAGTTTTTAAATAGAATTAATCTTAACAAGAAAAATCGAGTGGTCCTGAACGGGTTAAAATGTAATGTTAAACCTGATTGCGTAGATATGAGAATAAGCTAGTGTTAAATCATGTGTACTTATTCTTAACGAGATGCAACCTCTAAACTCGCTCTCGCGAAATCTTACAATATCTTTGAATGGCTAAGCTACTATTATTCCGGACTCCAATTCAGGAATAAGGAATAATAATAACATAAGTACTGTTGTGTTCATATTTTGTCCGCATAATTTTTTCTCATTATTTGTACTCCATTTATTAATGACATTAATTTGCGGATAAGAGTTATTCTATCTAAGAGTGCCAATTTTGAGAGGATAGACTTCGTGGGCAGCCCATTGCTACAAGGTATTTAATCATTAAACTTTGCAAAGAAAATGTTCAAACCGGAAAGAAACAGGAAGCTGTAAACAGTTAACAAATAAAGAGCATAATTTTTTCTTGTGACTTAGTAAAGATGACGTTGTGAATTTTGATTATTCAATAAATGAAACATATAGGACCATTAAGTTTATTTAGGATCTGATTTTGATAAATTAATTACAGTTTACATGCGTGCAATTTAATGGAAAAAATTTTAAACGAAATATTTTTTTATTCTTACGCTAAATATAATATAGTTGTTTTAATAGTTGGCTTTAACACTATTAAAATTTTAGAGAAATTTCCAGTTTCGATTACTTTTATCAATCATTAAAAGTTAGGTATGAATACATTAGTTGCTTTAAAATTTTTTTTGATAAGTGTAAAGTAATTTAAATAAATATAAAAAAAGCTAACACATCACGTTCATTTACATACGCATATTTATTACACACTTTAAATTACATTGATATAATTAGCTTTGATTTTTAATTACATTTTTAATGCTATATGCATATAATTTGATTTCCTCTAATTCTTTTTTTTTCTTTCTTTCTGTATCTTAGAACCAATTTATAAGCTGCATGTAAACGGGATTTAAGTATTCTAAAGCCTTTTATTTCCGATAAAATTAATTCTAAATTGAATCTTCTTATTGCTAAGTGTATAGACGAGCTAGCAAAATTAATTTGTTTTCGTTCTGTGTTCGCTCACATCTCTGCACTCTGCAATTATGAGAAAAGCTTTTATTCTCTTAATGAAACTACAAAGGGCACAAACTTAATACATGAAAAGGAAAAGCGGAAAGAACTCAGAAAGACATAATTAAATCATTTTCCTAATGATGGATTTGATAGAAATGGTTCGCTCTCTAAGAGACAAAATTAACTCGATGAAATGTGAATTAATTAGATTTTCTTATAAGGTACCATCCCTGTCCATATTTCTTATGAACCTTGCTCTATATAGTTCTATTTTCTCAATTATTAGATTTATTGATTCCTTAATTGAAAATAAAGTATTGTCATTTTAAAAAGTCTCTCGCTTTCCATTTATTTTAACGAGAGTGCTTTTAATGTTACGCAGCATGAACCTATTAGGTAATTTTTTAATATTTAAAAATATCAGAACTTATATTAATGTATGTATTATCATGTATTACTATGTAAATTATCAGACTATATCGATAAGTTATTAATTTTGTGACAGGCTCACGCGTTTTTTCATTCACCTGTCCTTTTGGGCTCTTTGGGACCAGAATAAATGGCAATTCTCTTCCAACCAACCCGAGAAGTAAAACGTGAATGAAAGATGCAAATTAGGAAGCTTTTAAATAACAGAAGTTTAGAGTAAGCGGTGTGGCATTTGATAGTCCGTATTTCAAGTGTGAAGAGTATTTCGAGAAGTTAAGTGACAATCAAGAAAGGTTACCCGTGACAGAGAGCCTTTAGTCAAGGTGGAAACAATTCCACGCCATTGAACCGCAACTTCAATTGGGATCCGTTAAATTGCTGCTTCGTTGGGCATTAAAGTAGGAGTTACCATTTTAATATTCGGATCTGTGTTTACACTGAAATCGAGCTTAGGTGAGTTAGTTATTGATATTAGTCCGTGGTTGCGTTATTTCGGTATTATATATTGGGTGTTTCACCACCGTAGATTCTCTCACATATCATATTATTTCCTAATCTGTTATTGGTTTAAGTTAAGATCTTAATAAAGTAATATTAAGATTATGGTGGCTTTTGGTTCATTTAATCCTACACCTCTAGCTCACGCTGATAATCTAGGAGAAGGGCACCCAAGGGGTTCTCCCTTACAATGGCGCCAACTTGGGGCGCCATTGTGAAGTATTCCCCCGTGGGTGATACCTCACACCTCTAGATCACGAAGTTAACTTAGGAGTGAGATATCACCCACGGGGAATACTTCACAATTTCTACTACCATAAAATCCGGCGTATAACACGCACTTTAAACTCAAAGAATAATACTGAAATTTACGGATGCACGTTATACGCCGGGTATAAAAATGAGAACTTTAAAAATGAAACAAAAGATGAGGATATAAAAAATTAGACTTCTGCATACATAGAAAGATTGTTTATTTAAAAGAAATGACTTTCCTTATGAACTTAAGCAATTGTTAGTTCAAGAAGCTCACTATTTTTATGTAAGGCTTGGAATAATACCTCGAGTAAATGACTTAAAAACATAACAGCATTGCGCACGTATATTTCAGGTTTCTTTGTACAAAAAAGGGGTACGCGTTATACGACGAATACACCTAACAAATAAAATTTGCATCTTGAAAGTACAGGTACGCGTTATACACTGGATTTTACGATAATTAGTTTCTAATCCATGATATAGTACTTTTGTCTTTCAACTTTTTATTTTTTCATCTATGCATACAATTCTTCTCTTAATTATAAATAGATGCAGAAATTCATTTGTTAAAATACACAGTTAAACAACCATTTTTGCATTAACATGTGTGAAATTTCTATTGTTATCCTTAAATCTTTTTACTGTAGACAAACATATGCGAAAAACCCCACAACCTTAATCGTTATAGGAACATTTTTCTGTTAAAAATTTGCAATAATATTTATGATTCTATACAAAGGCTTGTGTTTATCGATATCAACATGTAATAAAAGTTATTTAGATTGTTGAATTACTAAATTGGATAAGTTAATTTATAAAAGAAGAGATAATTTAATAAAATTTCTTCATAAACAATTACTATTAAATACAAGTGCAAAAGGATTTATTATAGTAAATTCTAAATTTTTTGATCAACAATATGTAAAAGAAACTTTACATCTAGGAACATTATGTGTAATTATGTATCATAACTTAAGGAATTTTTAGAATTTAATCCTTCTTAAATTTGTTTCTGCAAAAAAATTAGCATGCATACCATAGTATCGTATAAAATTAGTATAAGATATTGTTTTTTTATCTAATCTATAACTATATTTCTCTTAAAGATTAAGTAATTATTAAATTCATTATAAAATTTTAAAATATAAATTAATAATAAATTATTAAATTTTTTTTAATTTATATTTTTGTCATTTTATGAACATTCATTGGAAATAATTATTTTTTTTTCACTGTATGAAAATAAATTATTGTCTTACAAAATATAACCGCTTTCTTTTTACACACACATATATATATATATTATTATTCTTATATATATATATATATATATATATATATTTCTCCGCTGATCGAAACGTTTTTCAACAGTTGATATTATGATCTACAACTCTCTCCATAGAGATAAGAACAATACACATAAGCGAAGAAAAAATAAAAACAAATATATCAAGTCCATTTTCCATTATATTCGATATAAGAATTTTATTCATTTCAAAATATGGATAGAAAAGGGACTTATGTATATTCTCTGAAGAACTATAAGAAACATATCCCCGATGGTAATACAATAGTTATATGTTCGCCAACATCTGAAATTCATTCATATAAAGCTGAAACATTCCAGAACGCATTGATTTCCATAGTTCCAAAGTATGGAAGAGAGGAATACTATACATATAAGACAGTATATATAAATGTACTCAGTTTTTTTAAATAAATATACTTGACGTGAATATGTTTCGTCATAGTAGGAATGAAACAAAGAATTTAAAGTAGAATTATGCTCCAGTATCCAGAGAAAAGTTGTACTTATTACTAGGAGTGATAAAATCTCGAAATATGTTCAAACTATATTGAAGATTTAGATATGCTCGATATCTGTGAAATATCTAGCAATATTTCTTGAAAAGTGGTAATAATTCGAAATATATTTTGAATATATATGAAAGGCTTCAAAATATTCGATATTTAAAAAAAGTATGACAATATTTTTTTGTAAAAATGATTACAATTCTTGTCAGTATATAAAAAAGTATAATTAGAAAAAAAAATCATTTAACTTTTAAAAACCCAAGCTTCGAAATAAGTGATTCAGAAAATTCTAAGTTCAAATAAATAAGTTGTTTATTTTGACTATTTTATAGAGTAATGATTCGAATCAGAAAACATTATGATACAGATTAAAGAGATCCCCCCATTTAAACAAATTATTTACAAATTACAAAATTTCAGCTTGAGAAGAGTAAATAGAGAAATCTAATTTTATTAAGCTAAAGTACAAAAAATAAGGATCGTGGGTAGCCTAGTGGTAAGAGCATTGAACTCCGGACCAGAAGGCCTGGATTCGATGCCCGTACCGCCAAATATCCTCCGAGTACACACGGAGTACGTGCTCGTTAAATCAGTGGGTCCGAAAGTCTTGGCTGAATCACGAGTGCAGGGAACTGGAGAAAATTTTCCTCCGCTTCAGTTCCATGCCTAAATTGTGGAAGTGGAGATAGATGGTGGTGCCATCTATCGTAATGTTCTATCGTCTCTACATTAATTTGACCGAGCAAAATCGTACTGTCACCTGTATGGTGCTCAAGGCTAAGGCCAACGACAGGCGTACATCTAGACCATTTCCACGATGAATTTCGTGGGCTTCGATCTGACCATGTCAGACAGGTGGCATGAGCAACAACAACAAAAAATAAATGCAAATTCCAACTAATTAGATTCATGAACTATATATAATTATTGAATCTAAATTCAGACGACGTATACCAGCTGAATTCGTTCTAGGTCTCTGTAAAAGGAAACACAATATTAGCTACTTTTCTCAAGGCTTACATTTCACTAACTCTTTTTTTCAATTTCTACTATTTGTGTTCACTCTCTACCTATATATATTTATTTATATATATATATATCTTGTTCAAATTTTCAATCGTTAACAAAATACTTTCTATTCATCCAATCAAGTTCAAATAAAATTCTTTAAACTTGTAGTGGATGACACTTGATGTTTATACAGTTTCGCCAAACATTAATTTATTAGTCAAATTAAATTAATTATATTAATTACCAGTTTTCGACTCCAATTTAGATTCGTCTGCATTGTTGTAACAATGTAACTGTTAAAACGATGAGAAAAGTGTCGAAAACCGGTTTTTTTATCAAACTAGCCAAATCGTGTATGCATTGTTATAACAATGCAGATAAATCATGCTCTTTTTTCATTTCCTACTATATATAAAAATTTGTATTATATATCAAAAACAAGAAATAATAGATAATGAACATAACAAGAAATAGCGTAATAAAAATATAAAAGCTAAACATGAAGATCAAAATTATAGAAAAATAAAAAAAGAAACTACAAAAAAGAAGAACCTAGCGAATCAGAAAGCAATTTCGGACTTAGGACCGAATGCATATGTATATATACATATGCATGCATATATGTCTTGTTTAAATTTTTAATCGTAATAAAATAGTTTCTATTCCTGCATTCAAATTAGGAATTGAGTTAAAAAATTTTTTTATATTACTGGTTCTTCTGTAACCTCATTTTTGACTGTTTTTGTAAAAATCTAAAACTAAAAGATTTAACTTTAACTTCTCTATCTTACTTTCTTAAATCAACTTGATGATATGGACTTGGACTCGTCGTAATAATAATAAAAATAAAATATAAAACCATGTAAAAAATGAATCAATGAGAAAAGAATAAAGCATATTAAATACACCAAAACATGATAGATTGCTCTTAATTTGATAAAATATTTAAGGAATTTTTATGGTTTTTTTAATAGTGTATAAGGGATAGTAAAATTTTGTTTCAATACAGCTAGATTAGTTAAATGAAAAATAACATCTTTGCTTTTTTGAAACTTTGAGAGATATAAGAGATTAAGTTTTAGCTACTAGAATTATTGTTTAATAAATCTAATTAGTATCTTGAACTTTTAGAAATATTTTGATGAAAGAGGAGGTAAAGAGAGATTGAAGAAATATTTTAATTAGTTTAATCAGCAAATCATCAATCAGTTAAATTCATTTCTGTTAAGTTCCTTCATTAAAGTGACACAGACATATTTCGAGTAATTATTTTTTTAGTAATATAAATCTTTTATTCCAAACAATTGCATTGTTACAACTGAAGAACGCACAACAATTTTAGTTAATTATAAATTAAATATAATGAAACGCATTCTGAAAAGTAATACATTTTCAGCTGTATACTGACTTGTGAATCAAATGTTTACTTTAGAAAATTGTACAGAATTTTATACCATAGGTAAATGTATTAAATAAATAAATTCGTCTTTAAAATAAAACGTTTAAAAATGTATTTTAAATATTTGGGTTGGATTTTAAAAAGTATTTTAGAAGCAACAAATATTAGAATCTTTGAATACTGGTATGTAAATGTAATGAACACTTGTGTGTACAATATATTGTAAATCGGTAAATAAAAGAGAGATCTTTGTCGATGTACTGCAATATTCCTATGTAATAATTACGAACAAATTGATTTTCGTTCAACATCTTAAACACAATACATATAATATTAAGTAGACTGAATAGGAATGCTAAGTTTTTAACTTATTGTAGAATTCAAAATGCTCTTAAAAAGAGTTTCATTATTATCAATTCATTAAAGATACACTTATAAATAAATTTATTTTTATCCTAAAGTATTTTAACTCGAGTCTCTAATCTTTAGAGAGAATTAAAAATGAATGAATTACATTAAAATATATGCTTCATTGCTAAAATAATTAATGAGCTTTTAAATAAAATAGTTCAAGAGCTTAAAATTTTATCGTAAGGACTACGAAAATTTATTGACGCCTCTTACTGAAAATATATATTTAGGTATTCATACTCTCAATTCCCGAGATATTTGTAGTACCATCTTTAACAGGCTTCAACTAATTTATAATCTTATGAGTTTAAAAGACCGTGCAATTTGCATAATTAAAACATGATGTGTTAAATGTAGGTACAAGTCTTATGCAAATTAAATGATAGTTGTTATAGAATCTTAATGCAATGAGTTTTTGAATATTTTACGCACGATAAAAACTGCTATTGTGTTTTCTTGTAATATATTTTGCTCATCTCATACAGCATTATTTTCTAATGAGGTACATTTGGCCAAATATTGATTAAAAAATATTAACAGTATTCGGAAATGCTTAGAAGAAATTAAAAAACTCCATTCCTAATTTTAATTCATTGTCATTCGTATCTTGAAAGTGTAAAAAATTTTCTTTTATTTTTTAAAACACAGTAAATTCTAGATCTTTCGTTTTACGTTTGTTCTATTTTCGTAATTTTGTTCAAAACATTCGCTCTCCTAATATTTTGAGTTGTGTACGTTGTAATCATTGAATTAGTAATTTTCTGTAGGGTTTTATTATCTAATTAAAAATAAATAGAATAAGTTTTTTAAAATGAAAAAAGTATTGAAATATATTTATATTTTATAATAAAATATTGCAATAATTCTATGATGTATCATGTATAAAAGGGGGGCGAAACGAACGAAGGTTATTATTAATGTTCATTCTTGGAAATGAGCACCAAAATATTCGAAGTATTACATTCTAGTTATTTTTGAAACAATTTTCTGTTTAAATCATTCGTATTAATTATTCAGGATTCTTTCTTTTGTTTTTATATACCTCAAACACTTTAAATTCAGTTACACGTTTCTTGTAAAAAGTTTTCAAAATTTGGTGTAGCTTTTAATATTTTTTTCTGTGCCGAATAAAACTTCTGAGTATGGATTATAATTAATCTCTAAACCATGTTTGATTGAAATGTTTTCTAGGTACAGAAATATTTTTGAACGATATTTTAAATATTTTTTTCATTTTTACTTATGAAACTAATCTCGATCGAACTATTATGAACATACACGCTATGAATTACATTTCTACAAATAAGTTAAGTATTCAATTTTTTGTTTTGTAAAATAATATTCCATGAGCCAATAGGTTACAAGTGTATACAGGGTGTCCCCGAAGGCCGTGCACAAACTTGGAGGGGAGGTAGGGAACATCGTGAGAAGCCATAATTACATAGGAGAGCATGGGCAGAAAGCGATAGGTGGCGCTGCACGTGAGTTTGAAAGGTCGGCACACGTGGTGTCCTCATTTCAGACATGGACAGCGTGCGATGGATATGAACATTATACGAACGCCGAGTTGATGGATATTTACTTCATCTGCGCCCTAGCTAACGGAAATGAACGTACTGCTGTTCGGTTGCATGGGGGGGGAAGGTATCTAACGAGGAGGCAACCGACTCATCAAGCGTTCACTCGAGTGCATCAGAACCTGGCGGAACATGGATCTCAGAAATGCGATTGAAGGTACTGGACAGCCGCTAACAATACGAACCCCATATTCGAAGAGGGTGTGCTGTATGCTGAGGACTGAAATCCCGGTACCAGTGCACGGGCACTTGCCATTTCACCCGAAAGATCTCCAATAACTGTACTGCCGGGCAAAGCCTTTACTTCTTTTTCATGTACATAGAGTGTAGTTATTACAACCAGATGATCTTTCACGATGAGTCGCGTTTGCGCAGTGGTTTGTTAACCAAAGTGCGACAGACATGCCAATCTATGTCGCATCGGTGTTGTATGTGCCACACCTCATGGCCGCAATTTCGAACACCTCATGTGATGCTTTTATATCATACTTTGCATTCATTTTTGGTTGTTTGTAATAAAGCGTTTTACACTACATTCCGTGCTGTGGCCATACTGTCTTTGTGTCTGTATCTCGTTAGGGTTACGTTTCCGCCCATGTTTTCCTATGTAGCTAGGGTGTTTTTAGGATGTTCTCTACCTCTCCTCCAAGTTTGTAGACGGAAATCGGGGACACCTTATATATTTGTAGAAATTATTACATACAACCAAGAAACATGTGTGAATACAACATATACAATTATATTTATCAATCCTTGTATTGTTTTAAGGAGTCTTTGTAAAAATAATGCATAAGAATGAAAAAAAAGCTTTTATTAGATAGATCTCTTGTTAGAAGAAATAATATTAATTTGTATTGATGGAGAGAAGGTTTAAGGCAATCTCGATAGTTTTATAACATTGTGCAAATCCTTCGAAACATTTTGGAAGCGAGAGAATGTCAACAATCTCTCTGAATATTCCTCTCTTCCCCTTCAATGGCAGCACTTCTGTGTAAATGCAAATCACTTCTAAAACTAGTATTCTTCAACATTTCATCTTCATAAAAACAAGAAATAATATATTTCTCCTAATTATTTACTACTATGGAGTTAATTTTCAGGAAAAAAATACAGTCAAGTAAATTCTGTCACTGTGGATTAGTAAAATTTTTGATAAATTGTCTTGTTAATTTGAATTAATTTTTATACTGCATGTATATTTTATATATGCAAGATAATGTTCATTAATATCATAGATTTCTTTCATTTATGTATTTTAGTAGGAGAGCGTATCCTGATTTGATTCTGATAACAATCTTCATTGTTTCAAGCAGGATTTTGAACTTATCGAATTCTCCTTCCGATTCTTCATGGACTAAGAAGATGATCATAATCTCTTTCCGATTTTTACATTCTTCCGTCTTTATGTTAGAAGATTGGATTGATTTATTGATTGCAATTTACTTCGCTACAGGGGTGCATTTATGGCTTATTAGTGGTAATTCGATTTCAGCTTTGAAGAAGATTTCTAATGAAGAAGAGTTCGAGAAGCAAGTTTAAGTCTTTGAAGTATTTTTAAAAAAGACGTGTTAACTTGTGTAAAAATTATAATGATTGTAATGTATTGAGTCTTACGATAATAGAAAAAAAATTGAAGAAACTTTCTGTTCTATTTCAAATAAAAATAGTGTTGTAATTTTTAGGAAGAATACGACCTTGTATACATAAATACTAATTCATTTATTCCAAGCATCATTCATAGTTTTTTCTTCTTCTCAGTAATAATATTCATGTGATAAATTATATACTAAATTGCAAAAAGTATAATTTAGCAAGTGTGCTTCTATAATGGTGTCCTATAAAAATATTAATGTCATGGTTGACAGAATTTTTTAAGAAGATTTTAATATTTTTGGCTTTTTTCCAAATAGTGACTGGAAAACAAATCTCAGTTTAATAGATATATCCAAATGAGATTCTTTCAAAGGTTCGAAACTGATTATTTACGATTTTGATCAAACATTATTACTTGAAATCTACCTTTTCTCGCATTAGCCTATCATGAAAAATCACGAAATGAGATATAACAAACAGAACTGGCACTTTGCCTAGCTGTACTCATATACGCAGCTAAGCAAAATGACAGCAGGAAATAATAATATCTTATATTTAGTACGAATTTTGTATTATGGTCCATCTCAATGATTTATTATCATAAAAGTATAAGGTTAAAGCAATAAAATAGTTAACCTCGATTGTAACTTACCAGTACTAAGGATAAGGTACCTTTATGTAATAATAATTATTACATAAAGATGCATTAGAGCGACTTAAAGTTACCTAAGCAATTATTGTGAGTGCATATTGACCGCACTCCGAAGTATCACGAAGGGTATTTGGCTCCTTAAGGATAGCATATAAATAATAAAAATACTATTATGTCAAATATTTAAATCACATACTAGTTTCATTGAAGAACTAAGTGTTCGGTCAATTTCATGAATAAAAATCTACTAATTGCATATAGGTATCGAACAAGAATTGCGAATATGTAAGATGGAAATTAAAGTGCATGTAGCATTTTCACTGCAGTTAAACATGTTATTGGGACATTTTTATTTGGTTGGAATTGTTTCATAGATGAGACATTGTAAGTTAAGTTTCACGTTTCATTTACGAACACAATCAAAAAGCCAAAAGCAACATAAACATCCATGTACGTTAGGCAATAGACAAAAGCGTTCCTTTTACATTCCAGTGATCTCAGCGTTTAAACCTTTCCCTAACGGAAGCATATAGTCATGTGATTTCCGTTATTAATTTAGTAATTAGCCAGTAATATTGCATCCTATTACTTTTAAATGCGTCAACGTAGCAGTTTTTGATGAGATAAAATTATGTTTAAAAGGGCATTTCCCATAAAGCTGATAAAGCAAAAGAATTAATTATCACATAATGCTTTGGTGAGTTCAAGACTATCATAAATTAAAGAAAATAATATCTTGCAAGAAAATTTAAATGAACTATTATTACATGTATACATCTACAGGGTGTCTTCGAATGCCGTGTACAAATTTCTACGGGAGGTAGAGAACATCATGAGGAGTCATAATTACATAGGAAATCATGGGTGTGATCGGTGTGATAGGTGGTGCTGTACGTGAGTTCGCAAGGTCGGTACATGTGATTTCCTCATTTCAGACATGGACAGCGTGTGACGAACATAAATCGTAATACGAACGCCGAGTTGGCGGATATCCACTTCAACTACGGCCCTGCTAACATGGACGTGTAGCTGGTCGATTGCATGGGGAAAGATATCCAACGAGCCTGCAACCGAATCATCAAATGTTCGCTCAGGAGCATCAGAACCTGGCGGAACATGGATCTTTCAGAGCTACGATTAACGACACGCCCGTCAAATCAGAAATGGATCCGGTGGCATGATTATCCATCCCTGCTGCTACGCCCGGTATTTTCGCACATGTCCGCCAATCCATGTCGCGTTGGTGTCGTGCGTGCATACATGCCAATGGCAGCAATTTCAAACACCTCCTGTGATGCTTTAATGTCATACTTTTAATTTATTATTGTTTTTTTTTGTAATAAAGCATTTTACACTATATTCTGTATTATGACCTTACTGTCTTTGTGTCTCTATGTCGTTAGGGTTAAGTTCCCGACCATGCTTTCCTATGTAATTATGGCTTCTCGGGATGTTTTCTACCTCTCCTTCAAGTTTATACGTAGCATTCAGGAACACCTTGTATATAAAGGGTGTTTTTTTCGAGGTATAGAAATTTAAATTGCAATAAAACAACGATGTATTATTCGATTGACATGAATTTTTTTTATTCGAAAGATAATCTTGTGGCATTACATTTTAAATATGATTTCTGGCATAGGACTGCCACGGCTGGCTCGGATGTAGTCCAATCCGGACGTCCAATTTTCGATTACTTTTTCCAACATTTGTGGCCGTATATCGGCAATAACACGGCGAATGTTGTCTTCCAAATGGTCAAGCGTTTGTGGCTTATCCACATAGACCAATGACTTTACATAGCCCCACAAAAAATAGTCTAGCGGTGTTAAATCACAAGATCTTGGAGGCCAATTCACAGTTCCAAAACGTGGAATTAGGCGGTCACCAAACGTGTCTTTCAATAAGTCGATTGTGGCACGAGCTGTGTGACATGTTGCGCCGTCTTGTTGGAACCACAGCTCCTGGACATCATGATTGTTCAATTCAGGAATGAAAAAGTTAGTAATCATGGCTCTATACCGATCACCATTGACTGTAACGTTGTGGCCTTCATCGTTTTTGAAGAAGGATTCCACCAGCCCATAAAGCGCACCAAACAGTCAGTTTTTCTGGATGTAACAGTGTTTCGACATACACTTGTGGATTAGCTTCACTCCAAATGCGGCAATTTTGTTTGTTGACGTAGCCATTCAACCAGAAGTGCGCTTCATCGCTAAACAAAATTCGCTTATGAAAATCGGGAACAACGGCAATCTCGTTTTTGGCCCATTCGACGAATCTACGCCTTACTTGATGATCGTTTTGATGAATTGCCAAACCAAACTGAGAATAAATCACTTGACAGCTGTTAAATCGGTCGTCATCTTGGAAAGTAATGGCAACTTAAACTTCTATACCTGGAAAAAAAACACTCTTTATCTATCGAGAAAAAAATATTGAATGAGTGGTAAAATATTAATATATCAAAGGAAACAGAAATTTACGAATGGTTTAAATTAAGTTATACACATACTTCATCAAAGTTTAATAATTAAGAGAAGTTCAATTAATTTCTAATAGTTTATGTGAACAAATACTATAAGTATATTTACGAAAATAAAAGAAGGAATTCCTTCGTAAATGAATAGTGAAAAATACATGATAAATGAGTACTTAAAAAATTTGTAAAAGATTTTAAAAAAATAATCACTAAAACGTCCGTTATCTTTTAAACATAAATTTTACATGACTTCAAAGTCTTATGATTTATAAAGATAAAATACTTACAATGTAATACCGTTACAATGAAAAATTAGATTTAGCTATTTTTTATTAATATATAAATTCTTTGCTCTATTAAGAGGATACATTATTTTAAATGAGACGAAATAAATTTATTGCATGTAATTTAATAGTAACTAGTTTCCTAACACGAACGTAGCAGTTAAAAAGTATGCATCATAAAGCCAATGATTAAAGTAATTCTTAGATAAATGATTTTTATTTATTTAACGTTCTGGAAAACGTTTATAATTACAAAATTAATTAAAGCAGAAATGCTTGGAAGAAAAAAGCAATTTATAAGAAATACGAAGTAATAACTTACAATTCCTAATATTTGAGGAAAGATCCCTTAAATATTTTTACTGTAACTTCTAAGACTTAAATTATTTAACTTTAAATTTTCCTCTTTGGAATTTTGACAATGTATTGTAAAATCGACACCAAAAATTGTCGGAATTATTGGTTTAACTGCTATTTGTTATCTCTATTAATTATATTAATACAAATATTTTAGTTCTGAGAGAAGCATATTAGCAAGAATTCGCACAATGTGTTTTGCAAATATAATACTTACCAGAGTTAATATTAACTTTATTATTACAATTATTTTATTGAAAATATAGATAACGGAATAATAGGAATAATAACATGCTAAATATATCTTTCCCTAATTTTAGAGGGTGCCACTGAAGCCCCACCGTGTAGAGGAGGCTGATAAACGTTAAATATGTCAAGTTCAAAGTCCTCCCGTTGGCGTGGTGTGGTATCTTAGAGAGGAAGATACCATCAGGTGTCGATCCTTATCACTTGAGTGAGGATTGAGAAATTGTGAGGTCTGTCACCAATAGCTATCATGTTGCTTTACAGTGCTACATTAATATAGCTCTCACTCTCTCACCCTCAATTTTAAAATGCTTTCTATTGATAAAAATTAAAATAAAAATTTAATTTATTTTATTAAACATATAACACGCGCATTTCGAATAAATATCCAACCTAATTTACAAATATCTTTTCACTTCTTTTTGGCATTCCAAGTTTCCTTCTGATATATTTAATAAAATAAAATGCTTTAGTCAATTCGTTCTACCAAATTCGCTAGGTATTATCCAATGACAGCTTATTTACGAATATTTCATGTAAATTAGCAAAGATATATCATAGAAAATCCAGCTTTAAAATGTAAATAGTGTAGTCAACAAATTGAGATTCGGCAGTGAAGGAATTGTTATGATACGAAACTTTTAGAATATTTCAAATTTGTAGAATTGAAATGTCGATTTCGTTCGAAATATACATATCCTTTTCGATCACTTGAATAAATTATTTTCTAATGCTATCTATCTTAAAGTAAAATGCATCTCATTTCGCGAAACAGAGAAAGCGATGGTATTGTTTTTCGTTTTGAAAATGTTTGGAAATAAAATTGGATCTTCCTTTACATTGATTGCTACGAATATTGTTTTCCCAGCGAGTTTGCTTATTTGACATGGAACGGCGAGTGATTGGATAACATGAAAAAAAGATAGATTGCATTGCTCCAAATAATTTATGACAGGATTACTTCACTTTCATATGCCTTTCCTTTTTGATTATTATCATTTTTTATTTTGAATAATATTCACGTTTAGAATAGAGATGCATGCATGCTGCTGTGTTCGGGCATCCATGTGTTAATCAAAAAATTTTTTTAACAAGGAGTTTTATCTGATTGAAAATAGATTCATGGGAATGAATAACGGTCACTCTATTTACTTTTCAATGTTCGCAATTTATATGACAATTTCGAATGCATAGAATAGAATACATTGTAGAACATTTATATTTCAATAATAAGCTTCTTTTATTAAAAAAAGTGTGAATGTTAAATATTTTTTGAAAGACTATTTATTTCACGCAACGAACGATATTTTAAGTAATAATATACGTTGCATTTCTAAGTTATTTTGTTGTCATCTATAATTATAAGTATACATATATGTATATATATATAAATGTAATAATTCCCTCTAGCATTCTTTTAATTAACTTTTTTAAACAATATTGAAATAATCTTTTGATTATTTGGTTCAAAACTAGCACCCTGATTTTAATCGTAATCGATGAATATTATTACATCAGAAATTCCTGTCCCGCACTTTCTATCCAATCAGAGCTATGATTGCGTAATCAACACGAACTTGCACTGTTGGTAGAGAATAAAACAACTTGTGTAATGGCGTTCGTCGCTTTACCTTTTTTATCATCACAATGTAACATTGAATAGCTGTCTCTCAGTGTTTATGTGTCGTGTCCGTCAAGATGTTACTTTTGCTTGTCTCTTGTCCACTGTGTTTTAATATCATCATGAATTTGTTTGTCTCGTCGATGTGAAAGAGTATTATAATTTTGTCCTAGACTTCGATGTGTGCGCCACAATAAAGAAGCTATCTGTTCACTGAAGATGTGTTTTTGATGAAAACCTGCAAACACTCGTCAAAAAACTACCACTCGGCCAATACTTTAGTACTTTATATATATATATATATATATATATATATATATATATATATATATATATATATATATATATATACATACATACATATATATATACACTGCTGGACAATTGCTAAGGACGGATAACACTATCATCCATAGCAACCACAAAATGAAAGGAAGCAAAATGTGGAAAATTAGAATAAGTGCCTGATATTAGTAAGAAGAAGTATGAGTATGCAAGTTTTTTTTCCACGTCTGTTCATCACGTGATAGCGTTCATAAGAGCTTTAAAGGTTTTGCGCGTGTGGACAGTTGTTGTTTCAAATCAAAATTTTACAGGAAAGATTTAATAGCGTGGCTGAATTATTGGAAAGATCGAAGAAGGGAGAAAAATAATAGATGTTGCCAGGGAGTTCGACATCGCTCACAGCGTTGATTCACGGCTTTGGAAGTCATTTAAAACTACTGGAATGTGTAGTAGACGGCACGGGGGAGGTCGTGTTAGAAGTACGACGCCTGCAGAAGACAGATATATCGTCCTATCAGCAAAAAGGAACAGGCGCACCACAGCTAAGCAGGTGGCAAATCAGTTTCTTGCTGCCTCAGGAAAGCAGATCTCCCGAAAAACTGTTGCCAGACGTTTGAGGGGAGGAGGACTATACGCACGCAGACCTGTTGTGTGTGTCCCATTGACCAGACAGCCCCGTACTGCCCGTTTGCAATGGTGTCTTGAGCATCACAATTGGACTGGGCATGCGTACTATTCTCAGATGAGAGTACGTTCAGTCTGTCATCGGATTGTAGACGCCAACTGATCTGGCGCGAGAGTGGTACTGCTTATCGTCCAGAAAATATCCAGGAAAAGGACCGATATCCGACATGCAGTATCATGGTGAGGCTGGCATCATGATCAATGGCCGCACGCACCTACATGTGGTTGCGAATGGGACTATGACGGGCCAACGATTCATTGATTAAGTTCTACTTCCTCATGTTCGTCTTTTCCGTGGTGCTGTCGGTGATAAATTTGTTTTTATGGATGACAACGGAACATGTCATTTAACACTCGCTGTTCAGGATTGTCTAGACAGCGAGTGTATTCAACGTCTCGTATGGCCAGCGCGTTCTCCAGTTCTAAACCCCATTGAAAATGTGTGGGATGCTTTGGGGAGGCAAGTTGCTGGTCCAAACTATCCTCCGACAAACAAGAACACCCTCATCCGTGCACTCACAGAGGAATGGGATAAATTGCCTCAACAGCTGCTGGATAATGTTGTGCAAAGTATGGTACGACGTGTGGAATGTTGCATCACACTGCACGGTGGACATATCCCGTACTGATACCTTTCTTTAAGAAGCCTGCTGACTTTTAGATGCATTGTTCCATTTCTCCGTACGCAGATCAAATGAACATTTTTTTTTCTTTCAGATGTTTCACAGCTTTTGTACTTTCCAGAAGAATAAATATTCTTTATTCTAATGTCTGAACGGTGTGGCAACTATATTTTATCCTACTAGGCCTCATGTCTCGCTTAATGTTATGCTACATAGCAATTTGTGATCCGTCCTTAGCAATTGTCCAGCAGTGTATATATCAGTGGCGTAACGGAGAACACTTGGGCCCCCTGCAAAGTCAGGTTTTGGGCCCCCAAGTTGGATTTTACAAAGGGTAGGTACTTGGCGATAGTCAGGCTGTGGGCCCTCTAGAGCCCTGGGTCCCCCCTCGATGCGGGGGTGTACGTTACGCCACTGATATATATATATATATATATATATGTATATATACATTCTTCAAATTCTTATCTTATTTTTATATTTTTTTTTATCTAAATCAAGGGCCGCCCCACCTCGTATGGTGGTTTTAACACTCAGTGACACTATAATCGAGTGGGTTCTGGTTCGAATCCCGAGTAAGGCATGGATGTGTATATCTTCGGGAAAAGAAATCGGATTTTCGCCTTAAATGGATTCTCGTTTCGAAAGGTATACACCATACCTCTTCTGTTCTTTGCTGGGATCATCGTTTGTAATAAAATTTGTATTCTTCTGTGATTGTGTCATATGTTTCTGTTCATCTATTTCACGTTTTCGCATGTATCCCAGTAATAAACACACAACATCTAAATCAAGTGCAAGTCTCATTTCCATTTCTCTTTAACGGAGAAAACCTGTAATTTGACAGATTTATTCCCTATTCCTAGTAAAAGAATATCATAATAGCTTACGCGTGCCGTACTGAGCGATTGAAACTATTTCCTTAGACATTTATGTAATTTCTAAAAATAACTAATATTTCCCTTCACTTGAGCTCGTTGTATGTTTTTTATCATTACATTTACACCTCCCCGTATTAAAATTTAAATGTAGAAAAAGGGACAATTCTCTCTTTTTCTTTGGCGCTTGAACGGAGAATACAGATATTTTTTTTCCTAGTATGAACTTGAAGTGAAAGTTCACATAAATGGGCACTTTCTCTCCTGGGTTAAAGTTATGTAAATAAATTCATTGTTTAATACACGACCTTTCTTTTGTCACTATTGCATGTAGCAAAGATGAATGCATTATACACACATATGTTTATATAACTGTACTTCTAAGCCATGTATTATTTTAACCACTTTAAGGATTTTATTCCAAGATTTAATTTGAGAATACTAAAAATATCCCAAAAGAAAACTCATCGATGTACAGGGTGTCTACAAATTAGTTGGGTAATTTCGTAAGTTAATAACTTCCAAAATATTAAATGAAACTCGCATGAATTCAGATCAGTAGTGGTATATCATAAGTTTATTCATAGATGAGGTTAGGAGATGTAGCTGATACTATCTTTTAGTGAGTGGTGTATATATATAAGCATTCTTTTTCCGGTATTACAAAAACAGAGACGTACAATGGTGCTGAAAAAGCGAAATACTGCCTATGGTTTCATAAAAATCATTCTGATGTGCAAGTACTAAGAAATTTTGTTCGAGAATACAAAGAAAAATGCCCCGAAAAGAGATATCATTGTTTCATGGTATTTACCTAGACATGCTACAGCAAGGGTGTCAAACTGAAAGGTTAACTAGGGCCAAATAAATAAACAAACAATAAGGGGGATTTAAGGTGGGTCGCAAAAAAATCAATATTCATTGAAACGTAGGTTTATGTTTAGAATAATGCATTATAATAAATACATCCTGACACTTGACATCTCTTCTCTGCTACTATCTTTCCAATTTTTGAAGAACTCTTTTTTTATTTTATTATATATTATTGTATGCCGATATATTGACCAGGTCGTAAAAACGTTCATTGTAGGCCACGAGTTTCACACCCCTGGACTACAGATTTTTCTTATACCAATCATTGATGAAACAATGCCAAGTAGTTACGCTTTTCAACAGATGGCGTGCCTTGTCACTACCACAACGACTTAACATCTTTCCTCAATACGTAGGTACTATTTTAAATTGGTCGTGGAAGTGTTATTCAATGACCACCACATTCACCAGATCTTTCACCGCTAGGATTCAGTACATGAGGCTTGTAAAGAATCAAGAGTACAGTCTGCCATTTCCTGCGTCCGTTTCTGAACAAAAATCAAGAATCTATACTGCAATTAATTTGACATTTGCAGAGTAATGAAAGAAAGCAACATCGAGCATTTGTAATAATGGTAAACTTGGACTATTTCTCTACTTTACAACAAATGTGTACTTTATTTTTTTTTATATATTACATACAATAAATCATTATTTTATCCAAATAATTTATAGACACCCTGTATATTGAAAAACTTTTATTCTACTTTCCTTTGAATTTACGCAATTGAAATGAAATTAGCTCTGAAATTTGTTCTTATAAAAGTATAAAATATAAGGATTATTTTTATTAATAATTAAATTTGCTTTCAGAGAAAAACAAATTGCTCTTTTTTACTTCTTACATATTATCTTTTCTTTGATTTTGTGAAATAAAGACTTAGAGTGATTAGATTTTTCTCTATTTAAAGTACTTGTGTACTTTTGAGTTGTGTGTGTGTGAAATATTTACAATTCTTCGTGAAATTAATCTAATCTTTTTGTTCTTAATTTATTCTAAATCTATTTTTGTCAAATAAGTTTTCTAAATTTGTCTTTTCTTTTTTTCCACCTCTATTTTTTATGTATATTAACTTGCCCCTAGTATTAGTAATAGCTATCTTTTCTTTTGTTTTATATTGCTTATATATTTCTTCATTCTCCTGGTAATGTAAAAAGAATTAGACAATCTATTGCTTCTACTTATTTTTTGTACTTGTATACTTTTTAGGGGTTAATTTTATTTGCATTTTATATTTATTAATTGATAGATTGCTGCTTATTAAATCATGTTTCTTTTGAACGAAAAAAAGGATTAACGATGTTTTTTATCGAAATTCTTTGAGATTTTTGATAAAGAGGGTGGAAAATATTTTTGCTATTGCAATAATTTTAAGAAATAGATAATTTAATGATAAAAAATGTATTGTATTATCATAGAAGTATAGCGATTTGAATATGAAGCATTATTTAGGACAATATATTCAAAATTGTGTTTTCTCTAATAATAATTCAAAATACGGATTAAAATTATATTGAGGTTAAATTGATGTTTCTAAATATTTTTTCAAAATTAAGCTACGAGAAAAAGGAGTTTGTCTATAATCAATACATTTTTCATTCTTTGAGTTTCCAAATATCTAGCTACAACAAAAAGAGATATAACCGAGTTACATAAAAAGCGAGGCACTTAGTATGCAACTCAGTATCATGTTTTTATTGCATATTCTCCGCCATGTCCTATTCGCATATTTTCTAGCAAACTATACAATCTGCATCTTCTTTTCACCGACTCTGCATTTGTGTATCGGTTTTTCCAAACAACATTTCTTTGCTGTCAGTTTTCTCATGTATCACAGTCTTAAAATAAAAAAAAGTTTTATTCAAATATTTTTCAAAAGCGGTTTATAAATCTTACGATAGAATCCATCTTACGATAGAAGTATTTATTCAAAGATATCCATCTAATTGATCAATCAGTATAGGGCACTTTAAAATAATTCACATTTAATTATTTACTAGTTACACGCGTGAATTGACAGTGTTTCACTAAATAAAGAATTTTTTCTATCAATAATTACATGGTAAAAATTTCTTAAAATTCTCTGTATTGTTATACGCTATTTTCAAAAATATTTTGATAACTAAAAATTCCTGAGGGAAAAATGGTAGAACAACTATGAGTTAACTATATCTACTATAGTGTACGAATTAATTGAGACAAACATCTTTTTCTTGTTTTTGGTTTGTGATTACCAATGATGATTTGAACCACCTCAAACCAATTATATTTGTCTTGAAGTAGTGTGAAGGATCGACATTTACTAAAGCTTATTTTTTTATTAGTTGTAGTGTTTGGGTAGCTCAGTTGTGAGCATTTCAGTGTGGCAGCTGGTCGTTACAATTTTGCGTTCCGTGTAACACGCGTTGCTTTCGCTTGTTTAAAGAAGATAGATATTACTCCGAGGAAACGTTCTAAAATAATCTTTCTTAATGAACACACTTCTACGACTGTGAGAGATATTGCTACTGCAGTTGGTGTGGACAAATCAAGTGTTTCAAGAATTTTAAGAACATTTCAGGATTCCAGATCATCGTCCCCAACAGAAAAGTTAAAATGTGTTCACAAACGGAAAACTACTCCAAGAGCTAATAAAATTCTAATAAGAAATAGAGAAACGAATCGAAAAAATACAATTAAAGACCTTCGAAGGGATTTATTGGGTTGTGGTGTTCAAATGAGTACTTCAACTGTACGAAAAAGGCTTATGGAAGCTGCCCGTAAGGTAATCAGACCGAGGAATAAACAACTTTTAACTCAAAAAATGATGAAAAAACGTTTAACATGGGTCAAAAAATACCCCCAAAATACCAATATTAACGACTGGAGAAGATTATTTTGTCATGAAAAATATTAATTTGTCCAGAAATACAAATCAAGTATAGTTAGAAGAAGTGATGGTGAAACTCTGCAACCAGATCATATCCAACAGATTGTAAAACACCCTCCTAAACAAATGTTTTAGAATTTTTCGCAGCAAATGGTACTGGAAGCTTAATTTCTCTTAAAGGTCTGATGAATTCTGTCAAACGCACATAAATGTAACGCATAAATTGTTCCATTCATAGAAACATTTTAACATAACTTACCTCCCTTGTCAAAGTTCGAAATTATTCCAGTTCTTTAGGCGGGGAAATAAGATAAAAGTGTTTGATTGGTCTGGTAATTCATCATAACTCAATTCTATTGAGAACTTATAACATATTCTCAAGAATCATTTAGCTAAGAGAAATTGCACAACAACAAAACAAATTATAAGAAGTGTTATACAAGTGTGGATTCACAATCGTGGGATCAAGAACATGTGCGCTAGACTAGAGGAATCAATGCTAAGACGTGTTGAAAAGGTCATTTCTGCTAAAGGAGGACATACGAGTACTTCGTACTAATATAGAAATTGTTCGGTCTACTTAAGGTATATAATGATTAAAAGCTGAGGATCTTGAAATAATTGCTTTTTCCCATTTATCCCAATTAATTCGAACAGTATAGTATAATGCAATGAATTCATTGATCGGTTCTCTATTAACATCGCACTTAGAAGTAAAAGAAAGACTATTTATGATGAAACTCGTAATTTTGAATTATGGGTCAAGGGACTAAACCTGAATTTAAGCAGGCATTAAAGACAGCTTTGATTCAGATTTGGTACTAACTCCTACTCATTACAATCTCCCTCACACGCTAAGGTAAGGAGTCTGAGCCTCTGCATATTTAATAGGTATCAGACCCTCTTTTGGATGGTTTGCTGATGGTTTCAGCTAACGGTGTGAAATATTCATTACTGCATTTCCTTCTTCAACTTGGATAACGGCTCGCATTCTCAGTTTTATGCAAATTTATTAGCAACACACCTTCGATATATTAAACCTTTTTATATTGTTGTTTTTCCTTGTTTTTATTTCCCTTTTTTTCCTTTCGTAGTCTATATTTTCTTAGCATTTTTATAGGTTTTTTTATCTTACTTGTCTATATCCACTGAGTATTAGGACTAACTTAGATTTACATTCGTAATCTTAATTTAGAGTAACTATTCGAAAATTTCTCGAATTTCACTCCTCGCGACTCTTTCCCCCAGGGCCTTAATTGTTATCTATAAAGCAATGGTTAGGTCAGTGGTCGGCAAAGTGCAGCTCTAGAGTCGCATGTGGCTCTTTGGCTCCTTAAGTGCTGCTCTGGCGCAAATATCCACGGAAGGTGTAATAATATTTTCATTTAGAAAAAACTCGGTAAGAAAAAAATTACATCTTATTTTGATAAATTAAAATTCTTGTATAAACCAAGAACATGTATAATTTTTTGTTTAAGTTAAAAGATAGATAAGTAATTAAAATTTTATATTGTTGTAAAAATACGTAACGAACATCGAACTTAATTTTATTGGTTTTCGTAAACGTAAACGCAAACCATGTACAAGCTACCGGCTGAAATTGTTCGTATGTTTTCGGCGTACTCCGGTGTAATACAAAGGTACCACAAGCATACACGCGCATGCTTTTTCTAAAGTAGTGGGGGTACAAATTGGCATCACATACCAGCAGTTAAAGTGTGAACAACTTTGTCTTATCTACTCTGTCTGCCGTTGCCCTGTCTTATTAAAGTTTGTATTGTTCAATCTAGGTGACATCTTACAGGTATTTTTATACGATTTTATTACACCTGCTATATATGTTTGTGGTTCCGGGGTAAAATTTGTAATTGACTTTTCAACTTCTATTTGTACAAATGTTGGAAGTTTTCTTCCATTTTTGGTCATATTAAAAGTTTTGTTATTCTGATGATGGAAAAAATTATTTTTTTTCTTTTTAGTGCAGTTACATATATTAATGAAATTATATTTTTTAAAAAGATTTTTTTTAATTTTATTTTTATCAATTTAATAATAATAATAATAATTTTGTACTGGTGGCTTTAGAAAAAATATATTTGCAATATTTTTATAGGTACCCCAATTATCATGGCTACCGAAAAAGGCAAAGAAAAAAGGAAGATGAAAACCGCGAATTTAAAGTTGAGCGGACCAAGAATTTTGCGTCTATTCAAAACTTGAATTGACTTCCGACTTGTTTCATTTGTAAGGAGAAATTCGCGCACAACAAGAAGTCAAATTTAGAGATACACTTTACAAGAAAGCACGCGCCATTTAGCGCTACATATCCTATCGGTGATGCAAGGAAGAAAACAGTTGAGGAACTTCAAAAGTGTCAAGAGTAGTCAACTTCTGTGTTTAATAACTGGATGTAATCCTCCAGCAATATTAATATGGCAAGTTTTGTTTTTAGCCAAGAGATTGCTAAGAGAGGGAAACCGTACACAGACGGTGAATACATAAAAAATTGTTTTATAAATGCATCCGAAGAGATATTTCGGGATTTTAAGAATAAAGCAGATATTCTGAAAGAATTCTGCCGAAACCATTAAAGATAGAACAATTAAAATGTGTTCGAATATAAGCAGCCAGCATATCGAAGATCTGAAATTAGTTTCGGCTTAGTCAATAGCAGTTGACGAGTCTTGTGACATAAGTGATAAGGCGCAAGTTTCACTTTTTGGCCCTAAAGAAGAACTTTTAGGATTATTGCCACTCAACGGTCAGACGCGTGGAGAAGATACCGCAATTGCTGTAATTGAGTGTATGGATAAACATCATATTCCCCTCGATAAAATTGTGTTGATTTCAACAGATGAGGCCAAAAGTATGACCGGCGTAAGAAAAGGGTTTGTAGCTATTTTGAAATAAAAAATAATTCATGAGATACTTCTGTGTGTGTGTGTTTACCATTGTATCATTCACCAAGAAGTGCTTTGTGCGCAAACATTTCCGGATGAAATTTGTTAAGTTATGGAATTAGTGATTACCATTATCAACTCTATTTTAGCTAAAGCTCTTAATTCTCGCCAATTCAAAGAATTTTTATTTGAAATCGAGAGTGAGTATGCTGATCTTCTGCTTCATAATAAGGTACGTTGATTATCAAGAGGTAACGTTTTAAAACGTTTCGCGTCCCTTTTTCCGGAAATTGAAGCATTTCCTCTTGAGAAGGGCGTTCACTATCCAGCACTAACGGATGATCAATGGATCCAAAACTTTTATTTCATGGAAGACGTTACGTTTCCTCTAAATCAGCTTAATCGTAAATTACAACGGAAAGGAATTTTAATTTTTTCGATATTAGAAGAAGTAATAACATTCGAAAACAAATTATCCATTTTTGCTCAGGATTTTGAAAGGGAAACTTCGTTTCACTTTCCGAGTCTGCTGAAGCATCGCCAAGAAAATAATTCCTCTATCAATAAACATCATTTTAAAACAATAATTTTAAATATGAGGGAAGCATTTCTCAGCAGGTTTCAGGAATTTAAAAACAGCAGAGCAACTTAAGTATTTGTCAAAAATCCTCTTAATGCTACGATAACCAAGTTGAAATTTTCTCCTTTTGAAATTGACATTGGTAGCTTTGAAATATACAATTGCTGGATTTAAAAAAACAAGGAGATATGGCACTCTAAATTTGAACGTCTTTGGGTTGAACTGGAAATATTGGAGAAGAAAAATGTGATCTTAGTTCACAACACAAGTGGTCTGCTTTGAATAACCTGGAGAAAGAAGACATGATCATTTTCAACGCTTGGAATAGTATTTCTGACTCTTACGATCAGCTGAAAAAGCTCGCATTTGCTGTTCCTTCACATTTTGGTACTACATATATATGCGAAAAATATTTTTCAGCATAAACATTATCAAGTGTAAACAGAGAAGTCGTCTTATTGATGAGAACTTGGAATCATGCCTAAAATTAAAAACAACATACAAACCTGACTTACTCAAACTTTCCAAGGAGATGCAAGCACATTGTTCGCATTAATAAATATTTATTAAGTATGAAATTTAGTGTTATTTAGTGTACTACTTTTTTAGTATAGTAAAAGTTTACTAAACAAGCAGATTTGGTTTCCATTTTTTATTAAAATTGTTGTAATGTTCATATTTGGCTCTTTGGCTAATAAGTTTGCTGACAACTGGGTTAGGTTAATCTTGGATTCCAAACAAATATTTTTAAACAGGATTTTTGTGTCATTAAAATACTAAAGCTCTGACTCTTTAGCGTATTTTTCAAAGTTCATTATTTCTAACTACGGTGTAACCGCATTGGAATAGAATGATATTAGAAGTTCAAAGCATGCTTAAGTTAAGCTCATATGCAGATAGTATAAAACGAGACTTGATAAGGTTTTAAAATAATGAATATATACTGTTGTCTAGAACTTCGAAGCTAACAATGTTCAAAATAATCTCGACAGCCATTAAAATGCTGCTGTAGCTGAGCTATTATGGTCGTGAATTTCAAGGCCAGTCGTGTTCAAACTAAACCTCGCTTCAACCAAGAGCTTTGTCATGTAGAATGATTAGGATTGCGTAAGTTAAGTAGAAGTAGCCCTCAAGTGTTATTCCTGAGTGGACGTAAACAGCGTGAAATGCTTGTTCAAAAGCCCTCTTCATCACGTAACAGTGGTTCCTAATTGCGAGGTGCGTCTTCAGTATTCCTCATGTAGCTTTAGAACGACGCGAATTCAATCCAAACCACAATTAAATAAATAAAAGTTTGAATGCACTTAGAAATCATTTGTCATTAGTTCGAAAACAAACTACGAAGTGATGGTAAAATATATTGAAAAGAAAATGAAACATCTCTTATTTAACGCCTTCCAGGTTCATTTTTTTTCTGGATTATGAATAAAAAATGTCAATTTTTTATGCTTATTTACTAACATACATGTCTTTTTAAACATGATAGCACCATTCGAATACAAAATTTCCTAAAAAAAAGTTCTATTTAAATAAATGAGTTATTTACCTGTAAAGTTGGATTTCTGTATGGCAGAAATCATTAGACTTTAGAATCAATTCGCATTAACTGTACATATTAAGTTTAGAATACCTAGAATTTATCTTAAATTACAAATTTTATTTACATCTTTTGCATTTACATAAATGATTATGAAGTTATCAAAATTTCATCGTGTATGATGAAATCGAAAACACGGTATTGTTCATAATCCAACATAACAATCTGGAAAGTAGAATCTTGTTTCTCATCTTACCTCTTATTCCCTTTACCCTCTCTCTTTGAATAACAAATAATACATTGTAGTGTCTTTGAATAACAAATAATACATTGTAGTGCTCGATTACATTTCTTTTCTGTTGGGGGAATGTAGTCAACAGAATGTCTTTCAGACAAGCGTGAAGGGGGTTGCTCAGCAGATGGATGCCTTTCCTTTGCAAAAAATTCCACCGAGTGGTACTTTTCAATTATTCGAAACCACAAAATACTCATGCGAAATCATTCGGGCAAGACCAATTACACAATGTAAATTTTCACAGTGCCCGAGCTACACTGGGGATGAGCCAGGATGGTATGTTTCACCTGTCCGACCTCAGCTTGGGACCGGGAAGGGATTAAAACACGAATTCACATTTAGACGACAACTCTTGACGATTGCTCAGGTCTTTTATGGTTTCAAGGTTTCTTTCATTCATAGTTCAATAGTAACAACTCTGCATACTGCATTAGTGACTCGTTCTACTTATTGAATCGTAATAATTTCCATTGAATAGTTAGGAATGGCTGCAATGCGGTTGGTAAAGAAACTGACTGGTAACCAGCACAACAGTTTTAGGTATTTTCATTTCAATACTGTTTTTTATAGCAAAGACGGTTTCTACAGAAAAGCTGATGATACTAAAGTCTGTTGCTGCTGGAAGAGCTCACGTTTTTGTGCGTCATTGTTGAGGAAAGGGAGTATTAGTTCAGATATTGATTCATCCTCTGACTGTGATACAAAATTATGAAATACGTTGATCCATTTCTGTGCATTTGAAAAGAAAAGGAAGTGTATGGAAATAGGCAGCAGAGAAGGTTAGAAAAGGGAATAGTAGTTTTGGTTGCTTCTCATTCAGCATAAGCCAATTAATAATCATTGAACAAATTTGCGAAGTTAAACAACTCTGTGCAATATTAATACATTTTTAGTCTCACAAAAGCTGTAAAATAATACTATTTAAACACATAAATATTTACATTAATATACAAACCCATATAAGTGTAACTTGATCATTTGATTTTCTATGACTGAGGTAGAAGACAGAAAATGTTGCGAATGTCTTCTTCAGAATAATTAATAGAAAATACAACAAGTTAAGATATTTAGCGCTTAGTACGTAAAACTATAAGTTTAATTTTTAAAAAAGGAATTGAGAGCTTATATTAAATGTCTTGAGATCAACTGAATGACTAATACAGAGCTCTTAAACAGAATATTTTTTTTATTCTAGTCTAACAATATGTAACAATTCTATTATACACTGAAAAGCCAAATGTTTATACATTTATACCGAATTTCAGAGTCTAGCAAATAGCTAACGAAAGAAAATGGTGATGAACTAATAATAATTTTTTAAAGGCTTGTTGATTTTTTTCTCGGAACCACTCGTACTTAAAACTGATTTCCTAGTAAGCTAGAAATTAACAGAAAATAAGGCGAACCAGCAATTTGGAAAATAAAACGAACCAGCAATTTAGAAAACAAAACGAACAAGAAATTTAGAAAAACAAAATGAACTCAAAAAAAAATGCAGCCTTTTCTTAAAACTTCCAATCAACACATCAGAAAGACGAAGAACCATACTCCAGAAAAATCGCTTTATTAAGAACAGATAGAGTTGCACATAATTGGAAACATTTCTAATCCGACATTTAACGCAAAAATGAATGAAATATATCCACTTTTACATTTCAAGTGTAATTAAGAGGCTTTGTGTGTGAGAGAAAAGAGAATTTTTTTTAAAAAATGAAGCGCAATGCTCTTGAAATGATTTTAGCATTTAAATAGCATAACATAAATTTCCAAACTAATGATTTATTCCTAATTGCATATTCATGATGCGCAGATTACCCACTTGAGTGCTCTCTGACCTTTCATTCGTTTAATAAGAGAGTGCCTTTCTGACCACTTCAAACGCGATGATGGTACGGATGAGAGTTCTGGAGGAGTGTGTGTGTGAATAATTACTCAACGGAGTTGCAATCAGCGTCTCTACGTGGAACAAATCGATTTCTTAAGATGTTGCTCGAAAGGCTTTTCCACCAGATGGACTTCAAAGAGAGTTTGCTAAAAGGATATTGGGTTGCTCTGTGATTAATCAAGGGATGAGATATGTTAAAAGTATTTTTCTAGTTAAATTATTTCCTATTTATATGTATTTGTCGTTCGGTTATCGTATTGTAAAGTAGAAATGGCACTTAAAAATGGAATTCCCTTTTAAAGTTTAAATATATTCCTTTAAAGATTTTTAAACTACGTTTTATTTAACTGGTTTAAGTGCTGTGCAAATAATTTATGTAATTCAATTGTTAATGGTTACCATTTATATAAATTATTCTTGAATTTTTAGAATTAACTAAAGATGCTTTGTGAGAATATTCCCCTTTTAATTAGTGCGATATGTTACCATGCTTAACAAAATTATTATACTACGATAAAGTAATTTTAAATATTAAAGTCATCAATTATTAATTATTTTGTTGCTATTAAACAGAATTAACGAATTATTTAACAGAATGATTTGTACGTATTATTATTAGATATCATTATTTATTAGATATGCTCAAATGAATATACAATTTAATCAACTTTGGTCAATAGTGTTTAGATGGAATTATATATTTCTATTCAAATTGTATTTTTAATATTTTTCAAGTTATATTTTTATGACGAATCAAACTGTATGTTTATTACTAATGTGCTTGTTCTGTTCATTTATATGCAGTATTTAATTTCTATTCAATTATTATAAAAATCAGTGTCTATTTTATATGTATTTTGTGTAAAGTATGTAGTTTTACTGACATGTATTTTACCAACTCCATCTACTGTATTTATCTTTCATGCGATGGCAACAAGTTGTTTGCTTCGACTTGTTTGTAGAATATAATCTGTGTGAAATGTTCAGTTCCTGTGCTGTCCCTTGCTACGAGAAGTTCTCGCCGCACAAAGCTGCTGGGATTCGTCTAAATCTTTTACACACAAAATTAAAGTTGTTAAGTTTTAAAAGCAAGAGTCACATCATTTAGTCCCATGTGGTGGACAAGTGGTGATAATATAATAATTACTATTAACAATTTAAACCCCAGTATTTGCGTAACAACACTCATAAAAGCATTTCTATATTTGTGATGAAGTTTAATGTCGTTTAATGTTGTGAAGAAGATGTCGTATTAATTACGAAATAAATCATTATTAAACATGTATAATATTTTAGTATTTTTCCTATATAAGTCTATTCTTACTCACAGATTCTAATTGTTTATTTACTTTGTACTAGGAGCTCAGATATATACCTCGTTGATCTGAACTAAGAGTAAGTGACGAGGATGACATCTGTTCAGAGCTCTCCACTTTTTAAACTTTCATACCTATCTTTTTTAAGATCCCAAGAGATTTAATATACATAATTTTCATGCACTTTTCCCTTAAGAAAATTTTATTTAAATTCAGTGGTTGTTATAAATAATTATCATCGTAGTATAAGATGCAATAATAAATTGTTACTAAACGTACAAAACCACTTAACAATAAGAAGGGATAAAAGTGTTTGTGCAATAAAATAGTTTAAAAGATAACCTGAATATATACCTGGAAGTCTGATAATGAGATAGATATTAAATTTAGGAAACAACACTTTGTACTTATTAAAAACCAAATTTGAAAAAAAAAAAATAAATCATAAAACACATTAAAGAAATATTTTTTTGAAGTTTTAGTAACACATTCTTTGCTTATTTATTTTATTTGAAGTTTTTTTCAATTCCTACTTTTTAAATATGGTGGCTAATACAAGGGGATTTTCTTTTTTTTCAATCTGATATCGCTAATAAACAACCAGACAAATACTAAGCGTTGGAGATGAAGTGGTGGGCGACTCCCCATTCCTCTAACCAGTACCTGTAATAATATGGACGTCAGCTTTCTAGGTTGGAATGAACTGTCCACGAGTAAACATGACTTGCACAATAGATGTTCCCGTTGAGGAGACCTGGATTAATTACGTCACCCTATGAACAAAACAATTCAAAAGTGTCGATGCATTCAAACCATTAAATAAGCCAAAGAAGTTCCAACAATATCTCACCAAGAGGATTGATTGATTGATTGATTGAATATTAACGTCGCACTGTTCAGCTACACGAGGGCTTTTGGCGACGGACCACGTAATTTTGAACCATGATCAAGTGACGTGGACGACACCTGAGCTGGCACCCCCTCTCCTAACTACCACACCACACTAACGGGAGGACGCTTCAGCTATCGACAGATTTAACGTGCATCGCTGCCCTACACGGCGGGTCTTTAGTGGTACTGGGCTCGAACCCGTGACAAAGCAAGCCACGGTCCGATACCTATACCACTCGGCTACCGCGGCCTCACCAAGAGGAAATTGTGGCTAGATTTTATGGAACTAAAATTTTGTGTTGGCTATTGGGTTTATTGAACAATGTTGTTGCTCGTACTTTATAGAAATTTTGTAGTTCTTTTTCTAGCTTGCATTTTGAGATAAAATCTAAACAAGTTCAGGATTCATTTTGAAAATAGCTTCTAAAATTGGTAGAAGGTTCGAAGGTACGTAATTACGCTTTCCGAGGAGAAATATTCGTATCAACAAATTATAAAACAGTGTAAAAATCTTGGTTATTGCGTTTCAAGAAGAGATTTATAGTAGATTACATTTAAAAGGAAAAACACATCTAGCTGAAAGTAATAATGAAAATGTAACCACGCAAATTCATCCTAAGACTGTTCGAACGCAAGCAACTATCAAGAAAGAGAAATCTCTGATCCTAAAAGAAACTTCGCCGACTCAAAGATTCTTTACATAGAACCTATAGAAGTCTTCTGGTACTGCAAAAAAAAATCATTCATAAGATATAAAGTTAAAAAGAATATTATATGAAAAATATACCTAACTGCTGAAAAATGGAAAATTGTGGTAACACTCAATGAGGCAGGGTCATATTTTAGTGACTGTAATTAAAGATCAATTTAATATAGATCTCTTCCTGCTTAACTGACGGGAACGACGGTACGAAAGGGATTCGTCAGTGTACAACAGCAAAGTCCCCAAAAGGATTCGTGATAGTTACAGGATTTTGCTACAACGGCAAACTAAAAATTAAAAATGTCTCAAGTAAAAATCCAAAATAAATTTACTCTACTATCCGCAGAATATTTTAGAACCAATCTTTGATGAAGAAATTCCAGTCTTAAATGGAAAGAACAAAGATAAATTTGACCTTTATATAAACAAAGCCTCTAATTACATGCCCAAGTCAACTGCCGCTATTTAGCAAATAAGGGCACAGAAACAGGAATAAAGTGTATCCCAAATGATGGAGCACCTGTGAAATCCCCTAACGCTTCTCCAATCGACTTTTGTGCTTTCTGTTTATTAAAACGAGCCTTAGGAAAAAGGCATCCAAAAAAACTGAGCGGACTTTGGAATACGGTTCAAGAGGAATGGAGTACAATTGGCATGAGTGCTAAGAAAAAATTTACTTTCATGTAAAATTCGATCTATAACTATTGTCAAGGACCATGGCTATCAAATAGAAGCAAAAATACGGCATTTATAGATAAAAATTAACTATCAAAATCGTTTCCATAAAGAACGAACGACCTTCTGTAGCAACACTCTTCGAAGAGGACATCGGAAAACTCTTTAAACCGGTAAACTTAAATCTTCAAAATGATTATGTAGAAAAGAAACTCTATGTTTTTATATAATTTATAGTTATAAATTTTGTTTCCTTTACTCTTGTCTCTTTTGTTGTCTGTTAAAATTGGAAAGAAACATTCCTCGAAACATTTTAAATCGAATCATATCAACTCATGTTATATAAAATTCAAGATCAGACAAATATATTATGAATTTCTTTCTAGAGTTTTACATACAAGCATTATAAATGTAATGAGATAAAATTTTTCACTCAAGAGTTCTTGGATATTTTTATGATTTAAATCTTTTTTCTTCTACAAATAAAAATATAATTTTACAGTTTAATGGAAGTATGATTCAAATATGCGAAACTAAAAGTTAAAATCCCTTCTGAACGAGAACATATATACAAAACTGATTATTCAACCCTGAAATTTTATTTCTGATCTAACGTTTTAAATTATAGCTTTAAACTTAACATTTATGCTTCAACTTCTTCAAACGTGTTTTTTTCTTTCATTTTTGAATCAAAATACGGCATTTCTTTACCCTAGAATCTTCTTTTTGAAAATGCGCCAAAGTAATAATCTAGTGTATCAAAAGCATATATTTTTTTAAAAAAAAAAGAGGATAACTTTTGATTTACTTAGTGTTTCCCACATAAATGAATATGAATTCGAGTGCATTACTTCTTCGAACATTGCAGAAAAAGAAATTGCACAGCTTCTGCTATGGCTCCACATTATTTTACAAAGCTGGCTCGAAGCCCGAAGTTTTTTCGCACTTCCTTCCTTTTTCGATAGTGTGGTTCTATTTTAGTCCTTTAACACTTTCACTCGATCAAAAACTGTATAACATTAAATTAAAATATCGCTTGATTAATTAAACTTAATACCATTTTTCTCCGCATGATGTATTTTATCTGCTTGATTAAGTTCTTTAAATAAGCTCATTTTCAAATCTTCAGCATATATAATGTAATCGCTGAAAAATTATTATCGTTGATGAATATACTAAAGAAGCTTCATTATTATTAAGAATATTTTTAAAAATTAGCAACATTATGCATGTATATATATATATATATGTAAGGATAATGAATTTATTACCGAAACATATTTCTATTTCCCATTAAATATTTACTTTCCCACCATACATATTTGTTATGAAATTAAACAGCTATATATATATAATGGCAGATTATGAACAGAGAGCAGAGAGAGCGAGAATAAAGAAAAAATAATGCAGAACAAATACCCCCCTCCGAAACAGAGTTATAAATCTAATATATCTCTAGTCTCCCAGTAACTCTCTGCGAGAAACGACTTGCGCAGAGCAGGGCAATGTAAAAAATGTGCGGTGTTCATGACCTCTCCAGAGCTCCATCGAATGAATATAGGGGAAGGAACAACTTTGAGCCTATAAAGTTGGTTTCGCAGGCAGTCATGGTCGTTAACTAGGTGGAATTCTGCGACCGAACTATGTCTTGGGCCATTACGTAGTTTCGGGATACCATCCCTCCAAGACTTATTGGAAACAAGGTAAAAAAGGTCTTCCTAAGCACGGGCTTTGTAAGATCGATTAATAACAATTTTAATAGAATAGATGAGAAAATTTCTGCATGATAAAAGCATCCTTTTTAGGTAGGAAATTGGCTGTCTCATTTCCTAGAACCCCCCAATGGGCAGGAATCCACTGGAGATGTTATATGTATATATATGTGAGGCAGGATTCCCCAAAGTTCCCGGACTGACCCTAAAACGTGAGCAATTTTTGCAGTAGATTGACTACGATAACGTTTCTATGTTACTGTGTTCTTCCCCTTGTTCTAAAAGGGATTTGTCCTAAATCAAGTGGTCAGGGGCTCGCCACAGTGTCGTATTTTGAAGCGGATGCATTTAATACTGACGCCTGTTAGTCTTCAGACTTTTCGCGACGCTAAAAATATTGAAAAGGTTTCTGCGGTGGTACGTAATAACATGCTAGAAAAAAAAAAGAGTTTAAAACGAAAACAACTGTTTTGCCACATCTTCCACACTTCCCTGATTCAGAGCCCTGTTACTTCAAAATATTTCCAGAAATGGGACGTCGCTTTCAGGATCGTCAATTCCAATCTGTAGATGGAATTAAAAATGCCTTCGCAGGCAGAACTAAAGGACATTTATAAAAATGGATTTCAGAAATGTTTCGAGGACCTTTACAAGTAATGCCAAAAGTGTATTGTCTCGCTCAAGGGTCTTATTTCAAAGGAGGGTGTATTGCAATAATTTCATTGGTAATATTTTTTGTTATAGATTCAGTCCGGGAACTTTTTAATCCTACCTCGTATATATATATATATATATATATATATATATATATATATGTAACGTAACGAACTCTAGACCCCTTCTAAAACTCTATGTGGCAACGCGGACTGATCGGAAGGACTGCGCATGCGCGAGTGCCAAGCCAGAGGGAGTCGGCTTTTACCTCTCGACGAGAGCAGTTGGAATCTGTGAGCTCCACCCGTGAGCGCAGTGTGGATATCTAAAGTCGGCTTTACTTCTCGACGAGAGACTGTATTTAGCTCCATCAGCGAGCGTAAGGAATGACCTCTCTGCAAATGTCAATCGGATCGCTAATGATTTCTACAAAAGTGTAGATATTGTATATATTTTTGTATGTCTGTGAACTGTCCTGTGTGTTTGGGAAATAAATCTACAAAAGACCAAATAAGTGTCATCACTTAGATGCTTGGGACATTACAATATATATATATATATATATATATATATATATATATATATATATATATATATATATATATATATATATATATATATATATATATATTCAGCTTATCATTAAAATTGCAATTTGCAACACGAGGAAGGAAAGCAATAAACAAAACGTTACTCGTTGTATGTATACAGCCTAGTTAGGAGATAACATGTTTGAATTTGTAGACAATTGTCTACAACATATTAATTTGTGGACAATTTTGTCTGAAATTAGTATACTTAATTGCCATCTCTGGCAACTAAAACGTCTCTAACATAACCCCAAAAGAAAGCAGATATTGCCTAGCATTTCCAAAAATATTTTTAAATTAAATTTTTTGTGTGCAATTTAATTCATAGGCATTCAAGATTTTTAATTTGCTGGGTTTTTTTTTGAGAAAACTCTATTGCCTGTTTCTTGATTTAATTAACTATCAAGAATTTTTTTATGATATCTAATATATTTATAAATTAATTACATTGAAATATAAATTACATGTTTGTTATATAAACCTAATTACTCAATTTCTTTGATTGATGATAAGTTGGTTTAAAAAGCTTGTTTCCCCTTTTCTTAAGGTTTATTTGTATTCGCAATTTTATTGTTGTATGCTTTTTCTCTTTAAGTTTAAGAATAGTTTCTTAGAATGGGGGAGCTCTCTATTTCAGAACTGCAACTAACAATTATTTTAATATACTTTATCTGGTTTTAATTTTTTTTCAATTTCTGAATTTTGTGAGTATTTGGCTTTTTATGGGTAATAATTATACTACTTTACTGCATGCCTCAGTAAAATATGTGTCGTGTTTGGTTAGAATTACCCATTTCAAAATTTTAATACATGACAAATAAGAATAGAGAAATTTAAACCCAACAATTTTTGATTATGCTAAACAATTATTGTTACGTTGTGCATGAATGCCTTACTTAGAGTTGTTTTCAAAAAAGGTCAAAGTGGTTGTAATGCATTACCTTATTATGTTAAGCCATTGAAGATATACTTAAACATTTTACGTTTCTAATCCAAACATTAGAATAGCAAATACCGTAAGCAATCTCGGAATTGCAGGCTACGTTTCCGTCTAATGCAATCAGCAAACAATTAGGTGATCATCAATTTGGAAATGAAATTGGGAAACGAACTAGGACTGAGCGGAAGTATTGTAATGGAATTGTTCGACGAGCTGGGTGATAATACACAGGGATTCTAAAGTGCTTTCAGGGATATTTCATTATCTGATTTTGACATAAATATTATATGCCTGTTTGAAGTTCAATTTGAATATTGTAACATTTAATTCATAATTCATTAGACTATTTATAGAAATTCGCAATTATAATTGTCGTTTGAAATTCATGCTGTAATTTAGTCTAAGCTTTAATCGCGATTACCTGCATTACGTATATATGCGTGTGTGTCTGTGTGTGAGTGTAGTTTCAATCCCCCAACTATTAAGCAAGAGTTTATTCAGCTCTTGTTTGCACTTTTAAGTAAAACTTTTTAAATAATAAAAATTTAAAAACACACAGTTCTCTTTAAATTATATAATTTACACTATATATACTTTTCTTTTTGTTTTAAATCAAAGTTAAAACAGTGAACCTTAGAGTACAACATTCGCTGAGAGTAACTCTGTTGTTGTTGCTTATCCTACCCGATCGGCAGTAACATCAGATCGAGACCCACGAAATTCGTCTTGGAATGGGCATATTTTTTAAGCCATTCGCTAGCCGTAGCTTTGAGCACCACGCAAGAGACAGTACGATTTGGCTTGTTTCCATCCCAATTTTGGGATGAAACTTCGCGGGCGGGGGTCTGAGGACTTCCATCCCCTTCTTCCAATTACCCAAGAGACTTGCGGCTCGACGAATATTTACAGTGCCCCCACGCTGCACAGATCGGCACTTTATATTTACAAACATCCATGCCGTCCCAGGGATTCGAACTCATACCCAACAGCACAGAAGTCAGCGTCACTAACCACTATACCAGATAGATTCGAAGAACTTTGAACATGTGATTATCCCTTTTTCTTTTCAAATAATTTTTAACTGATAGTGCAGAAATTTGCATATTACTACTCGTATTTACGTCAACGCTATAAATTATCGTGAGTATTTTAACGTTATACTCTAAAGCAACACGATGGCTACTGGCGATGAACCTTGTAATTTTGAACCACTGTCAAGTGGCGAGGTTGACACCTGAGCTGGCACCCTCTCTCCAAACTACGACACCACAGGGAGGATTTTGAGCAATGGTAGGTCTGCAATGGCATTTGGAATCGAGTTTATCACATGTCGGCCAAGGTCTCATGACCATGCCCACCAGACTACCACTGTCATTATATATTTAAGGGTAAATAAAATAGTTTTTAAAAGAAATTTCCATTTCTCAATGCTTTTATAAACTGGAGTTTCAAAACGTCCCACTGTATAAACCAAGGGCGGGCAGACTTTTCCCGGGTATGGGTACTTCTAATTTTTACAAAGTGTTGCGCTCCACCCAGTGGTGTAGGTGTAGTGAGCTAAGAAAAAGTCTACAATATTTATTATAATTTTTTTTAATTTACGCCCGCCAACGTCCTCTCGATCATGAGGCGTCTTTCAGTCCAATAAAAGCAGATGTCGCTCTAGCAGGAAGGAGAACTCCACAATTGTCTTGAGAGAAAACATGAAGTAGAGCGGGGCGAACGGATAGATGCTCCCAATCCTTGGCACGGATTTAAAGAGATAGCTGAGCGGTGAATCAGCCAGGCCAATCTTAAGCAGATGGGGTTGCAGGTAATCATGTCCGGTGATGGTTCTGAAACATGCCACACCCTCCACCCTAGGTAGGGCAGAAAGCTGAGCACGTCTTTGGCCATCGATCAGACAAGAACAAGATTTACCAACAGCCAGGCCTGTAAGAGTGAAAACTCTCTTCTGGCGCAATTTGTCCCTGAGAAGTCGCTTGGCGTTTCGAAGAGGTATCGGAAGGCAAGGTGGATGCAGCGTCTCTTTGGCCAGCTAGTCGGCTTGTTCATTTCCATGAATGCCGCAATGAGATGGGATCCATTGGAGAATGGCCTCTCTTCCGGTGCAAAGAAATGATTTGATAAGTTGTTTGCACTCGAACTCAAGTTTTGATGGGAATAGATTGTAGTTAGATACGGTCTTAATTGCGGCTTGAAAATCTATGAAAAGTACAATATTTAGGCCAGGTGTAGTACTGATCGCTTTAAAAGCCATAAACATTGCGTAAATTTCACCATCAAAATTGTCTGACCAGGCACTAAGAGGTTCTTTAAGATTAAAGAAGTTGGAGAAAACACCAGCTCCAGCCCTACCAAAGGAAGCTGTGGCAGAGCCATCAGTAAATACGTGTAACGAATCTTGATCTGGATATCTTTCATGAATCGTAGCCAGAGCCATCAGTAAATACGTGTAACGAATCTTGATCTGGATATCTTTCATGAATCGTAGAGAGCCGGAAACTTATGCTTATGAAGGAACAGGCAGGAACAAATCCAGATTAGCAGAAGCATAGCTCAAATGACCCGGGAACATAGTCGGTCTAAAGAGGGGAAGTCTATTATCGGAAACACCAAAAACATTTGCAAGTCTCTGGAACTCAAACAAGAACGTATGTTGAGTTTTAAGTCTTGTTTGGGAAGGTATGTATTTAAGCCAGAAATGCTCCTTTCTCATTAATCGCTGACCAAGAGAAAGCGCAGAGTATTGACGTCTTTCAGATGAACTAGAAATTTCAGTCTGCAGTTGCATAAAAGCGATAGGGATCGAGATGGCTGCACCAGTGATAAATATCAGTGCTTTATTTTGAACAATGTCCAAATTTGAAATGCGCTATCAGAAGCAGTAACAAGAAGCTCAGAGCCGTAATCAATAACAGGTCTGATTTAAGATGCAAAAGTAGAAGTCAAAACACTTTGGGATGACCCCCACTTAACACCGGGAATTTTTTTTAACAGAGATAGCCTTATTGAAGCATTCTAGACCACTTTAGCAATATGTTTAGTCCAAGTTAGTCTGGAATCCAGGGAAATCCCGAGGTAAGTAGCACAGTCAGTCCTGAGTATAGCATTGCTATTGTAAACCAGGTAAATGTTGCGCTTTTTTGTACTTAAGGTGAAAAGTTCAAAATTTATCTTATCAGGGTTTACCTTAAAGTCATTTTCCTAGGACCAGTTTGCCAAAGTTACCAGTGCCGAGTTCAGGGTACTTTAAATTTTGGTATATCAGAACCGGTTGACCAGAGAACAAGATCATCAGCATATAGTAAGGAATTAATCTCAGGCACTGCATTATCGATGAAACCCAAAAGATCTTTAGTCATAATATTAAAAAGAACTGGGCTCAAAACGGATCCCTGTGGAAGGCCTTGTTTAGTTTGGCCATACCCTGAGCGAGAGGTACCATATTTGATATTTAAGAAGCGCTGAGAGAAGAAATCACTGATCCATTTAAAGAGATGACCGGAAACATTCATGTGTAAAAGCTTTTTGAGCAACATCTTTCTCCAGACCCTGTCAAATGCTGATATGAAATCAACAAAAACAACTAGCGTGCTTTGCTTCTTTTGAAAGCCGTCTTTAATGTGTTGAGTCTAGCGAACAATTTGTTCGGTCGTATTGTAACTCCGTCTGAAGCCAGCCTGTTTCTCAGAAATATGATATGATCGCAGCTCTCCAGGTAATACTGTAGTCGTTATTATAATAAGTACCACATAAAATCCGGCGTACAACGAGTACTTTGAACACAAAAGCTAAAATAAAAATTTAAGAGTGCACGTTATACGCCGGTTATATAAATGAGAAATTTAAAAAAAAAAAGATGGGCATAGAAAAGAAAGTCACAGGCTTCTATATGTATCATAATCTTGTTTATTTGAAAGAAATGACATTCCTTATGATCTTAAAGGATTGTAGTCTTAGAAGTATGCTAGCTTTTTCCAAACCTTGGAATAATACCTAAAAAAATAACTTCAAAACATAAGAGCATTCCGTACAGTACATTTCAGGTTTATTCATAAAAAAGGGGTGCGCGTAAAGCGGCGAATATATTTGAAAAATTAAAAATTGCAGCTTGAAAGTATAGGTGCGTGTTATACGGCGGTGCGTGTTATACAGCGGTGCGTGTTATACGGCGGTGCGTGTTATACAGCGGTGCGTGTTATACGGCGGTGCGTGTTATGCGGCGGTGCGTGTTATACGGCGGTGCGTGTTATACGGCGGTGCGTGTTATACGGCGGCGCGTGTTATACTGAGGTGCTCATTATACGCCGGATTTTACGGTACTTAATATGTACTTACCAACATAACTACAATAAAAAAACCTACGCTTTTAAGACCGCGTTTTCAGCAAAATGCTAGATAATTACAATAGCCATAAATATAACATCAAATATTATCAAACAATTCAAAATATATTATTAAAATAAAGATAGTTCTTGTAGTTATAGTCAATAGAAAACTTAGTCTGCTTACTGTCAGCCAATCTCGAATATTTCGGTATATTATTACTAACTTCAGGCGGTCGCCCTAAAATGTCTTGGTGGTCCATAGGTCGATCGCGATCGACATAATGCCTACCCCAGGTATAAACATTTTACACGAAATAAAATTATTTGACTTTTTTGAAATTACCATTCATGTAATATTTTTCTTTTATTAACGTGATGTAATTGAGCTTTTTTTAGTAAGTTTGGAATTTAGTAATGTTAAAGTAAACTACACAAGCGGCATAAAAATCATTGCTTCGACTACGCATCTTTATTAAGGGCGTTAATGACATTCAGGTTCTTGTTCTTTTGCTAACATTCGTCGAGCCATTTATAAATACGAGTACAGGGATGAATACCTTGAGACAAATTCCGAATAACGACCTTGCAGAGAGGAAGAGAGGGAGAACTTTAGTGTTTCATTGAATTATAATCAAAAAGGTCAATAAAATTTGTCAATACTTTCGTAACTTAAAAATGAAATTAATTAATGTGCACTACTAGTCATTTCTAACCTCTTTGCTGGGTATTTCAAGATGTTACGAGGCTATATATTGTTTTTAAGTTATTGATGTATAAATCCTAGTATTGAGCTTTCGATTGAAATCAAAAGCATTTTTATATCCCTCGTTACTTGATTTAACTTGGACAGGACTTGAATTCCTTAAAAGAAAGCACGGTTATCTTTTACACCCTATAGTCCCCTCTCGAAAGTCAATTTCCGTAAAACTCGTTCATAGCATATATGCAATCAACAAAAAAGTCTGAGCATTTTGAACACTTACTTTAGTTTTATTGGATTTTTTCTCAAATTTTCAAAGAAAATTTGAGAAGTCTTTGAAAGTAGGAAAGTATATTTTCTCTTGATTAAATTATTCACTGGAATTGTGATTTTTATAGTGTATAGCAAAAATAATTATAAAATAAATTATACTTTTAAAACAAACTAAAAAACACGCTTTTATAGTGAATCGAACAAAAAGTAAAAAAAAAAATAAAAATATATTTTACTGAAAAGTATACAAAATGTAATACTTATCTTGTTAATTTGTACGGTTTATAATTATGATCGTATCGTAGATTTAGCGCCAAAAAATTGCATTATTATTGCATTCAATACATTATTATTTTTAATGAGGGCGCGATAAAAATTATGATTGAAAATTGGGTCGCCAGTAATGAGAGTTTGAGAATCACTGAACTAAAACAATACGTTTTGGTACACTCAATATTTCGAAGAAAAATCTGCAGCTCGTAAGACTACAACACGCAATGATTCGAAGTCATCTTATAAAACTCTTGACAATTCGAACATTCACTATCATGTAAAGTTCTGTAGCAAATAGGTTGAAGTTTACATGTTTTATGCTATATTGTCTCTGTGTGTCTTTCCTGCAACGTAGCCCTTTTGATGGCCATCTGTCTGCTACTCCTTTGTGTTTCCCGGTTTCTCAGACGAAAAGATACTTTTATTGCTTTTCTTCTACAAGAGTGGACAGTTCTGGTCACACTTGTAGTCAACCGTCCATATCTTTCGAGTAACACGTGGCCTTGCTACACATGCTTTCAGAAGGGATGGTCCATTATTGTGAAGAAAAGATGCGTAGGATTGTGTTTTTTGCGTCGGACTGACATGACGATTTATGGCTCATATGTTGTAACATAGCATGTGGCGCTAAATAGGGCATGGGCCAGACTCAGTGGCGTAACGTACACCCCCGCATTACGGGGGCCCAGGGCTCTAGAGGGCCCACAGCCTGACTATCGCCAAGTACCTACTCTTTGTAAAATCCAACTTGGGGGGCTCAAAACCTGACTTTGCAGGGGGCCCAAGTGTTCTCCGTTACGCCACTGGCCAGACTGGACCCTGCTTTGAAGTATCAATGGTGTTGAGGACAGTGTCTGAGGTTGCAAAACCATTTTATTTCCAATGAAGAATGAAAGAGGTTTAGTGAGGCGTGAAAAAATCCTTTTTGAGAATTCCTACATAAATGTATTCTTTTAATAATAAAAAAATACATGACTTAATTTCTGTATAATATTTATACTGTATAATATGTAAATTTTAAAAATAATATGGAGTAATTTTTTACATATGTGCAGTTGCTGTTATATTGCATAGCTTAAAATTTTTATGAGTTAAAAAATTTCACATCGAGTATTTTGGGAGTTTTTTCTTATAAATTTGATAATTTGAACTCTTGATTATTCGAAGTTTTTCATTGGTCCCCCCAACTTCGGATTATCTAGAGTTGATTGTATATGAATAATAATAGCTTAAAACGAAACTGAAGTATTTTGAAATTTATATTTTTTGTGTGTGTAGCAATGAAAACAAAAAAAAATACTTAAAATAATTCTTTAATCTTGTGAACAATCTTAACAAATACAAAAGAAGGAAATTTTAAATGTCGGGTGTTAAAATTTTTCTGAAAAGAATTTTCGTTCCTAATTTCTTATAAATGGATTATTATTTTACGCTTTCATGCCTTTTTTATTCAAGTAAAAGTTAATAAACTTAAGGAATAAATGGATTAACTAAAAACTCTCTTTTTGAGAAAACATTGTAGAAAAACGCAGCACACATTTACTTAAATATAGCATTACCATGAAAAACCTTAATTGCTTAATTCAATCCGCTTGTAAAAAATATTTCTTTTGCAAGTGGTTAAAACTACTTCTTTACCTCAAAATTATATTAAAAGTGCAAGTAAACTAAAATACGCGATGACGAGGGAAAAAAATTTTTTTTTTCTGTTACTTTTCTCGTAAAGTTTCTTTCTTTCTTTCTTTCTTTTTCCGTCTTTAAAATTGTTTGAGTCGAAAAATTTCCTTCGTATACAGTTTAGAAAAAGGGGGGAAATTATCTCAGACGATAAGAAAAAAATTCGCAAACTTTATTTTACTTTTCAGAAAAATTAAATTAAAATAGGTGAGATAAAAAAATTTGTTTTTTTTTTTAAAAATCGCTTTTTCTCCTATAAATGTGTATAATATCAGTTGAGTTTCAAAGGAATGAATGACATTTAATTAAACGCATTTTTGCAACTACTCTTTTAATTCCTGCTAACAAAATCAATAAATGCTTTCTTAGTAACATTAAATGCATTTCTATAGAAAAACTATTCACTATCGCAAATAATAATACAAAAGTAAAAATCACACTTTCCCAAAATGTATCAAAAATATATTCAAAGTGCTACTATGGCAAAGATAATTCAATAAAATACAGAGATACATTTAAAATATCAAAAACTGGGATACATACATTATATATATACATATATAATTTCCAAATTTCTTTTAAAATACTTAAAATTTAAAAATGGAGAAAATGACTTAAATTTCAAGGTGTAAGTTAGATTTATGTTCTTCAAAACTATTTACAATAACCTATTTATAAAAGTTGCATATCAAATACAAAAAAATCAATCTGCATAAGCATAATATTTGTACGGTATGTAAAAATATGTATGTAACTGAGGTAGTAAAGCTGGCATGGTCGGTATTAACAAAATAACAAAAAAAGACAAGAATCATAACTCCTAGCTGTTTGTTTTTTGGATTAACTATGTAAAATGGTGTAATTTACAAGTGCATAAATATATTGTAATAATATTCATTTTTAGATTGTGAGCAAGAGAACCAAAATAAATGCTACAAAGCAAAAGCAAAGCAAAATTAAAAATGACTGTTTAAATGACACACATACACTGCTGGTCACTCAAAAGGCAACTCCAAGAAGGACAAGAGATATCACAGCAAAATTTATTTGCAGATAACATGTTGTACAAAGATCAAACGATTAAGCTTACAGCCTCCCACCGTTGATGGCTATATCCTGCTATATAAAAAAAGGCTTTGGATGCATCCTTAGGGGGGTGCAGCAGTGTCTCAATGCGGCTTCCATATATTATCAAAGTTGATCTGGTGTAGCAGCGGGGGGGAGGGGGTGTATCCTAGGAAAGTCATTGTTCAAGCAGGGACCACACGTTTTTGATTGACGATAGATCTGGAGAAGAAGCAGCCAAGGAAGCAATCCAATCTGATGGATAAAGAAGAACTCTTGAACGTTGCGTGCCACATGTGGTCACGCATTATCCTGTTGGAATATGGTTGTTGGCAAAAGGTGACTGTATGGGAAAACCGCGGGCTCCAACACCTCAGAGATGTAGCGCTGACTGGTCAGTGTACCACCATACTAGAGGGGTATGGCAGTGAAATACCATAGCACCCCAAATCATGATACGGAGTGCAGTACCAGTGTGGTGATGCATATCGCAACGGTTCAGCATCCTCTCACCAAGATGTCTCCAAACTCGAATCCGACCATCGGGATGTTGCAGGCAGAAGCGGGATTCATCAGTAAAAACAAAAAAAACAATGTCGTCCCATTCCATTGTCTTTGTTCATTGTTCATCGCACCATTGGAGACGCAAATACCTATGGTTTCCAGTCAAGGGTAAACGAAGCAATGGACACCTTGAGAACATTCCACTGTTCAATAAACGGCGTCGAGTGGTACGAGTGGACACCGAATGATGCGTAACAGACTGAATCTGTTGTGTTATGGTTCGTGATGTGGCTGCTCGATCCGTCACTGCCATACGTACAATCCACTTGTCATCACTGGCAGTGATACAACGAGGTGGGTGCGATCGTCCCCGTTGGTCCATCGTTTTCTCCTGTATCTAGCGATACTTTTACAAATTATACCATAGATTAACACACACACATCTTCCTTTTGTTTGTAGAATCAAGCTTTCTAGTCATGTAATTTAGTACAGTAATTTTATGGCAACAAAAAGCTGTATACAATTGTATACTGCTGTTCGGAACTTTTTAAAAATTCGTATTTACTGGTCAGTGATTAACAGTTATAATTTTTGCAGTATTTTTTTACAAAAAATATTTTTATTAAAATTTTAGTATTTTACCTTGTAAAAACGATTTTAAAAATAGAAAACCCTGAATAAAAGTAATATATTTAGTGTGCAAAATTAAAATTTTGGTTTGTCTAGATAATATAGCAGTGCTTCTCATACTTTCACTACTGGCGCCTCCCTTTCCAATCACAATTTTTATCGCCCCCTCCTTATACATTAATAATGTACTGAATGAAATAATAATGCACTTTGACGATAAAGCAACAATCTTTATTATAAACCGTGGCATGACATAAGCATTGAATTTTGTATATGTTACTTTTAAGCAAAAAAAAAAAATAAGTAATAGGATAATTATTATGTTATTTTTCCTTTCTCTAATTTTTAAATTGGAACATATTGCAAAATGCAGTGGTTGTTTAGAAGACAAAATATAGATATCAGCTAAATATAGAAAAAGAACTCAGAGGGTCAATTGCGAATGCGGTGGTTGCTTAGAAGACAAAATATAGATATCAGCTAAATATAGAAAAAGAACTCAGAGTGTCAATTTCTTATCATAAGCATTCCTTTGAAAAACTTTGCTTTGTAAGACAAGCGCATGGAAGTCGCTAATACTTATTAAACTTGTTCTTAATTTGTATTAATTAATTAGTCATAAAATATTCTGTGCAGCACTGATACATTAAAAGTATACCGGCTGAAGTACTCGCTCTTTGCACGAGTTCATTTATAAGAAAATAAAACATCATTGATATAATCGCTGAATTGTAAGGAGAGTAAAGCCAAGTGTGCGACAATGTTTAGAAAAATGTAAAATGATTTTTTTTCAAATGATTGCTCAAATTATAATTAGTTTTAAGCGAACTGTAATTTTAAGCCTCACAGAATAAGCATTTAGAATTGATGCTGAATAATGAACAACAAAAAAATTCTGATGAAGAATAATTGTATTATTTTTAATATTTAAAGCGAAAAGACTTCAACATGTTTTAACGCTGGAGCAGGCGCGCACTCGATACTAACGGTCGAGCGGGGTTATTGAGTCACCCCAATCCTTTTTTTGTAATTATTTTTATAGTACACAATAAAAATCGTAATTCCAGTGAATAATTTAATTAAGAGAAAATATACTCACCTACTTTCAAGGACAAAGAAAATATTTAGGAAAAAAAGTTATCACACCGGGAACTCAGTCAAAACAAGTACCTTAAGATTCTAAAAAGAACGTTTGTCACTCCAAAAAAAGAGGGAGATATGTGACAAATATATTTTAGTTCACGTTAAAACTGTCAAACAGAAGGATAGTGTCAGGGCCATCGGTAACAATTAAACAGTTTTGCCAGAACTACCAATTTCGTGCACTCAGTGATCGGCGTCACCGTTACCGGATTAAAAGTGTATTTATTACAATACGGATGTTCTAAAAAATTATGTAAAACGTTTTTCATTATGCTTTATATGTTTGGGTATACTCATAAAAATAAAAAATGGCCTAATAATCCTTCAAAGTGCTCTCTGTGCTTTTCCAAAAATCAAAAATATTTTACAAGGAAAAAAGCGCAGCAGAAATAGTTTATTTACAACTTCCCTGAATGAAAAAACAAATACATAAGAGCAGGGACGTAGCTAACTGTGCAAGTAAGTTCGAAGGTCAAACCACAGCAAATACATTCTGCTGCCTACAACTGATGGCAATAATATAACAGTGATGAATTTTTTATCTTCCTAAAATTTTTTTTGATTATGGGTCTGGGTTTTATTTTTCTCTGAAATAGTAGCATTTTCGGTTTGAAAAGAAACCGAAACTAAAAAAAATCTCTCATCATGGGATTACAGCAAATCAAATAAAATGTTTTTTATTTGGTTATAGTATCACAGATAGCTAAAATGAGGTTTTGAAGTAGAAGCTTTTATTTTTTGATGACGTAATATCACAGACGATATATATAAATTATATCAGTGTAAATGTGTATTTTTTATTATGTCAGAAAGTATTTTGTTTTACTTCATCCCAGTAAATATTTTTTTAATCTTTTATTTTCGATATGCTCGCGCCCCCTTGTAGGTTTATCGTGCCCCCTAGGGGGCCCCACAGTTTGAGAAACACTGTAATACAGAGATTGCAACACATGTTACTAATTTTTATTCCATGAATGAAGCTACAATAATGACAGTAAGAAAAAATTATGAGCACAACTCCATGCTTAAGAGATGTTGCAAAGGAAAATATATAAAGAAATGTTAATGATATAGCTAGAAGAGACATAAATTAAAAGCAGATACCTTTTGATATCAACACAATTACAAAGGAACTGTATTTTACTTACAAATAAGTACTTTAATTGCTCACACTTTTGTTTTGAATATACACGGCTTACATATGAATATCTACCATTTCAGTACACACGATTTTCTAAGGAGCCCATTCTCCATGTGAATCGGTAATTAATTTATATGTAATTTTACTACTGTAGAAGAGTATTTATTGATATAGAAAAAAACTTAAAACATTTATTGTCATAGTCATACGAGCCCCTTATATATTCTAACTCCTAAATTAAGATTTAACGCATCACTCAATAAGTTCCAAGCCTGACATATAAATGGCGATACTTTGTATTTTTCCTAAGCATAAACTAGTAGTACTATCTTTCAAACGACATGCATCAAAATTTCATGATAATATCTTGTTTAGTTTCTAAGTTACGGTGATTTTAGTGAAATCACTTTTATTTGCTTAGAAATCATGGATGAAAAAGAATTTCAAATGCTAATTAAGCATTGCTTTTTGATGGGACGAAATGCTGTTCAAGCAAAACAATGACTTGATAAGTGTTATCCGGACACTGCTCCATCGCCAACAACGGTTAAGAGATGGTATGCTGACTTAAAACGTGGTCACAAAGGCGCAAACGACGCTGAACTCTCAGGTCACCCAAATTCTGCAGTTCCAGAAAATATAAAAAAAATCCATAAAACCGTTTTAGCCGATCGGAAATTAAGGTTCTGTAAGATAGCAGAATATTTGAAGATATCAAAAGGCACAGCATTCATTATTTTGCATCATCTTTGTTAATTATTAAAATTAATTAACAAATGTGAAAACTTAGATAAATAATTAATTAACAATTACCGTAAAATCCGGCGTGTAACGCGCACTTTTAACACCAAAAAAAGGGTCGAAATTTACGGGTGCGCGTTATATGCCGGGTATAAAACTGATAGCTTCAAAAATAAAAAAAAAGAAGTGTGCATAAAAATAACTTAGAATTCCACAAAGATCTGATTTCTGTTTATTTAAAAGGAATGCCATACCTTATGAGATGAAAGGGCTGTTTTTGTAGAAATATCCTATTTTTTTTTCAAAATCCTGGGATAATACCTCGAATAAATGGCTTTAAACATAATAGCATTGCTAACGTACATTGCAGGTTATTTCGTAAAAAAAAAGAGGGTACACGTTATACGGATAATATACCTTAAAATAAAAAATTGCAGCTTGAAAGCATAGGTGCGTGTTATATGCCGTATTTTACGGTAATTGTTAATTGTAAAGCTGTGTTCACAAAGTGGGTGCCGCGTTTGCTCACTATTGATCAAGAACAACTTCGCATCGACGATTCACAGCATTGTTTGGAGCTGCTTAAGCAAAATAAACAGGTTTATTCGTAGATATGTTACAATGGATGAAATATGGATTCATTACTACTTGCTTGAATCAAAAGATGGTCAGCAGAGTGAAAACTGTCCAAAGCGACCAAAAACTCAAACGTCAAGTTATGGCTTGCAAGGTTATGGCCTCCATATTTTGGGATGCGCATGGAATTTTGTTAATTAACTACCTTGAGAAAGGCAAAACAGCTAATAGCGAATATTGCATGGCGTTATTGGATTAACTGAATGAAAAAATAAAGGAGAAACGTCCTCAAATGCAAAAAAAGTGTTGTTTCACCAAGACAATTCTCCGTGCCTCAAGTTCAAAAAAAGGATGGTCAAATTGAACGAATCGCGCTTCGGATTACTTTCCACCCATCGTACAGTCCAGATATGACCCCAGTGACCACTAGCTGTTTGCAGACCTAAAAAAAGCTCCAAGACAAGAGGTTTGGCTCAAATAAAGAAGTGATTGCCGAAGTTGAAGCCTATTTTGAGAGCAAAAACAAATCGTTTTACGAAAAAAGTATTCAAAAGTTAAAATATCTCTGGCCTGAATGTATCACTCTTGAAAGGGAGTATCTAGATGAATAAAATTCAATTTTGCCTAAAAGTTTTTATTTTATTAATTAGGCCCAGGGCTTATTGAGTGATGTGTTATTTGAGTAATAATTATTTTTTTAGAAAATGTCGTTCAGGGTTGAATGTAATATTTCTTTAAATTCCTTATTTTAAATAAAAGCAACTAAATCATCTATGTGACAGTAAATAAAGGAATATGTATTAAATGTAAAAATTGTGAAGTTTATGTTTTTATATGTGCTCTATTTGCCAATTTTTTTCATTTATATCTATATCTACCTACACCTACACTGCATTTACTTCTCCTATACCTCTTTCTTTATGTATAGGATTAAAATGAAAAATCTCCCGTGAGATTAAATTTATGGGATATGGTTGAGAAACCGAAGAAAATGCCCCGAAAATTTTCTGTCTGCTCTTTTAGTGATCTTTGAGCAGATTTCTTCTCTATATTTCGGAGAAAAAATTTTTCGAACCATTAAAGCAGTTTTTTCAGCTTTCCCCGAAACTGAATTTAAGGCTGAAGGAAAATGTGGAACTAAATTCCAATAAATCTTTCTCGTAAGATGAGTTTTGAGTGTAAATCCCATCGCACTAGAAAATCAGAGCTCTTGAGAATTTTTTTTTCTTTCATTCCGCCGCTGCAGAAAAAGCCACGTTGACATTTTTTCTTTAACAAATTCGTTGGCGAAGATGGGATCTACTAAAACCTTTTCTAAGACATAAGCCTATACATTATTTTTCTTAAACTCTTCATTTCTTTAAATTATCGAAAAACTTTTTTTCAAGGAAATATAAGTCGAAGAATTTACTTATTACTCATTTTTCAAATGAACTCTTAAGAACTACAAAACTCTTGCTACGTTAATTCTCTACTTCAATTCTTTGTTTTTAAAATGTATATTTTAATAGGAGAAAGTCTCCTCCAATTTGCATTTTGGAAAGTTTTATTGCATAAAAAGTCAAGCATTTGATGTAAAAGTATTTAAATAAGTACTCTTGAGTCGGAATAAAAGGAGGATTGTTGTGTTTTTCTGTAATAACTTTTCAAAGAACATCGTTTATTTTTATCTATTTCACTTGGTAAGAAATGCATCAGATTCAGTTTAAGCTCTGTAGAGTTAGAGTTTCGTATTTTTGTTTAATGGATGTTTTGTAATTGGAAAAATACAATACTTGAAACATTCTAAACATGATATGATTGATACAACATAAAAACATTATTTTACATGAATAATAGTGAAGTTCTACTATGAGTTTTTAACTTGTAATGATTAATTTTAAGCGAACTTATAGGATTCAAAACATACACTTATTTTATTTAAGTTCACTTCGAGTGAGCATAACATCTTCAAAATGAAATATGTCATTTTAACGAATCGAAATATCTTTGATCTTCTTTGTGGAACCTGTATGATTTTTGTGTTCATTTTTTCTATGGGTCGTCTATAAAATCCTCCACGTTTTTAAACAGAGAAAGAAAAACAAATCCTTTTCTTGACTTAAAAAAAATTTAGAAAATGTATTTGTAAAAGAATGATTTTTCTTTGCTATATGTCTCTTTCAAAAATTCTGTCAAAAATATTCGGCAGCTCTTATATTCTTTTGAAAAAAGAATTTCCGCTGTGTTACGAAATTTTTGTCAAACGATTTCATTACTATTATCCTGTTATTCTTTTTTCAATGAAAAAATGTTTAAGCTAATAAAATTCAATAAACAATGTTTTATTTAAATTAGATATTATTTGAGCAAAGATAGTGAGTTAGACAAGTTGTTGATTGGTAAGTCAGTTTATAGTCTACATAATGTAAACAATTAATCTAAATTCAAATAATAAGATATATTTTAAAGTGGAATAAAATTCTTGTCTACATTTTGGTACGTGACATACTGTTTTGAAATATAAACCAAAGATGTAACTCGACTATATAAAACAATTAAAGTCTAGAAGAGACCCTAAAATATAATTAGAACTCTCAAAGAAGTATTGAAATTATTTTAAATTACCCAAATAATATTTCCTCTAACATGTAGAAAGCGATTCTTTTTTAATTTTTAAAGATATTTTTTCGTTCAGTCTTTATTATCTCTCCGTTATCCTATGTAAATTTGACTTGGTGAAACCCTCCTGCTCACCACTGGTACGCAGCTAAGTGTCCTAGCCTATTTATGCAGTCCAGAAGTTCCAGGGCTCATCAGACGGCCTTGGCGCGCTTTAGAAGCGGTCACCTGCTTAGTATGACTTTTGTGCAGGGAGTAAAGTATTTCTTTACCTGTCCCTGCTTCTCCTGCTAATCTTCTGGACTGCTGGGGCATTTCCCTGCGATAGTTGTATGAAGAGCAAGACCTGGTGTGTGACACTATTACGCGGAAAGGTCAAATGGACTTGGTGTAGGCTCCAAGAGGATTGGAAACAGCAACAACACAATTACCTCCGAAAATTCTTAATGTCATACGTAATGATGTATTTTAAGTATTAATCAGTTATCAGAAGCTTAATGTTATGCTTAATAGGAAATAGAACCACATTTGGTCCTCAAACCCCCCTGGAGAGACAATGACTCAGCAAGGTGCTGATAGATCTGGTGCCAGTTAGTCACGAACTGATTCTGCGACTCCCACACATGACGGTGATCACTTGGCACCAAGAATTCGATTTTCCAGGCAGAACCATAAATTCTATTGGATTCATATCAGGTGAATTTGGAGGACAAAGGATGATTTAAATTTCATTCCTTTTCTCTGTATCTTACCAAATCAATTTCAAATCAAAGATGGTAATGTAGTTGTTCATAAAAATAATCTGCATCAATTTTTTTTTACTAACCTATTGCTATTGAAGTATAGAAAATTACAAATATATTCTTAATGGTATTCGTATAATTTTAGATTTTACAGCATAATTTTCATTTATAACTATTTTAGTAAGAAAATTATTCTAATTAATACTGCTACTGATTGGCCTTTTTAAGCTTTTAATTTGTATTTAGATCACTGAATCTGGAAATGACTGGGTTTTCCGTCTGATTCGTGCATGATTTAATGATGATTCAAATGCTTCTTTAGGTATATGAAACCTTTTTTTTAAATATAAATAATGGATTCAGAGTTTTGCTTCATTGTATTCAATGGGACTTTGCTCAGTATTATGAATGTAAAAGGGTAAGGTTGGCTAGCCATACAAATGTTTAAGGTATCCGACTACGTTCGGAACAGTGATTTTGAAAAAGCGTATATATGGATAATATTTATGATATTTAGTGTCACTTAGATTAAAAAGTGTATATAAAATTGTTTTAAGAATAGTTTACAATAAAAAATTATTTAAGTACAATATTTTGACAAAAAATGAACATAGAATGACCAGTTTTCAAAATATTCTCCTTTTGTGAAAAATGCTTCTATTATAATAATATTTTTTTTGCCTGTATATAGCTCAGACCTCTGTACAGACGCTAAACTAGAACTTTTGACACATATAACTTAGAAGTGGGTTTATCCATATTTTACGACAACAGAGGGGAGCAATTTTAAGAAAAGAACGTCGAAAATTATTTCAGTTGGTGGTAACTCTGAAAATAATGTGAATTTTCCAAAACTCGTAGTTCACTCTCTGGAGAAGTCTTTACTTTATCTAAGCAAAATATTATTATTTTTGAAGAATTTTTATAAAAGGAGAACATTTTGAAAAAAGGTTATTCTAAGCTAATTAATTTTTTGCCAAAATATTGTATTCAAAATTTTTTTTGTCAAAATGTCCTTAAAACATTTTTACATGTATTCTAATCTAAGTGACACTAAATATCATGAAAATTATCCATTTATGTGCTTTTTTTAAAATCACGGTTCCGAACGTAGTCGGATACCTTACATAAGCCCCACTTTTTACAAAGTCCTCCTCGTATGTGTCTGTTATCATGATATATCACCTTTAAATCTGGGGATGGCAGCACCTTGTTCTCAGCTATAAGACATTGGAAGAGATGAGATGTGTTGTAGACCAAAATTCTCTTTCATAAATGTTCTACAGTACTTAAAGATTTTATGAGGCAGAACCAGAATGTCGAACATATTTCCGGATAGTATCTTAGAAACAATATACACTGTAATGAAATGACCTAGAGGGCGGGGAAAGTTAAGTCATATATGTATTAAACGGTTTTCAATATATTTTAAAGAAGAAAAATATGCTTGAAATCAAGGATTATTTTGTTCAAACGATGCGCTAAAATAAATGTAACCGCATTAGTGTTATTGCTATTATTGGCAAAAAAGGAAAAATTAAAGTTTCCTTCATTTTTATGTTCAATGGCATAATTATTTATTATATCGTAATAACATATATCAAAGTATAATTGTCGAATATTCAAAAATAAAACCACTTTCACTAACATTTTTTTATTATGTTTGTTTCAAAATTTTTTTTTATTTCAAATAATATTAAATATATATAAATGTTATTGACTATTTTGAAGGAATTATATAATACTCGCGCGTAAACATCATTTCCGAACTAAGCACTAAAATACGCAAATTACTGGATAATTTCATGGCATGATAACGCTCTCTTCCTTATTGATATAAATTACAATCCACTTTACAGAACTTCCACAAATCTGTGTGTTTACATTATCCGAAGGAAAAGAAAAATTGGTATTTTCGCAGAGTCTAAGGAAAAGAAAATCACGAATTATACGAATTCAAAAGAGATAAGAATGATGGATTTCTATTGTTAAGAATTTCCTTGCCAGGTAATTTCAAAGTTAATACGGGACTAAAATCACAAGGAACTTGTCAAAAACAACATTAAAATAGACAAATGGTACACAACTTTTGTGTTTGCACTTTATTTTCGGAATATCGAGGCGAAGTTTTTTTTTCTTAGTTGTGATAGATTGAGGATAATATTTATTAAGTAGGTAGAGTGCTGCATTTTTTAGATGGAAGATGATCTGTATTTACCATAGAACTTTGATATTCAAACATTTTTTTATAAGTTGTACAAAAATTCTCCTTAATTCAAATTCAGAAAAAAAATATTAATGGGGTATGATTTACTGCAGTCGAGTTATTTTAATTACAGGAAAACAAACATGGATTAGATAATTAAACTACTCCTATAAATACCACTCCACAACTAGCTATAGCAGATTACTACCAAATTTGGTATATGGACAGTAGTGTAACGTACACCCTGTCATTAAGGGGAGAATTCAAAGGGGTCCAAAGCCTGACTGACGTCAAGTACGTACCCTCGACTTGGGGCCTCAAACCTAACTTTGCAGGGGGCCTTAATATTCTTCGTTACTCCACTGTATATACACTTGTATTCGAGATGTACAGAAAAAAGCCTTTCTCACCCCCAAAAGCACAAAAATGTCTACTAGGTGGCGCTTTGCATTAAAGAATGACACATTTAATAAAGGAAATGCTCCACGTGGAAAAAATAATCCGGACAAGATTTTTAAAGGACAAACATAGGATACACAGCAGTTATAGGGGTAAAAAATTCGCAAGATTTGATTTGGTGTGATTTCTGATTCTGGAGTCACTTACAAAAACTTATTTAAGATATAGGGGGTGTGCAACACAAGGGCCTATTTTAAGAATATCGCACTTCAAGAACAAAACATTTAAATACAGTGTCCGTCATCATGAACATTTTATGCAAGAAGGTGGTTACTTTGAACAACTTTCATTGAAAATCGTCCTGAAGACGATTAATAACTGCTCCTTTTATGACATCATGTCCTATTCTGTACCTATTATGCACACTGTGTGGACTTTGTTTCTTTCATTCAGTGCAGGCATGCGTATTTTTTTTACCTTTACTTAATGTGAGTTATATGATAGGACAGTCAAAAATTATAGTACAGAAAGGTTCAAATTATTTAGGCATGCCATGTAGGTCACATTTCTTTTGTTATATTTACTATTCTCCTATCAAAACGACACCTAATGGACATTATTGAACAAAACTTTTTCCTAGAATTCTTTGAACGCCTCTAACTCGTTTTGTAAGTTAAAAATTGGTACGCTAATTATTACCTGAACCTGAAAATGTTGAATTGATGTTTACGATATTTGATAAAACTATAAAAAATAAGAAAAAAAGATGGCGGAAAATATAATCAGAAAGTGATGAAAACTTTATTGATTTTAATTTAATACTTAAGAAGCAGTGAATGAAATCTTTAATAATTTAAAGGCATAGATGGATGCTAAATGCTAACAAGGAATTAAACCCTTAACTGCCAATTAAAAAATACGTGATTCGCTCCCTTGTGCCACCGTTTTTAACTAGGTGCCCGTATGCAGTGTATTGGGGGGGGGAGAGAAAAGGAACAGACAAGCAATTTAAGCATATAAGTAAATTCATTACACAAACGTTGTCAATATCATGTGATTGAATCCCAAATTCGTCGGGCTAGTTTTAACCCTTAACTTCCCACTGTTGCATTTCTGCAACATATGATTTATTTTAATTTGACAGACTCAATATTTTTTTAATTACCTACAAATCACTTATCCGAGAAAAAAGATTACTGCAACGAAATACATGCTAATTTGTCACTAGATGGAAAACTAGATGGATTTTTTTTTTGAAAAATCACAACAACTATAAAAATCTCTGATGCCTCAAGAACTGTGTATTTGCTATAAAATAATCCATTATATTTTATGCTTTCTCTTGTTTATTGACGAAATAAATTACCAGGTAAGAAATTTAAACATTTTATGTTCATTTAAAAGTAGTTTTGATTTTCTAATGGAAAAAGTTTGAAAGAAATTTGATTTTAATTATATGTTGCAGGTCTGCAACACATTGGTCTTTGGTTACCATTTTGACATGGCTAAAAAGCGTATACTACCGAAGATGAAATTGATAGATATATGCATAATTCGCGGACGAATTAAATGAATTAAGTGAGGATGGTCTTGAATATTCTGATGATGATGATGTTGATTTTTACCTGATTGTGTGTCATCTAATGAAGATTCGGATAGCGACTGTGAAAATAGTATTGTTTCACAAAATACAATTCAGAATATAAAAAATCCGATGACGATAATAAATTAGATAGAAATATTTCAGTCAAGGGGAACCTTTTTTAAATTTAACTTTCAAGAATAATAAAACATTGTCAAAGAATTTTTTATGGAAACATAAAAAAAAAAAAAAGTTTTGCAATTTACAGTACTACTGCGCAATGTTGCACTTCTACTGCAAACAAAATATGATTGAAATTAAATTTAAAATGGTTTAATTTTTTATATATATATATTTCCCTTTTATTATTACTTGAGAACTAGCTGATATAATTTTTTCATGGAAATTTAAAAAACTTGGAAGTTAAGGATTAAACATATAGCAGCACGATGCAATGAATCGTACTTTAGAAGGATGGATTTATCCGTCTGTGGCTCTTAACGCACGGGTTGAGCGAGACGGATATATACGCCGGTGGCAGTTAAGGGATTAATGCGTGATTGGTTAATTGAAGATAATAATCTTCACAAATTTATGTCTATAATTTTTAGTAGTATTGCAAGGTAGGTTTCTTCTACTGAGTGTCTCCGTTTGTATGTGAGCAATTTTGCATTTTATTCTGTATTTATTTTATTTGCATCTATTCATTTTCCTTTCCATTTCGATTTCCATTTGTGCCTGTATCCTTCTACTTGAAACTCCCTACCACTATTGATTGAGTATTGACTTACGTTTGTAAGCCTTGTGCTACACTTTTGTTGGCACACAAGGAGTCTTTACCTGGAGTATAAAAAAAAAAATTGCAAACCGTTAAATGGTATATTTTCATTTGTGAACATTGAGGATCTCCAATATTGAGATTTTAATTATAACATTTTATCAAAATATATATGTGTATGATTTTTAGAAACCAATGTTTAAAAATGTATAGAACTGTAGAAAATTTTATGCATCAAATATTAAAATATAAAAACACGAACTTTAGGAAAATACAAGGTAAAAAATGTAATTCCCACGTTCTGGAAAATTGTTTTACCGTATTAATTCATTTGAAATCTTTTCTCAATACATATAGTTAATGATAATACTACAATGAATAAATCGAGCAATGTTTTTCAATGTAACGTATCATTTTAAGCACGATATTATTTCTGTAGACTTTAGTATGCTCAAGAATATATACATATATATATATAAAAGAAATTCATTGCGAACAATTGTTTCCATTTTAAAACCATTTTATTTTTTTCAAATTCTCTTTTATTATCAATGTAAATTCTAAACAGAAAATATCAACTTTATTTCTTGCCAACTACAATTTACGTTGACAAATATGTTGTTAAGAGTAGTTCCAGTTTTTGGCACTGTGCTTTGATAATATCAATTTCTTTCTGAAGGATGAAATTTAGATGACTGGGCAATGTTACCAAAAAGAATGAAATAATACAGAAATTTTTTTCCATTAGACAACATTTTTACTTATAAATCATGATTCTAGAGGACTTACTATTAATTTAAAGGAGCTATAGTTATATTTCAAAATAATCTGTGTGTGTGTTTTTACATCATCCAAAAATGCATTAATTTGTAAATTACATCTATTTTTTCAAATATGTTAAACTAATGATAGTAATCATTCTATGACTCAAATAGTTATTGCAGAATATTTTATTCGTTTTCTCGTTTAACTAAAGTGATTTAACAAATAATAATTATTCAATCAAAGCATTATACTTTGTATTAAAATAATTCGTGGAAAATTGTTTCCTCATGTGTAATTTGAAGAGTTATACAAAAAAGTACCCCACCACCACACATGATAAATCTATCAAATAACTTTCATTACTTTTATTTTTTACATTATTTAACCTTTTTAAAATACACTTTTATAACGTCTCTTTCTCAAAAGTTAGTTAAGCCAAAAAAATGTTGATGAGTCTTAGAACTCAATAAACATTGACTCAGTGAGTTTTAAAGATTCTATAACTCTCAAACAGTACATATTTGTATCTTTCAGTCGCATGAGTTATTTTAATAAAAGAGCGTCTGGAACTAAACTTACTACTTTTGAGTAATATTTTGTAAAAAAACGTTATTATATATATATATATTATTATTATAGAAGAAATTAAGATATTAATAGAGGGTTTGACTATTTTATTTGTTAAATTGGTCTTAAAATCAATACACGGAAAGGCGTTGATTTCGTTTTAAATTAGAGCTACTATTTAAGGTAACTATATTTTCTTAATCTTGTGAAATATACCGTCTGTATATAACCACAAGTACTATTTTGACGGAATTCTTGAAAAATTAAGTCATATAACTTAAAAACGCACAAACAATTTCCACATTGTCTTAAATCTCATTTTTGACAAATAAGGAAAGTCATGTTTCCTAAACCATTCGTTCAATGACAAATAGCCAGAACACTACAACTTTTTATTGTAAACTGCATTTTTATCTTTGTTGGTAAAATTGTAACATCCCCTCCAAATCCAGATAAATATAAATTTCGTTTCTTTTATGTATATTACATAAAAATATCTGATAGATAAAAATTAGTAGAAATATGAAGAATTGGTGGAAACAATTTAACAAAGTTTTATAACTTAAATAATATATTCCTACAAACACCAATACCTTAAAGTAATATTCAAAATGCTCTAAATAATAGTTCTTTTAAGAGTTACGTTTCTCGTTTCAGAACATTATAACGAAGTTTTCGCACGATAATTTTTAAATATATTCAAACTAAGAGTACCATTTCAAACCATTTTAAATTTATCTTAATTTTAGTTATTTTTTTCACAGAATATCTAACTATTCATGAAATAAACATCAATTTGTTCAAAAGTATTTCAGTCTGACTTAGAAAAAAGATTTTTATCCACAAAAAATAAAAAACTCATACAATAAAAAGTATTCCTTTTCACTATGTTTTCTTAGATAACAATTTGACTTTCAGATTCTTGGTACATGGTTGATTAAGAATATTCTGTATGATGTATGTCCGGATAAATTTTTAAGATACTGCTTTATAAATAATACAAAAGCTAGAATTTATGGCGAATCTTTTATTTACTAAGTCCAAAAGAAAAAGAAAAAGGATCAAAGTAAATGAGTTAGGGAAGTTCACATCCTTTTTTTTTGCGTGTGTTTATGTTCTTGTTACTTCTAGGCCACAAAAGAATCGCTTTAACAAATAGCTTCTGATGCTGCCCATTTCCTCCTTGTAGAGCAATTGATTTTTCGTTTCGCGATAGCTCAAAGGCAACAACTAACAACCACACAACTTGACAAAAGCGAAAAATTTTCAATGACGTGTAAAAAAGTTAGGACGATAGTTGGACAAACTATTGTTGTTCTTATTGAATTCTTTTTTCTGATTTTCTTGTCTCTTCTTAAAGAAGGACAAAAAGGACTGTACATTGCAAATTTATTGTCAAAAGTAATGTAGGAATTAATAAAATTTCTACTTGAAATATTATTAAAAGGTGCTTTTGATAAAAATTCTCTTATTCTTTATGTTCGCCTCTTTTGTAACAGTATTATCTAATTGGGGAAAAAAGATTGCATCACACGTGCAATGTGAATAATCATTATTTAGTCTATTTCCGACTTAATTTGGAGCAGTGGCAACTTGCGAGAAGTTATAGAGAATATTGCTTGCATTAATTTCAATTGAATTATAGAGTTCTTATCAGGGCATGGAGTGTGAAAAACATCAGCCAATGTAGTTAAGCCGAAACATCAGCCTTCAGTAATGTAGGAATTAATCAAATATCTACTTGAAATATTATTAAAAAGTGTTTTCTATTAAAATTATTTTATTCTTTATATTTACCTCTTTTCCAGCTTCGTATTTTTAAATTGGAAAAAAAGATTGCATCACGTGTAATGTGTATAACCATTATTTAATCTAGTTTCGACTTAATTTGGAGCAGCTGTAGCTTGCGAGAAGTTATGGAGAATATTGCTCGTTAATTTCAATTGAACTAAGAGTTCTTATCAGGGCATGGTGTGAAAAGCATCAGGTAAATTGTTGGCATATAGTTTTTAGATTTATAATATTTTCCTTTGGCCCCATTGCCTGTGAGTTCTGTAATAATTTAAACTAAAACCGAATAAACTAGCCTCTATTTAAAGTCTCTTTAATAACATTTTTTTTCATTTGTTGATCATAACATGTGTGTTTAAGTTTAGATTCATTAACTGACCATTTTTTTCATGTCTCGAAAACAAATTAAAAAAACAGAAGTTTTTAAAAACAAAATAAAATTAACTTATTATTTAGTCAGCACATACTAACAAAATGTTCAACTTTATGTAAACGAAATTTAAATAATCATCGTATTTTCTTTATTAAGTGTTACTAGGTTTACTCCATATTACTTTTTAATTATGCTTTTTATTGATGACACGCATCTCTGTTTTCTTCTGTTTTGTCACTTTCTAAGAAATCTAAAAATATTACAATTGATGTATCTTATGTTAATTTACACATAGCTGTGTAATAAGAAGACAAATTTTCTCTATTCACTAACAAATATGCAAAGTAAGTGTTTTATTAATTATTATTATAATAATTTATTATTTAGCAAATAAATTAAAATTATTTAATGTTTTTAATTGAAATCTGTTAAAAAATTCATGGCTTTTGCTACAAAGTTATAATTTTCTTATGAATGAAATTCATAGTTGTCAATGTATAAGAAAGTAAAATGAATTAAAGGTATTTTATCCTTCCAATTTAACTTTAAAAAATATTTTTTGATTTCTACGCTGTAAATTTTATATAAAACCAATTTTTTGCAATTTTTATGTTTAAATGTATGAATTCAGTTTTAATCAAATTTTATTAACCTAATTTTATTGAAATAAAAAAAAATTGTACGTGAAACTACATTAGTATATCAGAGAATAAAATCAATATTAAATACAATATAATTTTTGACAGTATAAATCAAAAATAAGATAGCCACAGTAGTTTAATGACAAGCGTTTAGACTTGTTGTTCTCGTGTCCATGAATAAATGCAGTAGATATCACTAAATTCCGTCGAAAGTCTTGATCACTGCCTCTGCTATTCTGGGAGCATCAGGGCTGTACAGGAGTTCCCGCAAAGAGTCCCTCAGAGGAACCATTCCCATTTTTAGTAGCTTTGTTGCGACGGTTGGGCATTCCAAGATGTGATTGGGCGTGAGTTGAAGATCTGGGCAGTGTTTGCATTGAACATATGATCTTGTCTTGTCTGGGTGAATCTTCATGCCCTTAAGGTGTTCAGTTCTCAATCTGGCAATTGTGGATGTTATAATTCGGGAACAGTCAAATTCTGTAACTAGGAGTTTTTTAAAAGTGTGATTCATAATTCTATGTTTGGCTACTGCGTTAGCATCATCAAGTGTGATGGTGGTGCGCTTATGTTCGATGTCTCTAGCTTCTTTGGCGAGGCTATATATATATATATATATATATATATATATATATATATATATATATATATATATATGCACATTCATTACCCTCAATGTTGACATGTGCGGGTATCCATTGCAGGATACAGGATTTTCTTTTGTTGTGCAGCTGTTCTAGAAGGGTAATAATATCACAGGAGATGTTAGTCTCTCCGTTTCTTATGGCTTCTATAGCTGTGATTTAGAGAATCTGAGAAGATTACTAATCCTTCTGTAGAATCAATAACATGTGGATTTTGTTGATATAATAAAAGGGCCTCTCTAATTGCCACGAGTTCACTTGTGAAGTTTGAGGCGATTATGCCTGTGTTAATTTTGTGTTTGTAGTTATTACCATCTGGGAGGAGGAGGATTCCGGCACCTCCATTGCTGAGGGATCTGTCTGAGGAACCATCGGTGTAGGCTATTTTGCAAAGTTATCTTGAGAGAGTATTGCTATCGTTTCAAGTCCTTTTTGTCTGAGAGTTACAGGGTCTTCTTTTTGGAACATGGCTGCAACAATTCCAATTCGAAACAGGTGTTCTTTGGTGGGTTTTTTGGAATGAGGGGCTCCTGAAGGAACTCCGAGGAGGAGTGTTCCAAATTGAGTTCTTTTCTGATTTAACTATCAAGTTGGACAGTCGAAGACCTTTTGAGCCTTGTAGAATGCTTCCATTTATCAAAACCTCTTCTAGAGATATGGTCCAAACCATATGAGCGTAGTTTATTAGTGAACTTGATAGTGGCAAGGTTGCGCCTGCTTTCTAGCGGAGGCAGGCCACATTTTTGTTCGGCCTTTTCATTATTGGTTGATGACACTGCTCTAATAATAATTTTGGCAGATCTGTGTTGTACAGAATCAAGTTTCCGCTTAACAGAAATAGAGGCCGGAGTCCAAATTGGGGTCGCATATTCTAAAACCGGTCTGATAACGGTGCAGAAAGTGCTTTTTAGGGTTTGAGGTCTTGAGCCCCAAGAAGTTCCGCTTAGTTTTCGAAGAATATTCAGTTTTCCAAGAGCTTTGTTGGCAGTTTGTTCAATGTGCTTTGAAAAGTGGAGTTCGGGATCTAAGGTTACTCCAAGATAGGTAGGTAGGTCGACTTTTTTGATTTGAGAGTTCTGTATTTTAATATTAGCATTAAAACTGCTTCTGTGTCGTCTGTCGGTAGAGAAGATGCAGTAGTTTGTTTTGTCTGCGTTGATGGTTAATTTAAGCTTCTCTGCCCATTCAGCAATACCTTTCAGTGTTATGTTTAGGGCCTTTTCCGATTCTGTAATGTCATTGTGTGAGTGCCATACAGCAATAGCAGGCGATATTTGTGTCTGGAGGGACATGATGGCGGATGGTGTTCATAAAGATGAGAAAGAGCAAGGGGCTTAAGACACAGCCTTGTGGAACTCCAGCCCACATTCTGCGAGATTCTGAAAGTGCCCCGTTAAATCTAACAGAAAATTTTCTTCCTCTGAGAAAATAATTTATCCACAATAACGCTTTGCCATTAACTCCGGTGCCTTCGATAGTATGGACCAGTTTTTGACGCAAAACTCTATCAAATGCTGCTGAGATGTCCAAAAATACTGCTAAAGTTTTCTTGTGAGGCTTTTTTTGAAAACCATCAATTATCGATTGGCTCAGGTAAACGAGCTGGTCAGTAGTACTATGATGGGTTCGGAAAGCTGTTTGATAGAAGTGAAGTTTTTTGTTTTCGAAAAAAAAGCGTTTAGACTTAAAAACTAAGATTGCAGGGTTGAACATAGTTCAGTGTTTCTCAAACATTAAATATTCGCGACCCAATTTTCAATCATACTTTCATCGCGCCTCCCTCCATACAATAACGATGCATTGAATTCAATATTAATTTAGCCACGATACGATTTTAATTGTAAACCGTACAAATTATCAAGATAAGCATTAAGTTTTATATATAATTTTGTATACGACAAAACCATGGAAGTCACTGGAATTATTAATTTTGTTCCTTTTAGTAATGATAATTTAATTATCAAATACATTTTGCAGTACTGATGCATTTATATGTATATTATATAAGTATAAATGTGCATTTTATCTTTGTTATGTCGGAATATATTTTGTTTAGCTTCGTTTCAGTAAATTTGTAAATTTTAAGCCTTTTATTTCCTAATTTTCGAAATGCTTGCACCCCCTCCCCCTTAGGGGCGCGTCCCACAATTTGAGAAACTTTTACGTAGTTTAAAGACCAATAAACCTTCTCCTATACTTGCTTTTACCACTGTGTTTCAAGTAATTGAAAATAGTGTTAGAGAGAATATAAGATTCCATTAATACCAAAGATAAAAATCATAAAACTCGAAGAATATTCTAAAAAATACTAAAGCTGAGCTACTAATCCCAAATATCAAGTAAAAAAATACAAAGGAAAAAATTTTCATATCTTAACCAGAAAATAAAATATCCAGTAAAGTAGTATTTTTTTAGTAACAATAGGCCACGATTGCTAACTTCCCGCCTTCATGTTCATATATATATAGGTATGTGTGTGATGTATGTATGCATTGTTTCATTTAAAAAGTAATGCTACAATAGCCGATTATTCACTAAAATTTCATTTAAAGAAGAAATTCCTTAAGAAAAAAAGAATCAACGATTCAATTTTCCCTCGCCATTTTTTTTCTTTCACAAACGATTCTCTCTATTTAGCATTTGATACTAACAATTTCAATTTGCTTAGAAGATGGCGTTTCGTTTTATTTCGTAAATAAAATGTGAATTTTTCCGAGTAAAATAAAACTCCTTTATCGTTTAAAATTTTTCTTTTTGCAGTTTACTATCCATGAAAATAGTGTGCAGTGCGTTGGGAGTATTCTTTGGAATGATTATACTACGAAAGTTCCTTACCTTTTCCGCAGAATAAAGTTATCACGCCACGAGTAAATAATCGTTGGAATTATGAAAGCTTTTCGTGCTTTTTCTCCATTTGGAATTAACTATCGCTCTGAATAAAAAGTAAAGACGTATAAAGTGAAGAAATTTATTTTTAAGAGCGTCGAATTAGTGTGCAGACACTTTCTTCCACGCTGCTGAGAATTAAACCAGAGTAATAAAAGCTTATGCATTTTTTTAGAATTAAAATTTACTTTTTTTTTTTAAAGAAAAAGAGATACTTGGGATTCTTTTTCTTCAAACTGCTGAAATTGTTTGTGCTGATGACGGTGAATATGAATACATTTTTTTTACTGAGAGATTATGCTTCATAACATCCTTAAAAAATTGCGAAATTTAAGGTAAATGAAAAAATTAAGAGTACCAGAGGCGACCTATAAAAAATCCGTTGAAAAAACTTATATTAAAACTTTTTGAATTATGAATACAATCTATATTAATAATTTTTAGTGCTTACAAGAGGATATTATTTGATAAATAAATCACTCACTGATACTGGATTTATTTCTAAATAAGAAAGTACCGTAAAATCCGGTGCATAGCGTGCATCTACACTTCCAGGCTGCGTTTTTCCATTTTTTGGTATATTCGTTGTATAACGCAAACCCTCTTTTTAACTAAGGAACCTGGACTGTATGTGTGCCATGTTCTTATGTCTTGAAATCATTTATTTGAGATCCCAGGCTTTCGAAAAAATAGTATAAATCTCGAACTACAACCCTTAAAGTGCCTAAGGTATGACATTTTTTTTAAATAAACAATATTTCATTATGTGTAGAAGTCTAACGTTTTTCTATGCTCATCTCTTTTTTTATTTTCAAAGCTCTCATTTTTATACCCGATGTATAATGTGCATCCGTAAATTTGGATCTTACTTTTTTGTGTTAAAAGTGCTCGTTATATGCCAGATTTTACTGTAAATATTTTTATAAGAACTGGAATATTTTACTAGCAAATCATTGATTTAAGAATCGGTAAAAAATAAAAATCATCAAAGATAATATTATGTAATACATTTTTCTTAATATAAGCTGATCAACAGCAAAATAAATTAAAAAACCCTTCACTCTGAAATAACAAAATCGATAGTAAAAATAGCTGTAACGATAATGAGATTAATAAAATTTTTGTAAAGAGGGAGAAAAATATTGAGAAAATACCAATGCAACAAATTTGAAAAATTTCTTAAGTACAAGTATAGTCAACTTTTGTTTAATTAATTCATTTAAATTAACATCGCTCTTACGTTCAAAAATGTTTATTAAATCAAGAAGTTTGCCTTCACCATACCATTCATAAATTGTAACTAATTATTCAAATTACGCAAATATGAAGGCACTAAAGGTATAAATTTTAACCATTTATTCAAGAGGATTGGTTATTAAAGAAATCCAAATTTCATCATTGGCACATAAATTTCCTTTTCATTTACCGTAAGTTCTTTTTCCCTTTTAAGTACAAGTAGCAAAGAAAACTACATAGAATATACTTCGTAATGTCTTTTATTTTTGAGTAATTATGATGCTTCAATTATTTACGAAGTTATAACAGTTTTTATGTCAAGAGAGAGCAGCAAAAACGAAACGGAAGTGTTTGTATTTTAATACTTTTTTTACATTTTTGGAGTTTATCGAATTTATTTAAAAAATATTAACTTTGGTAAGGTAATGACGGGACAGGCAGATATTTTTTAAAAAATAATTTATCAGTTTTATGTGAAAATTGGCAAATAAATTCGTAAAATTTTTGTCATTTTCATATTTTCTTATGCCTTTGATTCTCGATATTTTGTTTCATATTTAACTTTATTTTATATATTTGATAGAAAACTCTGTTCTTAAAGGCAAAATATTAATTAATTATGCCTAAAGCAAGGTTTGTGAGGTCTAAGGAATTTGCTTCATCATTGGTGCTAGCAGTAAGGTGAATGTTGACACAGAGCTAATCTCAATAATACTTAGTCAGTTGGTGACAAAAAGTTGAAATATATTCAAAATTGTTTCGAAATTTACTCAGAAAGCCTTTTTCAGTAACATTTTATGGAGCATTTTACTTAAAGATACAATTATTGAACTTGAAACATTTCGCTTAAGTGCATTATTATCGTTAATTTCTTTTAATTTGTAATATACAGGTTTATTATCATTATATATATATATATAATAAGAAATTCAAATACTTCCCTTCCTAAGATCTTGTACATGGATTTGTAAAATTTTATTTGGAACGCTTTTTAACTTCTGTAGGTCACCTTTTAGAATATAGAAAATTTTCGCGGGAAAAAAAGCTGCATAGAAAATAAAATTACTAAGGATGAAAAAAAGTCACTGTATTCATATGAAGGTTTTAAAAGCTGTTCTTTATATGCTTTTCATTATAATTTTTTATAACCTTTGTGATAAGCAATGTTTTTTTAAAAGAAATTTTTGGGAATATTTGCTGACAAAATATAACACACATTAATATATTTTATATTACATTTTTCTTAAGCTCTAAGATACTTAATGGAAATATATACCTGTTTTTCCATACAAAAAATATAATTTTTTAACGTAATAAAGTTTTTCTAGTGTGCTTTTTATATCTCTAATTTATATTTAAAAAAACTATGCATTTAGACGTTAAGAAAAGCTTTTTTTGACTCCATAAAATTGAAAAAAAAAAAAAAAAGAATTTGAAACAAATATATAATACTGATATGGGATTACAAAAGGTTTATTCTTTTGATATAAAGAGGTTTTAGGTTGTTTTAGCAGAATAATTTTTTAAGATTTAGATTTTAAATCTTTAAATGCGTTTTTCTCCGAAACAGATTTTTCCATATTTTATCGCATTGCAAACATGATATCTCAAAAAGTCCTTGAGATAATTGCATGAAATTTAGCATCATTGTTTATTATTATAGTATGCATCCTGTGCACTAGAGAATAAGAAAAAAAATATTTACTTCCTTTATGATTCTTTTTCTTTGTGATAAATGCAAAATTTTTGAAAAATTTCCCTTTTGTGCACTTTTTGACCCCTTATATTGTGATAAATTGAAATTATTCAAAGATGATAAAGCAAAACATAGGTAAACGCTTTCTGAATAAAATTCAAAGAGCTTTTTCTTTATCTTATGCATTAGAATTTATTTTACAGTGTTTGCCGTGATGTGCAAAAAATGCCTAATTTTAACCTAAAATTGTCCATTTTCTTACAAAAATTTATTGAAATTTTTTTTCTTTGTCATTTTTATAAGTTTTCAGTTATAATCAAACAAAAAATGAGTTTAAAAATGAACTTTCAGCATTATTTCAAAAAAATATTCCCGCAACTAGTCAGGCACCTTAACTGGTTTTCCCGTACATTGTATTCACTATCGAAAGCTAGCCACAACCGGATTACCCGTACGCTGCACCGGCACTGATATTTTCTTCTTTCTATCTTTGATTGGTACTTATTTTGAATCCTTATAGTGAGATTATTAGTGCTAGTGTTTTTAAGATATGTAGTTAGTCCATGGTACTGAAATACTTCTCATCTGGGATTTTCTATGTGGTGAAGGCGGAAATTCTTCGTTAAAGGCAAAAATTTAGATTCTTGAAAATATTCGATAAAGTACAGGGGTTGGCAAAACATGGGCAATTTGTTTTTTCAGACGAAATGAAAAAGGAAAGTGTAATTCAAAAAAGCCTAAATTATCTCTGTCCTCATTGCAATGTGACTTAGTATTACATCATGCTTCAAATTGTGTGTGCATTTATATATGCACACACACAAAATCTTCAACCATTTGAAAAAGAGGGACGAACATTAAATTTTTTTGTAAGTATGAGAGAAATTCTTTTAAGATAAGAGTGAAATATTTTTTCAAGCATGCAGAGTGTACTTATAAAAAGCAAACATTTAGGGTTTTTTATGTTCCCAATTATAAAATAAACAAATATAATACAAAAAAAATTTTTTAAGTTAATTCCTACTTAGATCAACAAAGAAAATTTTTATTTTAGCTACTTTTTATTAAATAGTTACAATTAATATAAATATATATACACATATGACAGAATCACCACATTAAATGGTAATTAATTTTTATTAATTATCATTAAAGTATCGTATTATCATCCAAAACAATCGTGTATATAAAATTTCAGTTCAATTGAATGCATTAGAACGTGAGAAAAAAACCTTTTCAAGTTTTGACACAAGTGGACAACGTGGCTGTATTTGTAATTCTTTAAACAATTAGTTTTAATCAATTAATTTGTATCAATTATAATTAAATTATTGTATTGTCAACCAAAATAACCATGTTTATTAAATTTCAGCTCAATTGAGCGCTTTAAAATGTATTTTATTAACGATTGACAATTCCATCAAGGTAATAGTAGTAAGAAAGCTTTACAATAAAAAATTAAAAGAAAATGTTTCCTCTTTCGCAATTTGTGGACTTATGACTAGTCATATACAATAAAAATATTTGCCTTTTTTGGAACATTTTGGGCAAAAAAAAAAAATTGATCACTTAAGGGGTTAACACTTCTATGAGAAAATTCCGAAATTCTCAACTTTTCATTTAAAATTTGTCTGCAGTTTTAGATAAAGACATAGTTTGTGTGTGTGTGTGAATTTGCTAAAATGTATTGAAAGAACCCTTTATTATACTCATTTTTCCTTTTTTTCTTACACTTCCAGTCGAAATTCAAATGGTGAAACTTAGTTATAAAACAATCGTTTTTATGTATAACCAATGCAAGCAACTGTTTTCAAAATATTAAATAAAGTAAATTTATTTATAGAACATTTCTCTTGAATTAACTCTGAGTACTATTAACATTATTTTTTCTCACTAAACACATTTTTTAAAGGCGAACCATTTATATAATAAATACGTATATATTGTTACTCATAACTAAAGTTGTATTATTTATTAATAATTAATTGATTAATTGTTTATTAATCTCGCATTCAGAAGATACACGAGGGCTGTATTATTTATAACTGACTTTTGAAGATTTCTGTGCAAAATTATAAGAGAAAGGACAGTTTATACCACAAAAATATCTTTCATAGGATTATTTTGAAAATTTGGTGACTATTTACGATATCACTTGCTAGATTGCTGCTAATAAAATATGATCGAATATTTCGTTTTTTGTGATCGCATAATGCAAATGACATTGAAAATATGTTATGTTTGGTAACAGCTTTATTCAAGCATAAAAACATAACGTTGTTTTTTTTTATAATTTTTCTTCAATTATTATAAGATATTTACATTTGCGTGATGGAATCTATTATTAGGACATTTCTCTCACTTTTTCATGACTAAGCCATTATTGTGACGTAAAACAGCTCATGTGTACTTGCATTAGATGTCTGTCCGAAACGAATGGTGACAAGACAAAAAAAAAAGGCATAATGCTTTCTAAATCGAAGAGAGGTGTTATTTGTTTTATAGTTACTCCGAAAATGTGTTTGATGTAGTCAAAATAAAAGTTAGAAACTACTGACAAATATTTAGATACATCATCATTAGATGCATCTGCTAAATATTTTGGGAGATTATATTCTTTTAAAAAATTTATATATATATTTAAATATATAAAATCAATCATCAACAATCAATCACAATAATCAATTAAAAATTGAAACTATACGAATCTTATAATACTAAATCCTATTTCAAAATATCAATGGCGAATATATAAGATAAAATTCCATCGTTTTCAAACAAAATTAAAAAATTATAAAATAAAAACTTATAAAATATCCAAGTGCAACCTCGGACTTAGGACCGATAAGTGGGGTTAAACTAGTTTGATGGCGCTGTCCTTCCCCCTACTGCAACTTGGTAAGTTAATCGGAAAATATCAAATTCTCAAAAATTTAAAAATTAAAAAGTTAAAATTAAACCATTAAACTTGAAAAATCAAACTATTCACCATCGCATTCTGAAAGATATTACAACATTCAAATACTAAAATTCTAAAACAAATTAGTGCATAATATAAGTGAACCATCGAATACCAAAGATGATGCACCCATCTTTAAAATAGTTGTATAGGTAGAAAAATTTGAAATCCGAAAGTTCAAATTAAAAAACATCTAAAATCCGAAAGTTCAAATTAAAATATATCTAAAATCCAAATGTTCAAATTAAAAAGTATTTAAAATCCAAAAGTTCAAATTAAAAAATATCTAAAATCCAAAAGTTCAAATTGAAAACCCAGTATATTCACAAACGAATAGCGTAAATCATTAAAAAAACTCACCAAAGAGCATCCTATCAATACTTCAATCCATAATTATTGAACGACTTCTCATATTTAATACAATTATCACTCCTATATTTTGCTCATAGCTCCTACTAATACGATGTCAATCTAAATGATTCATAGTCTAACATTAGAGTTTAACCATTTGGTATTAGATGTAAATCAGATTGCATGCAAAAAACTTGCTTGATTGGTTACAAATGTTTGATTAGTCATGAACGTTTGATTGGTTAAAAACGTTTGATTGGTCATAAATAATTTTAAAGTGTAGTCGTGTAAATATTGTTCTATGTGTGTATTAAAATGTATCCTGTGTATGGAGAATGCACATATACTTCACAGCTGGACCACTAACAAGCTGACTTTGTGGACCTAATGTTGTGTGGTGGATTTGTGCATTTATGAGTTTAAAAATATTTTTAAGAAATATTTTTGATCTATATATTTTCTTAAGAAGTTGATGGGATAATCATTCTGTATGCAACACAATATAAATTTCTGAATATTCTTGAATCTGCCTGCCTGTCTGTCTGTCTGTCTGTAAAAGTGAACTTGCAACGCTATGAAGGAATGTGATGAGCTAAATGCACTTTGCGGAGCATACAGTCACATTATACCCAGCAGCTAGTTCACTATTGTATAATGCTATCAGCAACGGATTACAATATTAAAAGTATTAAAAAAGCGTAGAATATGCCTCGGAGACATTAGGGAGTTTAATACCAGATGTTTTGTCTTCAGAATGAGAACATATCCTGGTGCTTCATGACATCGGCTTATAGATGCACGTAAGCTCCATTTGTGCTTAGTGGGTTGTAATTAAATTCAAAGATGTGTGGCAAGATAAATGCCGCGAATCATTTGAAAGTACGGTGAACTGGCAGTGGATCTAGAAAATGCTGAAAAAATCCCTCTGACAGACAGACTTTTCAAATGGTTCATCAAGACCAGTTTGCAACAATACCACATGTTCAAATCCACATGTCACCATCAGAGAGTCCATCTGCTGGCATTAAAGCCATGCGTAATAGTTTGTATGATATACGGCTTCCGTACGACAAACAGTCACTATGTCGCGGTATAAAGGTCGCGGGTGTAAGAGAGTTCAAGGAAGAAACAGACATGACCATAAAAATAACTACTTTTATCCAATCTTTAGCACTTTATGAAATATGCAATTTTGTAATTAAATTCTGGGAGCAATATGAAATCCTAACCCCTAATCGGATGTACAAAATTGTTGAAAGTATGACGAATGAGGAATGAAGGAATTATGAAGGAATGACTATAATAAATGAGCGTGACAGATTCCCTGGAAATGTCACCTACCAGCTCATTCTGTCGAACGTCAACTCATTTCATGGTCTGGAGAGACAACTTATTCGGATTTTGAACAAACCTTGTGTACATTATCAACAGTTTAAATTAGACTGCTACACTGTACATTGTTTTTCCTACGGTTTGAACCATTCGTGGAGATCATCTCTGGAACATTATTCTAGCTAGACAATAATTGACGTTATAACGTTCGACAAACTCTCAATAGCCCTCAACATTCTTTCTTGGCTGTGTGTGTCAGCCCCACTCGTTTCTTCTCTCATTGAATATGTGTGTACACTCGTCAGATGTGACACGTCAGACCGGGCACTACTGGCGCATATTGTAAATTGTAAAGGAACTTATAACTGCAATTGATTCCGTTTGGCAAGGAATTCCATGAATGACTTTATTGACAGTAGGCCTCGCCATCTGCATGTTTAGCTTTCTTTCTGTTGGGGCCCGTTAAATACTGCTAATAAAATAAGGAATTAATGCTGTTCATCAGTGCTATTAATTAAGTACCGTTAAAAACACTTTTTTAGGGTAAACTTTTGTTTGTTTCTTTAATCATTTGCATATAAATATGACCTTTATCATTCTTATTATTTTCATATAGCTATATGCATTCTTTCACTGGTGTTGCAACTTTACTTTTGAGGAGTATATATATATACGCCGCTAAAATGAGATAATGAATAAATAAAATGAGAGATACTAAAGCCTATACTAATTTGACACAGTTTGAAAAATGCATAACTTAAAACTTGGGTTATTAACATGCATGGTACACTATCCATAAACAGAGCAAATACAGGATTGTTTAATGAGGTTCTAAAAAGTTATGTGACTAGCCAACCTTCCATTTTATGCTTATGGTAGTGAGCGAAGTCGTAAAGTATAATGGATATAAGTGTTCTGAATCTATAATTAAAAAAGGAGGTTGTGCACCAAGAAAAGCATTCGCAGATGCTTAGATCATAATTCGAATCAAATAAAAATGAACCAGTTATTGCAAAAATATGTGATATGATTACAAGTTCACAACTTGGACATGAAAAGCCTATTTCTAGCAAATTTTTAATTCTTAAAGATTATTAAAAAATAATGATAAACTGATATTAAGTAAAACTAAAATTATATACAAATAATATTGAACATTATATTTTAATATTTAATATTTTTCCAACACAATAATAAATTAATCATAAATTAATCATATATATATATATATATATATATATATATATATATATATATATATATATATATATATATATAATAGCAGATGATTTATGAGTGCACATTCAATCTAAAATTCAACTTTAAAGAATTATTTTAATCATTTTATATACGAAAATATTAGACACATGTTTTACATGACATGCTTTTATTATTCACTTTAGCTTTTTTTTATTACTTCGTTGGGATCATTTATGCATTTAATGCATGACTATACAGACTTGTAAGGACACTGAGTGCCATAATAGACCCAATATGATTTATGAAAGAGCACAGATAAAAATATTTAAAGCAAACGATTCATCTTATTCATGATCTATATATTTTTAAAACTAATAAAAGAAACTTAAATATTTATTTCATGCATGATATTTTGCTGGTTTAACAATTATTTTAATGTTGGAATAAATTTTTGTAGCATATAGTTGATTCTGAATTTTCAAGAACCACATAAATATAACGGGGGTGTTGAATGTATAAATAACTTCTGTTTGGCTACGAATTTTGAAGTCCCTCCAAAGTAGCACGAGAATCACGGTTTTACAATTCGAAGCCGATTAAGCACAAAATAAAACGGTGTTATGTAAGAATGACAACCATTGAACAGTTTATTTGCCTCAATGTACAATACTATGGAAAAACATCAAAATTTAAAAAGAAAGATTGAGAGAAACTCTTACATCATTTTGAAGGGACATTTAATTAAAGTCTTTGTGTGTGTGTGTGTTCATTTCTCTTTTAATCTCTCTAAATCCCCAACTTTCATTAACCCCTTAACTGGTTTGTCCGTACACCACACGGGCTAGCGAAAGCTGGCCGCAACTGGTTTACCTATACGCTTTACGGGCATTGATATTTTCTTCTCTTTACCTTTGATTCATATATATTTTGAATTCTTATAATGAGAGTATTGAAGCCCAGTAGAGCTGAATGGTAGTGTTTCCACACCACAGGTCCGAGGTTCAAATCCTGGGCTGGACAAGGTCGTCTCAGAATTCCATCCCTTCAAAGGGTTGATAAAAGGAGTACCAAGCTTTCTTGGGAACTAAACACTGGGGTTTCATGTCAGACTGATCACCTGACCGGGCCATCTGCTCATGCATCTTAGCGTCCAAGGTCACGTATACTGAGATGGGCTAGGCAGGCCTTGGCCTTATGGCCTGTTGTGCCACTGAGCTTATTTTAGTGAGATTATTAGTGCTATAATTATTAGTTATTATATTAGTGCTAATAGAGTTTGTCTATGGTACTGAAATTCTTCTCATCCGGGATTTTATCTGTGGAGAAGGTGGGAATTTAGGTTCTTAAAAAAATTCGATAAATAACAGAGGGATTGGCAAAGAAATGAGCGATTTGTTGCTTGAGAAGAAATGAAAATGGAAACATAATCGAAAAAAGCCGATATTGTCTCTGTCCCACTGGCGTAGCTAGTTCTGAGTGGGCCCCATATCAAAAGTTTTTCAGGCGCCCTTTTTAGAAATTAAAGCACTGTTAGTGTTATACATGTTGGGGCCCTTGTAGCTTGGGGGCTCTATGTCATTAATACGGCGGTAGCTACGCCCCTGCTGTGTCCCCATTACAATGAAAGACTTAGTATTACACCCTGCTTCAAATTGTGTGAGCATATATATATACACACACACAGAAAATCCTCCACCGTTTGAAAAAAAAAGGTACGAACAATGAATTTTTTTGTAAGTGTGAGAGAAATTCTATTAAGAGATTTTTGAAACATTCTACATAACATGTAAGGTGTACTTTTAAATAGAAAACATTTAAGGTTTTTTTGTTTTCTACAATTATAAAATAAAAAATATAGAATGAAAACTTTAAAATTAAATATTTAAAATAAAATTATTCCATTTTCGAATTCTGTTAAGTATTGTACTTAGTTATACGAAATAAAGAACTGTGCCATTTTTTAAAAACATTTTGGGCTCAAAAACTGGTTTAACATGCTTACTCCTTTCATATTTCATATTATCGGACATGCTGTCCTCAGTCTCAACAATCACATCTTTTCTACCATTTTCCGCATTCAGAGTAGCAATCATAAGCCAATCAGCTACGATATTCTAATTTATATGCAATTCATACACAACATACTCACTTAACAACTTTTCATACCAATACCTAGTAATCAGCAAAATTTTACACATTACACATACTTGAATGACTCTCATTAAACCACGTACTTTTTACACTTCTAATCATGTCATGTAGATTAAAACCTCCTTGCACAAACGACAACTCCAATCAAATCTAACAATTAAACGCTGTCTTTATCTTTATCTTATGCAATTTCCACTCTTCGGGCACTTACACCTTCCAGTGATCAAACCATCGTTGATACACCATTCAATCAATTCCTTCAGCCCTCTTGCTTCCACATGATGAAAAAGAAATTGTTAATCCTTGCATCTGATTCATTTTGATCAGCTTCCCGGTACTCAAACATATAATTGAAGTCAAAAAAGTAAAAGTGGCTTAATTACCGCTATTATGTAATTAGTAGGGTTGCCAAAGATAGTGGAATTATATCAGTCGTTCATTTTGAGCATAAAACAGATAGCTAACCTGAAGAACAGATAGCCTGGTTTGGCGACAGAAATAAAGTGGTGAAAAACTAAATAATCGGTGACCACTAAAAAATGATCCAACCACTGTACCCTCCAAACTTCCTCACAGCATTAATTCAAGTCTTTGAGTGAGTTATATTAAGGTTTCTCTACAAAGCTGTATGAGTGCTATTGGCGATGGACCTCGTGTTTTTGAACCATGGTCAAGTGACAAGGATGATACTCGAGCTGACACCCTTCTCCTAAGTTCCACACCACAGCAATGGGAGAACATTTGAACATCGAAAGATTTAAGGTGCAGCCACCCCATCAACACGGCGGGTCTTCAGCGGACTAGGCTCGAACTCATGGCGCGCCGGCGAAGAGTTCATGATCTTGACCACTATGCTACTATGGCATCTCAAATCTTTGAGGCTCGTTGAACTAAACATGCTTTATCTTACAATATTCAATTCGAAAATTTTCATTTGAATTTGCACTGGAGCCAATGACTCTACGACACGAAAATATTAATCTTTCTCCGAACAGAGTGTTGAAAATTGTAACATTTCTTTGTTCATTCAATTCCTACTATTATTTCACACTATCTCCCTATATATATTTACTAATACATCTAGTTCAAATTTTCAATCATTTATAAAATACTTTTTATTCATCCACTCAAGTTCATATACATTTTTTTTGAACTCATACTGGATGATACTTGATGCTAATACAGTTATTCAAATATTAATTAATTTAAAAATATAATTATAGTTTTAGAGATGTATTTCAATTGATATTATTCTTCCAGATGGCAGCACCATTGGATAAAACGGCTTTTGTTAAATTTGTGATGAAGATTTAACTTAAATAAAATCATATGCTAGTTAGACGTCAGCATTATTTTTTACACTTATTTTAAGGGATGCTGGAAAGCTAAAATCTTATTTTTTTGACAATTTGAAATGTTTAAATTTTCAAATTGTATAGATTTTTAACCTTTTTAAAAATACCTTACTTTAAGAAGCCTTTAAAACCTATTTTTAAATAATCGTTGATATTGGGCCACGCCCATTTGAATGTCAAATAATGTAAACAAAGTACTTCGTTTTTGCTTAAAAAAGTTGAATGTCTGATATAAACCAAAACATGCATCTTTCATTGCAAATTGAGCCTTTTATTTTTTTATTTCCTAGCCGATTAGAAGACCCATTGTGTGTGCATACATTAAAATCAATTAATCTCAAAATGTAAATTTTGATGTGTTCAATTTACCTTTTCTGAGAAACTAATGTTCACAGGTATGTAATTTTTTTTATGATATATTTATAAAGATGGCTTTATATACTAAAATGAGCTTTTTGTAAAAAAACTCACAAATTTATTTTTTACAAATTTTTTCATGTGAAAAAATGTGTCAAATTTCCCTATGTTTGATCAAATATTTTATAAATTCTGAAAAAAATTAAAAATTAGCTAAAAACTCATTTTAGTATAATGAGAAAGATGTACTTTAATTGAATGAAAAATTTCAAACGTGTACATACAAACGATTTTGAGAAAAGGTACATGGAAAACAGTCACTTTAACATTATCTCTCTCTCTCTCTCGGTATAGAGGTTTTCTATTCCTTTTAAGATAAATTCTTACCTTTTTTTCCAACTTTTATTAAAAAATGTAATTACAAATTTAGTGTGGTTAAAAAGTTTTTAATGATAATTTAAAAGGTGTTTTTTCATTCAATACTGTGATTCTGTCATATGTATAGAAATATTTATATTAGTTGCAATTATTTAATAAAATGAACTAAAAAATAAAAATTTTCTTTTTTTGTTGACCTAAGTAGGAATTAATTAAAAAACAAATTGTTTTATTACTTATTTTCAATTAACTTCATAGTGCTGCAAAACGAGGGTTAGAACTATTTTATAATCTGAAGCCATAGTCAAGAAACGCGAACGGCACCTTACCAGTGGTTATGCTGCAATAACTGTCGATATACATTAAATAGGATAGCTGTGAGTTATCAGAGCTGAGTGAAGTTGCCTTTGTTCTTTATTACTGCTTCACATCGATGTTTCATTGAGCTGAAAGCAGTTTTAAGCTCTTCCTTCGTTATTACATGATGACAGGAAACAATTATATCCTTAATTAGCTCCTTTTTATTTCATGGGTACCTCATTCCAACAAGAGTTTTCTAACAATGCCAAAAGCTTTCGATAGAATTGAGGTCAGGACTGTTTCCTGGCCAGGACAATAACTCAATAATTTTAGAACTGTAACAGTCTTTCAATAACCTCACTGTGTGGCAAGGATCAGAATCTTGCTGAAAAATACAGGAAGCATTGTTGGTAAATAGTTATTTGATGGAAGGCAGAAGTTAGGGTTCTAGAATGGTGGCAAAGTATTTTCTGACATTCAGTGTCCCATCGATGATATGAAGGCAATCGATACCATCTGATGATATGCATGACTAAATGATAATTCTATGTGGGTACTTCACAGTTGCCTGGATGCAATCAGGATGTAGCAGTTCTGCTATTCTGTGTCTTACATATTTTAGGCTATCACTACCGAATAAAGATATTTTAGTTTCGTACCTATATATATAACTAGTAACCAATACTCATTTGTCCAATTAATATATTTCATTGCAGACTGTAGTCCTTTTTAGCGCTGCTGTAAATTGAGATACGGCTTTTTTCGAGGAGAATTCTACCTTTTAGTCTTACTTCTACTCATGATTGTTTTTGAACTGACAGAAACACCGGCATCACTTAGATCATTTCTTATGTAAGTCAATGAATTTTTTTTATCTCTGAAACATAGTGTTTTAGTTCTTCTGTCATCAACAGATGGGATGCACCTTTTTCGACCTTCTCCTGCCTTTTTTTAATTAAATTTGTCTCTTGACATCTTAAACAAAAATTTCAGCCTCTAGATGCAGTCATTAAACTACCCACCGGTTATGTAATTTTAACATAGGTAATACCACTTTCTCGTCACACATGTGTCTAATCTACTCTTTTATTTGATGTCATTGCTTTTTGACTAAATATCGTTATTATCCTGGACAGGAAACAGTCCTGTCCTCAATCCCATCGAAAACTTGTGCCGCCGAATGGAAACACTTGTTCGAATGTGTTACCTATGAAATAAAAATGAACTAATTGAGGATAATTGTTTCTTGGCATCATGTAATAACGAAGGAAGAGCTGAAAACTATTTCCAGCTTAATGAAACATCGATGTGAAGCTGTAATGAAGAATAAAGGCAACCTCACTAAGCTCTGATAACTCACTGCTCTCATCATTATTTTATGTATATCGACAGTTATTGCAGCATAACCTTTTTTGCATAGAAAAAATATTTAAATTTTCTTTTTTGTATTGAATTTAGTATTAAATTTTCTTTAAAATAATATGAAATACTTTGCATTTTATACAACGTAAATTTTTCTATAAGCGTACAAACTTGAAAAACATGACAATTTTTAAAAGTGTCCACAATTTTGGCCACCAGTGTAAAATTTTTACTTTATTTCTAATGAATACACCAAAGCAGTGCTTCTCAAACTTACAATATTTGCGACAAAATATTCAATCATAATTTTCATCCCCCTGTACAAGTAACAATGTATTAAATTCAATTATGCTACATTTTGACGCTAAAGCTACAATACGACTAACCTTTTAAGTGCCACTGGCGTACATATACGTCTCGCTCAACCGGTGCGTTAAATGCCCCGGACCTATATATACGTCTTTCCAAAGTACGATCTTTTCTTTGCACTGCTATCCATAAAATTATTCCGAAGGTTTTGGAATGTAATAAAAGACTTGGCAGTGTTTGCGAAGGATTTACTTATATCAAAAGATTTCCTTAATATATTATTGCATTTCTCCCCCCAATACATCGTATATGAGGGCCTACGCGGAAAACGGAGGTATTGGGGAACAAATCGCTTAAATTTTAATCGGCAGCTTAGGGATTATTTATAAGCCGTACAAATTATCGAGATAAGTGTTGATTTTTGAATATAATTTTATATATGACAAGCCCATGGGGATACTGGTAACAAGTAAACTTGTAACTTAGTATTGTTAAATTCATTATAAAATACATTGTGCATTACTCATGCATGTATCAGTGTTGTAACGTTTGAAAGAATAACGGTAGCGTATTCTTGGTTAATTAAAATATGGAATTTATTTACGTCACAACTATTGTATATTATTTACTAAATGATACATTAATGTTATTTAATTTAATTATAGATTGTTAGAGTCCAATATTTTGTGAGAGGAGGATTCGTTGGTCACCGCTCGCGTGCAAGTTCAAAGCATCTCTCCCCTCATCTTCCGGTCGACGAGCTAGATTCCTCGGGGGTCAAAAAGGGGTTGCGTTGCAGGTGCAAGATGCACGTGTGGGTGTCGGGTCCACAAAGAAACCGACTAGATGTTGATGTTTGGAGAAGCGACGTTACAGTGTATTATATGAGTGTAAATGTTAGTTTTATTTTTTCATTATGTCATAATGTACATATTTTGTTTGTTTACTTTCAGTAAATTAATAATTTTTCAAATATTTTTTTTCGACTTTTTAATATGGTCGCGCCCCCCTTGGAGAGTGCATCCCGCAGTTTGAAAAACGCTGCATTATAGACAATTTTTTGATTTTTAAAAAAGAACATGGATCAAGTAACTTTTGGTGAAAAGTTTTATTTAGATATTAAAGTAACTTATCTCTATATGCATGGGTGAAAAGAAATTAATCTCAAAATCTGCGGAACTTTTGAATCTAAAGGCTTGACATTTTGCAAGCACACACACACATTCTTCTTTTTTTAAGTAGAGATCTGTTAAAAGCGTGTTTTACAAAACTCCATATTCAAAGAAATTGCAGGCGTTTTACAGACAAAAATGCCCTTCTTGAATTATATGAGCCCTCCACCCCTACAGATTTAAAATTTAGTAAATATGTTCCTTTCTTTGAGTAGAGATCCGTTGAGAAAGGGGTTCGTGAAAATCAACCCCGAAAGGGAGTTACAGGGGCGTTATAGATAGAAAAAATTGTCCTATGATGTGAAAAATAAAACAAATTTCTACAAAGTTCTTTATTGAATTATAAAATTGAAGCAAATATAAATTTATACAAACATATATATTATATACTTAAGACAAATTCATTATGCCCATGTTTATTAAGAAAAAGTGAGATGCCATTGCTGGCTTCTACACCACGCCACCTTGAGGAATTCGAGCTACGACAGATTTAACGTACATCAACTACTCTACACAGCGGGGTCTTAAGTGGCATTACGGCTCGAACTTATGGCATAAGGCCACGAGTTCGTTACCATGACCAATAGGTTTCTGCGCCTCTTAAGAGAAAAAATAAGCTGAATAAAAAAAAAAATGTACGCTGACTTTTGACTATTATTTTAATAAAATAATACCAATTAAAATATTTCATTTTTTCTATTCAAGGGTGTGATTTCCACAAACATGAAACAGCCAATAAACATTTTTTTAATTCATTTTCTATTAATAAAACTACATATAAGAACTACAGTTTGTAGCTATAAAAAATTCTTTCATTGTTATCAAACGTCAAATAACAAATCTGAATTTATGATATTTTGTTGAATACCATAACAATTCGAAATTTTATCTTCATTAATATTATAAGATTCGATATAGTTCCTTTAAGTTCCGCAAGCGAGCTATGAATTGCTTTGTATCCATAATTACTCCCCCCCCCAAGTGATTAATAGTTTCATTTACACACGCGATTCAATTCTTCGCAAAAGATACTAATTCAGCAGCATTCATTTCAGCTGCGATCTCAATGATTTCATACTTTACAGAAAAGTATATTTTTTTATGTTTATTACCCTGTTTTTAAAATTGTTAGACTCGTCGGCAAAGTAATATTTTTTTTTTTTTTTTTTTTTAGAATTGTAAGATCTAACTTAATTTTTAGTATATTCTATTCAGAAGCTATCTATAGTTGTAATCTAGCCTCCTGAAACTATTTGAATTGAAAAAGAGAGTAAATCTTAACAAATTTCATTAAGAAGAAACATCAGGACATTTTAAAGTTTAATGCAATTTGAAGAATAGTTAATCGAAGTTCTCTAAGAAATGATTTTTCTACACAGTAGACGATTACATGTGATTTTAAATCATGCTATATTTTTTACATTTGACTTGACATTAATCGTGATTTAATTTTTTTCTCATACACTTTTCTGAAATTAACTCTCAACATTCAAAAAAAGCGCATGAAAATAATAGTTAAAATATTAACTGGGAAAACAATTCTCACATTACGATCGAGATTCATAATTAAATTAGTGATTATGATAAACTCGGGAAGGCTGTCTCTCTTGCCACAGAAATCTGAATATAACACGTCAGTGGTTAATTACGTGTAAGAGAAGCCAGGCATTAAATACATGAACGACTAGAAAAACTTGTAGGAATGCACTTAATTTTGAAAAATTGAGAAATTTCGCTACTCTTTTTGTCAATTTTTTATAATTATGTTACCTACCAATGTCGTAAAACTACTGTTGTAAATTGGAAATTTGGGATATAAGGAGAGAGAAAAATACTGTAACATGCAAATTCGAAATATTTGTTCGTGTAAAAAGCTAACTTTTTTAAGTTAATTTGTTTAAAAGAAACACAAAATTGCATTATTTTATTAGAATTTATTTATTTCCTTTAAAAAAAACTTAATGGTAAGCAAATTTTTCATTTTGAATGTTTTAATACCATACGTGGTCCTTTTATGTAGCATAGTTTATAAGACTGTCCAACATTTTCATATAAATCACATACTTTAAAATAAATAATTATGAAATTAAAATTAGAACAATGCAATTATGAGTTTTGAAGAAGTTCAGGAATTATCCTGTCTAGCTCCAATAACAAAATTATTGAAATGCTTCCACCTTAATTTAAGCATATCATTCTATCACTTAAGTGTGATGGGGAACGTTGGAAATTTATATTTGAGTCAAATTACTTGATCACAATGGCTCGATTAGACTCCTTAACAACTGCCAAATGATGTGATAACAAATGAAGTGTTTAGTTTAGGATATGAGGAAAAAGAGTATGATAAATAAAACCAGGAAAATTTGAAATACCTATTGTTCAGGTAAAAGGCCAAAAAAATAGCACATTGTTTAAAAATTAATTAGCATTGTTTTATATGCTTTCCAAATTTACCTTTTATAAACAAAACTTAATAAATAGGACACATAGTTTTAATTTTTTATTGAAAAAAATAAAAGGTTTTTTAAGTTTAATTTTTGAGAAAATTTGGTCATAGCTGTTGACTGAAAGCTAGAGCTACCAGAAATACTTAAGTATTAAAATAGAAAAAAAGTAATAAATATTTTTTTTGAAAAATCACATTTTCATTTAGAAAGGGATAAACATTTAACTTATTCAATCAACTTGATACATTAAGAAACATTCCTTATTTTGATGTACAACAAATATTCCTTTATAAAATCCAAGTGAGAAAAATAAAGCAAAATTGTGTGTTGACTTTAAATAGAATTTCATTAATACATTCTATTAATTTATAATACTATATAAATAAATATTAATTGAATTTAACTATTTTTATAAATGATTTCCTTAACTTATTCCTTTTTTCCTTCCTTACTACTTAGGGATTCCCTGTTTTCAGTTAAAATTGTAAGCTTTTACAAAATTTACAACTAGGAGCAATATCATCCTTAGCCGCAAATACCAAAGTGTAAGAAAATGCTTATTCAAAATTTTTTTATCATGTTAAAAGGGAGAAACATTTTTAAAAATAATATGACATGATTGGATGAAGAGTTAATTAAAATAAAAACAAAAATAATTTCTAAACTTATTAGACTTATAAAAATCCAAATATTACAAAGAATATAATGCTATATTAAAAAAATATATTTTACTAGATTGTATATCCCACGGATGGCGAACCAATGGCATGCAACACAATTACGTGGGCACGTCTACGATCAAAATGGTTAGCATTTTAGTCCAAAATAACAAAGTTCACTATGAAGTATTATGAATAAACATGAGTGATCAATCCTGTTTTTAAAGACAAATGCCAACATTTCAGATAATTTAATGTAAAGCCTCAAGACACAAATAAAAAATATTATCTTCAAGAGCGATCTCAAGGCTTTTGACGCTAAATTGCATATTTTCAAAAACAATATTATTACAAGAAACTACTAGTACTTCCTGAACTTGAAAAATCAGATGAAGAAAAAGTTATTCAAGAACTTATTTCCATAATTACTGAGTAACCTGATGTGACTTCATTTGATAAACTGAACTTGTCTCAATTCGATTGGAAAGAAATTGAAGCATTTGAAATGCAATTGTGCTTGATTACCAGTCTAGTTCAATATGGATTCAAAAATTTATTAAAACAAGAAAAATGTTGGAATTGATTGAAACAGAAAATTAACAAGCAATATAAGTAAAAATGTCAGTAACGAAATTTTGGAAACATGGAATTCGATTCCAAATACATGTAACTGTTTGAAGAAGTTGAGTCATGCTTTTTTAACAATATTTTCATTTACCTATGCCCGAGAATGATTCTTTTCAGAGATTAATAACATTTAAAACTCACTTAGAAAACCATTTGGCAGATGACTCTAATTCAGCACGTGTTCTGCAAAAAGTGACATTTTACAATCCTACTGCAAGTTATTTGTCATCTGATGGGCAACTACAGAAGTTACACTAATGTTACTTTAATTTGAATTACATGTATATCCAAAACATTGTCTGCTATACAGTGCAAAATGTATTTTTTAATAGTAAATAAAATATTGTTGGTATTTAGTTTTATTATTTTCTCAAAAATCTTAAGTCAAAATTATTTGACGGCATTTCTATACCCCATTAAACACTTTTTTAGAAAAAAATGGCACGTTGATCCAAAAAGATTTACCACCTTAGGTATACCCGTTCTTTGCAAGGGTGAATTGAAAAATTAAATACAGATTGAAGGAAAAAAGTTTTTAAATGGATTAATTTTATGTAAATTGCAAATAAAAAAAAACCAACTTTTTGCATATCTCAGCTGAACAAAAAACAACCATATTTGTTAAAATTTAAGGCTGTAGATCTAACAGTTGATAAAAAGGTTTATTTTCAGTTACAACACCTCGTAACTCTCTTATGGGTTAATTTTTAAAAACACCTTCCTAAGCTGATCTCTGCTCAGCAGAAGTAACACATTGTTACAAATTTTGTGTAATGAATGCTTACAATAGTGCAGATAATTTTTATCTGAATGTGTAGTACATTAATATTATTTTCTGTTATATTTATTTTATGTTAAATTTGTAATATTCACAAGCACAACACCGTTCCTTACATTATAATGGCGATTCAATAGAAACATAGCGAAATGTTGGCGATAGAGCCAAGTTGGCAACTTGGTGATTGATTGGATGATGCAGAAGTTGATATATTGCAACAAAGAGGATTGCACAAAAACCTTTTCCACAAAAAATACATATACATGCCAATTTTCAGTGATTGGTTGAACGGTGTTGGAGTGAAGTGAAGTCATAAATACGTACAAACATTAATTTATATATATATAGATTTATAACAATACAGCTGATTAAATGCATTGTAACTCATCAATTTGTATTAATGAAGAATTTTTATTTTGCTATTGGTATTAATATCCTCAGATATAATCCCTATACATACACACATATATATAAATATTTTTCTTATACCATCTAAAATTGACACTATTTTTTAAAAGATTCTATGGATAAATATAAGAGTTATGTTATCATTTTGTATGTACTGTATGAAGAATATTGAAACAAAGTTATATTTCTAAACAACTTTTATTTTCTAAAAATATAGAAAAACAAAAATACATAGAAGTCACAAAATGTAAAACTGTACTTTGTAAGTAAATCTCCAATATTTTCAGTGATTGATCTCTGAATTCAGTTTATCACAGCATTTATATAAGTGTAATGGCATTTCTGTAGACAAATAATGTACAAACATGGTGTATATTTTCTTGAGATAAACTAAACCCATTCACGAGGATTGCGCAATACTTCCAACAATTTGTATTCTTTTGATTTTTCTTTTGGCGAATGACAATATTGCCATTTCTGAAATAATAAAAATATGTCAAAAGAAATTTTTGAAAAATATACCACAATAATTAAAATTTGTTTGGTATGAAATGTAGAAAGACACGCTACATAATGATAAACGTGTATTTTAATGAATGACATTAAGGCTCCAGTAATTATGAATAATTTTTTTTTGAAAATATAGGGTTTGAAAAAAAAAATAATAATAATTTATAATAAAGACACAGATTATTCTTTTTGTAGGAGTATGTCAATGGAGAAAAAATTACTTCCATAGAATATAAAGAAACATGATAATTCATGAAATAAAAAGATAATAAAAAGTAAATAATGATTAAAAAATATTTTTAATCAAAGGAAAAATTCTCAATATTTTTTAATGTTTATTAATTTTAGAACTTAAATTTAAAGGCACAAAACATAGCAAAGTATATATCTAATTGGAAAATTTATATAAAATTATTTTATGTTTTACCAGAGTTATTTAAAAAATAAAGATTGAAAAATATACTCATGCTTTCCTTTCCATTTTTTTTGTAGTTTTAAAGGGAATTTTTACATAAAATTAAGAAAAATAAATAAATAAAATGCAGTTCTTTAATGGCTGACTCATCTAAAAAACTTCATACACTCAAAAAGGTTTAATGAAAATAGAAGAAATTTCCTGAAACATTTTTAAACCTTGCCTTTCTTTATTAAACAAGTTAAAAAATGAATTACAGTAGAATATTTCCTAGTTGTACAGTAATATTTTTAATTTTTTAAAAAAAAATTTGCTCTTGCTTGTCTTAATAAAATTTTGTTCAAAATTTCTAAATTAATGCAATTTTATATCATTAAATTAAAATATTATTTATACATATATAAATGCTAAGAAAATATTTTGCAATTTTCTTTTCTTTTTTTTTAAATAGGATAATTTTTTTAATAAAAACATGTACACTATATAAATGGATCAAGAGAGATCATATGGATAAATGGATTAAGGGGGTTGTATCAAAGAAAGCATGGTAGTTATGCAGAGCATATAACAAAATTATGTTTTAATAAAGTGGAAGCATAAAATATTAATTACAATATGCATAAGAAAGAAAATAATCCGGAGTTTTTCCTTCTTATTTTGAAAATATTTTTTCCTTATGTTAAGTTTTGCAGTACATTATTACTCATTTTGTTGGGGAATAGGAGAGGGGGGAGGGGAATGGAAGTGAGGAAATATAAGTTGCATTTCTGAAATATAGAGTCAGAACACAGACAATTACATATATATTTAAAACACATTAAAAATTATATAATGTAATCTAAATAATTATTCCATTACTAATATTTGTGTTACTATAACTAATATTATTCCATTACTTGAGTTTCAAATACAATTGTTCCATTACTCGAGTTTCAAATACTAAGTATTTTGAATTAAATCTTTTACAAGCACAAAAGCTTTTTCTAATTTTAACAGAAATCAACTGAAAGAAAAACAACATTTATATTATAGAATATGATGTTACTTATGAAATACCATAAGTCATACACATGAGTTATTTCGTTCTCAGACTCTTGAATCTTGTAAATTTTAATATATTATATGCAACCAAATATTTTACATATATATGAATGCTTTTTTAAAAAATTCTATATTTTTAAAAAAAAATACAAAATGAAGATTCTTGCTTACTTTGTTTAAAAATTGCTTTGATTGCTCATTAAACAAGAAAATGCAAATACTCACGTTTAAAATTGTTGAACTTATTACTTTAATCTAAATTAATACAAACTGGTGAAATGCATATTGTCCAACTCACTGAAATCAATTATAGTTTTACTACTATTATTCATAAAAAGATTTTTTTATTGTAGATATTTGAATTCTAAACACATGGCAACAATTACAATACTCGGCAATGGAAGAATATTAGCTGGATTTTAAAAAAAGTTCAAGTCAGGTAATGCATAATAAAAATAACAGACAGTGCACAATTAAAACGAACAAAAATTATATTTATAAATTTCTTTATTCTACATTGCTTTTGTGCATCTCACAACATTAAATAGAATTAGATAGAACATTAGAATTCAAATAGAAAATTCTGATTTTGCTAAAATTATTTCACTAATTTGTGATTTTTCTCATTTATTCATTGATACAACATTTGAAAAAAAATCTTTATAATTAAAATTATTTGCATTAATAAAATAGCTATGATGTAAAAATGATTATAAAAATTATCATTGTAAAAATATATATTTCTAAGAAATTTACTTTATTTAGAAAAGACGTTTCATTATAAAGAATAGTATTTGGAAATTAAAAGAAAAAAATTCTATATATGCATTTGTTTTAAAAAAAATACTCACTGCAAATGGCGGTAGAGACATGAGAATACTTTCATAGCGAGCACCAGGAGTCATCAACCCAAATTTAGTACCTCGATCATAAATTAAATTAAATTCAACATATCTAGAAAGGAAAAGACAAAAAACCATTAGATTCAAAAGAAAATATTACATTGTTTATTTGCTATTTCAAATAATAATGAAGAAATTAACAATAACCGCCCATCTTTTTATCCATAGTAATGTTTAAAAGAATTCACTTCTAATATCATAAATATTGGTCTGAATAACAATTGAAGTTATTGTGTTTTTTATTATTTGAAATTTATAATAATTATTACAGTATGCAATTATTTTTGAAAATCAGTTTTATTTTTTGAGACTGATTAAAAAAACTGACATTATAAACATTTATATTTTAGTTGCCCATTTTTGTAAAAATATTGCTCTAATATATGAAAATTTTATTTATTTACGTAAGATGCAGTACAACATTGGATAGCAAAAACATAACATTTTTAACTAAAAATAAATTTCAGTACCAATATTTGTATTGCAATGTTAGAACATACGTAATTCAAGTGACTTTCATAAGTACATCAAAAAGAAAAGTCATTATATATTTAATATAATATGAGCTACAACATAGATAGGTTTAAATAAACAATACCTTCCCCTACGTAGCAATTGCCATTGTCTATCTTCATATGAATAACCTTTTTCTTTATTCTTTTCTACAATAGGTATATAACTAGGTATGACATTTTCGGCACAATCCTTTAAAATAAATGTTTAGATATGTAATTTAAAAATTTATATTAGAAATAAATATCCACAATTGTAAAATTCAGTAAAAAGTTATTTCCAATATAAAAAAAGAATAAAAGTAATACTGACAGCAAATTCTAAATCACTATGACAGATACATAATATCTAAAACAATTAATGAATTTAATATATGCCATAAAAAAAGCTTTGGTACATTCTTTTTTCAATGAACAAATACGATTAAATGTATTAAAATATAAACCTAAAAATTTCATAAATGAAAGACAACTTTTAGAATTTCCATTTCCTTCATAGTTAGACCTATATAATGAATGTTGAACAAATATTCTTTCATTACATGATTCAAAATTTCATACAAATTTAATCATTACAAGTTTTCTAAGTAGATATATAGAATATAATATATGTTTGTAAATTTAAAAATGTTTTTCAGGATGTGTAGCTATCTTCTATACATATGAGAAGATATTGCTTATACACGTTTATTATTTATACAAGTTTCTCTGTACTGGGATTCATCAGTATTTTTTCCCCAAAAACATCTCTTATCCTCACATACATTGACTTTAAGCAGATGTATTGCATTACACTTCATGTGGTGAAAAAGGCATTGAATTTAAGTGTGTGTGGGGGGCTCTTCAAATTTTAGTAGAATACATATAGCTAGGGAAATTCAAATAATCTTCAAGTGAAATGTTATACTTAACTCAGTGGCACAACAGCCCATAAGGGCCAAGGTCTACTGTGCCCAACTAAGCATGTGTGACCTTGGATCCAGAGGTGCATGAGCAGATGTTCCAGTCAGGTGGTCAGTCTGATGGGAAACCCACAGTGTTAAGTTCTTAAGCAAGCTTGGTACTCATTTATTGACCACTGAAGGGGTGAAAGGCTTAGTTGATTTTGCCCAGCCAGAGGATTGAACCTCGAACCTGTGGTGCAGAAGAGCGATACACAACCACTCACTTGGGCTTCGAAATGTTATACTAAACAACTTAAATATAAGTATTTTTATAAAATAAATAATACATTTGTAAGGTGTTCCATCACTCAAGATATTTTGAATCTTTAAACAAGGATAGATGGCTATAGAAATTGTTTATTTTAATTAGAAAATAATGCATTATGTGAGAGAAATTGAGTTCAATTTGAAGGGAAAAATAGTGATTAATCCTGAATTCAGAAATTCTTAAAAAAGGATTCCACAAGTTGATAGAAAATATATAAACCAGTCTATTTAAAACTTATATTGAGTGAATAATGCTTTATTGAAAATAGGAATTAAAATTTGCAGTCCTATAATTAATTAAATTTCCAATTTCACTTACATTACTGTAATGTGAACTAAGAAAATACATTTTTTCCATATGTAAGAATAATTTTTCCTCTTTAAAGCAGCATAATTAATACACAAATTATCATATTTTAATAACTAGAATGTGGTTTATAATATAAATTGTTAAATAGCATTTGAATAAGAGAATGATCAATTTCATTAGAAAGCAATAAGATATTTTTGAGATTCAAAATAAATAAAGGATATCTGACCACATTACAATAAGAGGAATATTTATGTAAACTCAGCATTAATAGATGTCAATAATATACGCTAATAGATGTCTGGTCGAACATACGCTGGCATTGGTGTTTTTAGTCAACCTCTTCTTCTATTTACACGCCGGCCCTTTGACAACTCACTTTGATGGTGAGGTTGAAGCTATACATATAGCCCTTCAGCAACTTGCTGTTCGTCTTCCCCCCATTGAAAGAGCTGTAATTTTTTCAGATTCTACTTCTGCCCTTCAGGCTTTGTCCAACTATAATGAGAATAATTGTTTACGTGTGCAGAACTGTAGAGAACTCCTGGGAAAGATAAAAGGAAAGATCGTCTTTCAATGGGTACCATCCCACTGTGGTCTTTGGGGAAATGAGAGGGCAGACTTTTTGGCAAAAAAGGGAACGGGTATCCTTCTGAACTTTCACAGATACCTGACACTTCATTCTGCCAAACTGGAAATTAAAGGATTTTTAGGGAATCGTTTCGCCTTACAGCTTCTCGTGTTGCTCGTGATAAGCCTTGGAGTACACTATGTAAGAAATCCCACGGTATTCCAAGTTCTCGTGCTGCTGCTGTGACTAAATTTAGACTTTTAACCAGACATGACTGCCTTTGTGCTCATCTGTTTCGTTTTAATTTAGTGTCTTCACCTATCTGCGTTTTGTGTGACACTGGACAAGACATGACTGCCGCTCATTTGGACGAGTGCTCTGCACTGAATGATCTTAACTGCATTGTAAAAAGGTATTGGAGAGCCCGTTGCCTAATGACCTGATGGTCAATGGCCTGGCATTTGTAAAATAAAAAATAGATGTCAATCATCAATTTAATATTGAAAGAGTTTTTTTTTAGTTTTAACCAAGGCCTAGTGAACAATAAGTTTAAAAATGACAATTTTGTCTAGAGAGAGAGTTAATGGGCTTAATATCATTCCCCAATTTTTCTTAGTTGCATAACAAATATTAATGGTATGATATACACTACATAAGAAATAAGATGTTTTAATACTTATTCCGATCATTTCTTAAAATTAGCCAACAAAATTCTATCTTTTATACAATAGGAACTTTACATTCAAGTTCATGAATCTTTAAGTATGATATATATTCAAGTAATTTAATGTAACTAAATTCATAAAAATATATTTGTGGAATTAAGGTCATTTTAATGCTAGCATGTATTTGTAAATGATGTAGTAAAATAAAAGAAAAGAGAGTACATTATGATTTTGTATTATCATTAAAAGCATGATTAGCTTACATAAACATGTAAATAAAAATTTAAAGTAACAAATTTTTCACTATATTTCAGAGAGATAAAAACTATTTTACAATAATTTAAATTTCTACATTAAAAATCTACAACTAATTAAACTTCTAAGAAAAAAATCACTAGAAGTTATTTAAAAAATAATTCCTTTTGATAACCTTTTCAAAGCATATTTGCTCATCTCTAAAAAAAAAATATATATATATATATATAACAAAACTAAAAGAAGATAACTTATGAAAAAAGAAAATTCTTACTGTGACAAATTGAAAACAGCTTTCTGCATTAGGAGTATCCAAATCATCAAAGAAGATTCCACCAATGCCACGTCTTTCTCCTGTTGTTAAAATATGGAGGATAACAAAAGACATATACAACATGCTATGTTTCCATACAATTGAAAAAAAAGTTTTTTTTTTATTAAATTTTGTAACTTTTAATGAATTAATTACAATGATGATAAACAAAACTTAATGAAAATAAACCTGTCAAATCTTTTTTTTTCACTTTAAAATTTGCTATAATGAGCAAATAATACATTTTTAATTGAATTATTATTTCTACAGAAAATTAATGCAAACACATGCTTGATATACTTATCCAAGGATATACAATTAACATCAAGAATATATAAAAGCATATATTTTAATAATAGATAAGACTAAATATCACAATATGGTAGCAAATATAAAAATAGGTCTATAAATAAAACCTACTCATAAGTAATGTCTAAATCATAAGATTTTATAAATGATTTCATAGTTACGATACATTAGACAATACTTACCTCTATGCTTAACATAAAAATATTCATCACACCATTTTTTAAACTGGCTATAATATGAGTTGCCATGTCTATCACAACATTCTTTCAATGTAGCATGAAAATGACGAGCATCATCTACATCTAATATGTAAGGTGTCATATCTGTTCCTCCTCCAAACCACCAAGTTTTTGTGCCATCACCATTATCAACTTCGAAATAACGATAGTTGAAATGGATGGTAGGAACATTAGGATTTCTCTGCAATTAAAATAAATTATGTCACAATTTGAGATTAAAAAGTAAACTGAAAATTAAATAAATCATTCATTTTTATGTTACATGGAAAAAATACAGTACAACTTACTAATAATGAGCAATGATTTAATGAGAATCAACATTCAAGTATGAAATTGATATACTGGTTGGTAGAATGTTAATTCTAAGAGGGACTACGGCTTGCTTTTAATGAGCAATATTTTTGTGATTCATAAAATTTTTATTCACTTCCAACTTTCCCACTCAGCTAATTGTTTAGGAAAAATACCTTTAACATTCTGGTCAACCAAAAATTTAGTATTCAGTCAAAACGTGATGATGGCTTTTTTTTTCCAGCTTGTGGAGTGCATGTGCGAGGACAGCTGACAATGAAATTGAGGAGACAGATGGGGATGACAGACAGAGATAAGCTCCTTGCAATCCTCTTTTCCTTGAGGAGATAACAGAGACAGATGGTGGTTGCTGATAGGATGGATGTTTTCTTTGTATAGGAGTGGCAGAGTAGGTTTTGAGTGATGGTCAAGCTTTGATCAGCATTCATTACGTATACTCATAAATTCAAGCTGAATGACCATCAACATACTCAACTTTCAAGTTTACAGAAAACTTATGCCTTTTGAGGCATGAGTCTTCTCTAAAGAACAGTAACACAAGCAAGACACAATAAAGCAAACAGTTCAACAGTTAAAAGCAAAGTAACAAACTTTTGTACTTTACACAGAAATGAAAAATAAATAAAGTATATATATATGTGTGAATTTTTATGATTTTTTTTCACAAACCAATTTTTTTATGAGCAAATATCATTCTGAAGCAAATTCTATTTCGTATAACTTTAAATAACCCAAAAAGGCTGAATAATAAATTGATTTTAATTTAAAATTCTAAATTCTGAAAAAAAAATATATAATTAAATACATGTTAATATAGATATAAGAAATAAGGTGTCAATTAAAAGTATAAGGCAAAGTTTAGAACAAATTTTATACTCAGACATACCTCAATGTTTTTAAAATTATTTACTTACAGGATGTATTACACAACTTATTCCAGCAGCAAAAAAAGGCAGCTTATCAATGTTTGAAAACCTTTTTCCCCTAAAAATTAAATGATTAATTTGCATAATGAAAATCAACAGAGAACTTAGTAAGCAGATAAATAATTTTATTTTCAATAAAAAATTTCAAGTTGTTAAAATATTTTTAATGCATATTTATCTTTTTTAATTATTATTCAAGTAAAATAGTCCCATCATTATATTTAATTCAAAAGATGTGATTGAAAGTTACATCAATATTGTCCTTCAATCAAGCTCAAATTATCAACAATAATTTTCTCTGACAATAATAAATTTTTTTATGAACAAAATGATAATAAACAGCTATTATTATTAAAAATATTATATGTATTAAGGTTACACTATAAATAAAAGAGAAGGAATATAAAAGTAGAACAAATAATGCAATTCAACCAGTTTTGTGCCCAATATTAAGCCAAAATTCTATTTAGTTTGTAAAAAAAAAAATGCATAAAGTATTCAAAAACTAATATCAATGAAACATTTCAAAATTTGAACTTTTTATGCTCATAATGAATATCTGTAAAAATAAAGTTTAACACAAGAGACAAAATATTTTTTAATGACCAGAAAAAATAACGATGTCAGAAACTGTTGCGTTTAATAAAATGGTCTCTTAACTTCTGCTGGCATATATAAATGTCTCGCTTAACCACAGCAATGAGTACCCTTAATGTATGTACATATCTTTCTGAAATACGAGTCCTTCCTTTTCCTGCTATCAATAAAATTATTCTGAAGTCTTTGGAATGTAATAAAATGACCTTGCCAGTGTTTGCGAAGGATTTACATATTTCAGAGAAAAATTTGCTTGCTTGAGCTTTTCTTCCCCCTCCCCAAGAGCTGTATACTCACGTCTTTGTAAAAAACAATGGCACTGAGCAGCGAATCACATACCTTTTATTCAGCACTTAAGGGAATAATATTAAATTAGCTTCTCTAATATTTGAGCATAAAAAATTTCTAAACATTTTTTTTTTTTTGCAACAAATTCTACATAACTACTTTTAAATTTCAAACACACACACAAAAAAAATAGAATATCTAATACAAAAATATGATTTACTACATGATTTACTAATGAAAAAAAATGTAACATCTACATACCTTTATATGTTAGAATGCCTCTCATATCATAAACTTAAATTAGAAACATCATGCTATTTTTTTTTAACTATTCAGTAAACATTCAGTTTTAAAATTATAAGCACAAAAGCAAATTTTAAGAAATAGTTAACCAGGTGCTTAAAATGCGGAAAGAACCATGCCACGAGAAACTGCCTAATTAAAGAAAAAGACAGGAAAATCCATTCTGCATCAACTGCCAAGACTACGGACACTCGGCATGCTACACCAAATGCCCCAAATTCCCCAGCCGAAAAAAAGAACCCCTTTCGGAGACCCCAAGAAAAGCGAAATTTCGCCTCTAAATGGATTAAAGAGGAATTTCTTTCGCTAACGTTGTTAGCGGCGAAGTCCCCAATCAGATTCCTATCGATGACAAAAAAGAAGATTCCCCCATGGATTCCTTAGTCAAGATAGTAACAACACCTCAGACTTAACTCAAGTATTAGAACTCTTCCAAATAATTTCCAATTTAGTCAAGAAAAAATCCCAAAATCCTAGATCTACTCACTAAATTTAAAAAAGCTAAATCAGATGAAGAAAAAAACCTGCCTTCTCGCAGAAGTAATTATGGATAAAGTTTAAACTTTATCATTTTAATTTTTACTCATTATAATCAACCTAAATTTTTTCCCTTTTATTTTTATTTTAAATTTAAATTACTCTTCCATATTTAACTTTAATTCTTTTTAAAATATCAAGTTCATGCAATCAATTCCAAGAGCTCACTTCCATTCTATCTCAAAGCCACACCACAGAAATTGGTTTCAGCCAATCACATTGGATCTCTCTGAAGTCACGCCCACCCTCCAACAAAGTTCCAACACAACGAACATCGCAGTTCCTGATAGAGGGCAGAAGACTGCTGGCGCAGTCTAGATACCTCCAGACTTAATAATCACCGTTAATTTACTCTCTCTCTGACACAAATTTTATCACCGATTTTGGTCTGACGACCCTTTGACAAATTGCCGAGGTTGGAGACTCGAGATGGCACACCATGTTCTCTCTCTCTCCAGATCCTAATTCAGTTAAGTGATAATGTATATCTTTAGTAATTAACGTAATTTAAATGTTTTGTAAATAAATTAAGTGTAATTTAAAGAAGGCTTTTAATTTAGTGTCCGTTTTATTTGTCTTTAATGATTAATGTCTAAATTTAAGCTATAGTGTGACGCCAAATGTTAATTTAGAACCTGGGTACTAAAGAACGGATAATAAGAATAAATTAAATTAACTTAAGTTAACCGGGCGTTGCATTATAATGGTGCCAGTTGACCAGAATCTTAAAATTTTTTTTTTTGGTCGTTAGAAAAATTTTTTACATCCTTTGAGTTAGAAATTTTTTTACAATTTTTTTTGTAAACGTTTCTTGATGGATCATCAGGACAAATTTTCATCTCGTGTGCTACTGTGTATTTTATGTATTGCTTGAATTTGATACTGTGAATTTTTTTTTCTTGCAGTTTTGTCAGAGAGTCCGAGGCAACGATGACGCAGGTACTTGTGCTCTTTAATTTTTTTTTTTCTCTTTCAATATTGATGTGAATTTTTTTTTCTCTATGCATGTATTTACGCGAGAGCCAATTAGTTAAAAGTTTCATTTAAATTTAAGAGTTCATGAATTTCTGTTGCCTTGCACGAGTGCTTGAATTTTTGTTGTTTTAATTTAACGATTTTCGTTGTGAATTAGATTCGCTAGAAATTTTGGTCTTAACTAATAATTAACAAATATGCCACGTACCACGACAATCAGACCCCCTTTTGACGCAAACGGCGTTCGAGAAATTTAATCTAATTGATCTAATTCCAATGTACGAAAGCGGAGGTGAATCGTTAGGAATTCGCAGGTTCTTGGGAAAAATAAACGATGTTGCGAATTTAGGCAAGTGGTCAAACGATGAGAAAGTAACAATCCTAAAATTAAAATTAACGGGAATAGCTGAGGAATTTTTTCTATCTGACCCAACACATAGTCAATTGACAGAATATAACGATATCGCAAGAATTCTTATTGGAAGATTCGAAAAAAGCTGTACCTTTATCAACGCGTCTCCAATTATTTTCATCGTGTATCCAGGGTCCTTCGGAGCGTACAGGAATTTGCAGCACGCATCAATAAACTGGGAACACAGATTTTCCAGTCAGGAAATTCGGCTCAAAATACCGCGGTGAGAAATGCGAATGACCAATTGTTGCAATCTCGGTTTATAAGTGGTTTAAAAATGAAATACGCCGGTTTGTTCTCTCCCGCGATCCTTTGAATTTAGAGGAATCAATCAATGCCGCATTGATAGAAGAGCAGAACATGAAATTAAACCAAATAGCTAGCGAAGAGAGATCCGGCTTGTCGTCCGCACAAACGGAAAATCCAGTTCTTTCGGCATTAGCGGATAGATTACAAGAAATAAATTTAAGGGTCGGCCGTCTACAAGAGGCAAGTGCAGTTACAGCTCGTAAATCAGGTGGAGCCTTGATTCTTAACCTGTCAGCCACATGGGTGAAATTCTTCGGCATGTCCACGCGGTGTGGTGGGTTTTCAGAATTATGGCCTGTCTCGACGCTCCGTGATGCCCGACAATTTGTTTTCCGATGGGTTTTCGTTTCTTTCCCCCCTTGTTTCCTGTTTTTCAGTTACGGTGCTGTTGCTATGAGGGTTTGGAGGTGTTGGAATAGGATTGGGTGTGAATTTTTTTTGTTGTTGTTTCACTACTTGTAAGGAGTTACATAAGTTTGAGTTAAGAGATTTCGTGGAATATTTGAGACAGTTATTTGAAGGAGATCGATAAAGTCTGCACTGATGAATTTGTTGAATGGTTGGGAAGGTTTTTTTTATGGAGATAGTTGAGTTTGTGTTCAAGGTGTACGTTTATTCGATGGTTGTTTTTTTTATGGAAATGGATAATTGAATTGAAAAGAAGGTTACATGGTTTATTTAATAAAACTGTTTGATGTACTGAAGGATATTTTGATTTAAGGATTTTGGGCAAAGGAAATTGAGTTGATATAATTATGCGGTATATTTGAGAAAGTTGTTTTGATGTGAGAAGGTAATTTGAGTTCCGGATTTTGTACGATTTCGAGTAATTAAGTTGATGAACATAGATAAGTTGAATTAATGATTGTGTGGTATATTTAGGAAGGTTTTGAGATGCATTTAGGAAAGTTGCGGATTATGCGAGATTTTTGTAAATAAGTTGATGAGCAAAGACTGGTTTTGGTTATTGGTATTGCGGAGAAGTCGATTAATTATTTCAAAGTTCAAGATAAGTCTTGTTAAGTGTTATTGAGTATGTGAGATTTTGTGTAAATAAATTGATGAGCATAGATGGTTTTAGTTCATGGTATTGTGGAGAAGTCGATTAATTATTCGGATGTTGCAGATAAGTCTAGTTAGTGTTATTGGGTATGTGAGATTTTGTGTACATAAGCTGAGGAGCATAGATGGTTTTAGTTAATGGTATTGTGGAGCAGTCAATTGATTATTCGGTAGTTGCAGATGAGTTTAGTTAGTGTTGTTGAGGCATAAGATGTGAACGATCTGAGGTAAAGGCAATTTTTGGATTATCGAGGAATCATTTTAAGGTTACTGAGAATTTTAGGTTGTTGTTATAGAATTGTACTTGAGTTATTAATTAGAGGATTTTCGATGAATTGAGTTAGCGGTATTGTTGTAAATCGAGGATCTTGTGTGTTTTTTTTTTCGTGTTTGTATATTTGTTGCGCGTATAGTGAAACAATTTTAGTTTTTTTTTATATTATTTGGACTTGTGGATACATTGTATTACGAGGATTGTTAAAAAGTTATGTTGATTAGTTAAGCGATATTTTTTTATATTGGAAACTGTTTAATTCTGTGTAACACTTGCAATAATTTTCTTTAGTTAAATTACTTTACTCTGTATGTATCGCCTCATATGACTTGGGTTGCATATCAATTTTATGTTTTATTTTTTTTTCTGAAATTTTCAACTGCACTTGTGATTTCTGGAATTCATTTCTCAAATGGAAATTCAAATGTATTGAATGTGGAAGAATTTTTTTTTTTTCTCTTTAAAGTTTCTTTTAAGCAATATTAATCGTTATAGTTATTTTTTTTACAATCGGATTTGCAAAATTTTTTTTTTATCTTAAATTCATTCTATCTCTTGTGCTGGCGTTTGCGGCATGCAGCAAATCGTTTGCGCAGGGAATGGCATGTTTTTTTTTTTTTGTGTTGCATTTGTAAACAGTGGGGTGCATACTGATCACATGCGCACTCACAGTTTGCGATTCTAAATTTAATCACAGTAATTTTTTTTTCTTAATTTTATTTGTAACCAATGCTCGTAGTGAAGTTTTCTTTTAAAATTCCTTAGGCTACTCAGCATTCTTGCAGGTTATAAATTTTTTTTTCTTCATTTATGCGATTAGTTAATTTATAAAATTTTAATTTGCAAATCTGAATTCCGTTAAATTTTTTTTAAACTTTTATTTGTAACCAATGCTTGTAGTGAATTTTTTTAATTTCTTAGGCTACCAAGCATTCTATGAAGTTACAAAATTTTTTTTTCTCCACTTATGCACACTCATCGTTTCAATCTCTAATTTTTTTTTACTTTTACTTAATTATTTTCATTAAATATTATCAATGCTCTTAGTTAACCATTGAAATTTTTACGCTTGAGTATGTAAAAAGTTCTGCTAGTTTTTTTTTTTTTTGATGGTCTGGGACTTTCACTTCACATTGGTCGTGTCAAGATTTCGATGTTAAACGATTATGAAGTGTCTGTTTCTAAGCGCCACGCTTGAATTGTATGTAAATGTTTTCACTGGCGTTTATTTTTTTATCAATGTATTTTGTTCAACACTCCTAAGTGTTGTTTTATTAGTTGCGCAGTTGTTACATACGCCAATTTTGTATTCTTACGTGTTATTTGTCTTAATATTTTTATTATTTAGTGGCACACGATTCTTTGTGATTGTTTAATTATTTCTATTTGTCAGTCTGTGTCTGATGTTTTTGTGAATTGTTTGGGTGATCCATTCAGTAAATTTTTTTTTTTCTCCTCTTCGTACATTTACGTCATTGTAGTTGTTGATAGTTAATTTGGTTTTCCCTCACGGAATAGGTTAGGAACTTCAGAAATTGATTGTATTTTTTTAACATTCTTATTTTCATTTTATGAGCGGTGAGAGGTTGGAAATTGGTGCTTGGAGTCTTCAAGGGTGGTCACAAAGGGCCAAGTTTAATTTTTTTTTTCTCATAACTGTTGTTTCATTACTAATATGGTTTCCCTGGGAGACAAAGTTTCTGTTATTTTTTGCAGTTTAGCAGATTTCTTTAGCAATATCTGAGCGACGATGGAGCTGCCAACATCATGGATGAACATGGACAGAACCCCTCATAAGACGTGGACAGCTGATAGTGAACCAGGAGTCTACAAATTTTGTTCTTGACATAGACATTTGCCGACGCTAGGCCAATTCTGTATTTCGTTTGCTTACTGAAATTTTTTTATTATTATTCATTTTGGTTTGTTAATCTGAGAGAGGGGAGGAGTGATGGGGGCCGCCTTTCCATAAGGATTACAACAGTAATTTGTATACAGACCCTGTTGTTGTTTACAAGCAGAGGAATTTCTGGGAGTGCCTCTCACCCCACCGAAAAAGGTGACGCATTTCCCACGCCTGGAAGAAGGCAATGTACCCATAAATACATCATGGTATGGGATGTTTTTGGGAATTTCCCGCGTTTTGGGTGAGTTATGGACCGCGGGAAGATATCCCTCCGCTGACTTCAGACCAATCAGAAAAGCTGATTGTGTTTCGAGAAAAAATCCCCTCAGAATACAGGGGTAAACCGCCGCGAAATATAGCGCTTGCACGACGAATTTACTCTCTCTCTGACACAAATTTTATCACCGATTTTGGTCTGACGACCCTTTGACAAATTGCCGAGGTTGGAGACTCCCGAGATGGCACACCATGTTCTCTCTCTCTCAGATCCTAATTCAGTTAAGTGATAATGTATATCTTTAGTAATTAACGTAATTTAAATGTTTTGTAAATAAATTAAGTGTAATTTAAAGAAGGCTTTTTAATTTAGTGTCCGTTTTATTTGTCTTTAATGATTAATGTCTAAATTTAAGCTATAGTGTGACGCCAAATGTTAATTTAGAACCTGGGTACTAAAGAACGGATAATAAGAATAAATTAAATTAACTTAAGTTAACCGGGCGTTGCATTAATATATATTGTGTTTGTATGAAAATGTTTATACTGATTTATTCAAAATATTGAGTCGTCTTTTATTTTTGATATCTTTTTAAGATTTAATTTTATGTTATAACTAGCTATACCCAGCTAAATGTTGCTGTTGCTCAGTCAGCTTTAAAATACTGGTACACCATAAAGTATGTCATGAAGCTTACAAAAGTAATAATACACAAGAATTCAAACAAATCTATATGCATATAAGACGCATTTGTTGTCTGTCTGAATAAACTTTCTCTTTCACACTACATCATTTGGATAAATTTTCAAAATTTGTTTGTGTGGTTAGTAATTAATTATAATGCTATAATTTTAATTGAATAAGCAGATATTACATTTTTATGTATAAAAATAGTTATAACTACTGTACTGTATTTTTTTTTCAGTGAGTGAATATTAACGTCGCACTGTTCAGCTACATGAGGGCTTTTTTGGCGACGGACCACATAATTTTGAACCATGGTCAAGTGACGTGGACAACACCTGAGCTGGCACCCTTCTCTAACTACCATGCCACACCAATTTAGCAGGAATATTCTACCAATACTTAGCTGGAATATTCTTTGAAATCCACTCTTCCAAGATATATGATGGCATGGGTTCTATGATAAGTATTTTAGCGGGGAAGGCAAATAGTTTTGTAGCAAATATTACATTTTCAGCTGCGAGCCTTTTCAGCAGATTGCAAAGATTATCATTTTTGTGCCCCAAAAATAGTTAATGTCAAAATTTAAGTGTCTTATGTTTATGGAGACCTTAGATAACGATTTGACTATTTATTTTAAGTGAATGGTGTATATAATTAATTTTACAGTGGAATATATTTAATTAATTTATTAGCTCTAACCGATTAAATTTCCCTAAGTGGAGTATTTTGTTTATGTATGTCCCTTAATTTTTAATGTAGTGACCTAAAAAAATATTGCATGAAAAAAATTTCTGTAGATCATAATGCGGTAGATAAAGCATTATCGTGCATCGCTCTCCTACATGGCGGGTCTTACAAAGCTCTAATAAAGTTTGAGCTATGAAAGTAGCTAGACATTTGCCAACTTGACTCTATTGTCAACATTTCGCTATTTTTTCCATTAAATCGCCATTGTTATTTAGGAAACGGTGTTGCTTGCGAGTATTACAATTTTCACATAAATTAAATTCAACAGAAACTTATATTAATGTATGACACTTTCAGTTATAAATTATTTACAATATTTTAAGCGTCAGAAAACTTTTAACAATGTGTTACTTTTGCTGAGCAGAGATCAGCTTAGGGAGGTATTTTCAAAAATCAACCCTCAAGAGTTTTACGGGAGTTATAAACATAAAAAAAAATCATTTTTATCAGCTATTAGATCTACAGACTTAAAATTTAACAAAGGTATTTTTCTTTCTTTTTTTTCTTCAGCTGAGATATGTGAAAAGCTTTTTTTGTTTAATTTGCAATTCACTTAAAATTAACTCATTAAAAACTTCTTTATCCTTCAATCTGTGTTGTTTAACTTTTCAGTTCACCCGTGCGAAGAACGGGTATACCAGCTAGTATATATATGTCTTTCCAAATTATGAACCTTTGCAGCGTTCTACTATAAGTAAAACTATTCTGAAGGCTTTGAAACGCAATACAAAGACCTTGACAATGTGAAAGATTTACTTATTTCAGAGAGATTTACTTATTTCAGAGAGATTTACTTATTTTTGACTTCCCATTTCCTTTAATACATTACATAACTGCTTGTACCTGTGAGAAAAACAGTGGCACTGGGAAGCAAATTGGACAATTTTTCCTCGACAGGTTAAGAGTTAACTTTGACCAAAATTTTCAAAGTATTTAATAACCACACTCTTAATTTCTTTGTTATTAAATACTCAAGATGTTTTACGATCTCTGTCTCTCAATCAGTGTTCATTCTAAAATAAAAATTGTCTAGTCTATATGCAATCTTTATTAATTTCTTTTTTTATGACCTAGTACTGATTTATATATATTACACACTACTCACTTTACCATTGTACTCTATGACAACTTGAGTTATTATTAACTTTAAAAATTCAAAAATAAAAGTTATTAACTATTGATTTTGAATTTTTATTTGATAGGTTCACATAAAAAAATTAAGATGAAAATTTTTATCAATTACCTTGCTCTCATTTGTTGTGCAGCAGCAGGAGGCAAAATGCCATGTACTACGGAAATGTTTACTCCAGCTTTTTCAAAAACATCACCATCTTCCATGACACAAGTAATTCCACCACCACCCTAATGCATAAAAAAACTTGAAATAAAGTAACTCAATGTATCAATTTAACTACAGACTTATTGAAAGAAACTATTTTTTTTAAAATTTTCAACATTATTTTAGTAACATTAATTGTAATTAGAAATTAATCTTCTTCAAATTCAAAAAACAGACTTTTTTACTATGTTTTAAAGTAAAATAATAAATATATTTGAAAATAAAAATTACTTTAAATTCATGCAAATGCATAATAGCTTATAAGATAAAAGTTAAGGCACCTTTTGTTTCCACAGTACAAATATTGTTAACTGAAGAGGGAAAAATTTAAATATTTTCTCAAAATTCCTTAGCAAATTTACATATATTTGATTTAAATGTTCAACATTATGAATGCAATTAGCAATTTTTAAAACTTTGCTCATGATGTGAAAATGCAATCATTTACAATCTCAAAGTAGTTAACAAAAATATAAACATTTGTTTGCATAAAATTATAAGATGTAACCTATCCATAAAATGAGAGAAGATAAATATTAATTTCTGAAAAAAGAAATACTATTAGAGTAATGTTTCTCTTTATGGTTTTGACCAAACATGTAATCTGAGAAACATTAAATAATAATTATTGAGTTTAAGATACAACTGTTCAATTGAAGAAATATATATATTAATTTTTCATAAACATAAAGCAATAAATACGAAGATTCTGACTAATTCTCCAATTTAAGAGACCAATTAAAAATTTAATTGATAAACAATCTTAAGAACATTGTTTCATAACAGGGTTAGGTTGTGTAAACACTCCATCACTTAGACTAATGAAATGTTTATCTCCTCAAACAATTCTTAACTTTTCATGTATAATAGCATAGAACATCACGAATCATTAAAGGTGTTTTTTAAAGTGCTATTAACATTTATATAATCTTTCACAAAAATAATTACATCATATAGTAAGAAATATAAACATATACACAGAAAAAAAAAATCTCTCTGCAACAGAACCCTCTTGCTGCACATCCCATGATTTCCATGGGAAATGTAGATGCAGCAAAATTTGCATAACTTCTTCAGGTATGCATTTTTTCCAACTATTTACCTGTACAACCCATGCTGTTCCTGCTTATGTTTTTATGTTCATATTTTTATGATCTAATTCTATACCTTTAAATTAATAACTCTTTTACAAAAAATTTTTGTGTATTTTAATTCTAAAATGTAGATTTGAAGTACGTAATAAAATAGTATGCAATTTTTGAACCTACTTTGACAAAATAATTATGCAGTGAGAGGGTTAAGTAGCATCTTTTGATCTTTTACAATTTTAATTAGTTGAAAAATTTATTTTATTTACGATTATGTCTTCCTTATAATTATAATAAATATATTGCCTGGATTAATAATTAATGTATATATAGAGAGAGATAATCTGTCAGATATTTAATCTATGCTATCCTTCTATTAATTATATATATATTCTGTAAGTTGGATACCTGAACTTTTAAAGAGTAATAAAAATTTTCTTTACTTTTGCACAATAATCCTTTTATGTGCACAATGCTTTGATTAAATTAACATAAAAATATTTAAACTGAGAATTTTTATAACAATTAACAAGTTTTTTAATTTTATTTTTCTTTTCCTACTGAAAGTTTTGTAAAAAAAAAAAAAATAGAAAGCCATTGTAGTTTTGACAGGAAATATAAAAATTGAATAAAATTTTCTTTCCATTTGCTTCGATCCATTCAAAAACTTTATTTGGCATCAGTATATAGAGTGAATAGATTTCGATTTGACAGAAATTGTCTTAAATGTGATTGAGTGCATTTTTAAGCTCAAGGAATGAATTGTACAGCTTTTCATCTCCATGTATACACTGGTGTTCACAATTAAGAAAAGTTTCAGATCTGGCTGATTATCTTTAGAACTATTGGACAGATTTTAATGAAATTTGGTATGTACATAGGGTTGATGATTCATCATAGTCGGAAAGTACGGAACAGCAGTTGCAGAATAGCACAAAAAAACTGGTTATTAGGGGATATGGCTCCCTCTTACAGATATACAGGCCTTGAAACATGATTTTATACAAGAAATAATGGAATTTATGAGTGCATGAGACAATTAATCTTCCTAGTTCAGTAACTTAGTTTCCAAGCCTTGGATGGTTCTAAGAGAGTGGATGCGAGCTGCAATTGCCCTCCCCAGAGCATCCTAGGCATGCTCTGTAGGAATGAGGTCTGGAGATCTGACTGACCAATTTATCCAGTAAATATCCTCAATTTCCAGAAATTCATCGTCCAGATGAGCTCTATGTGGACTCGAGTTGTCATGCATTAAAATAAAACCATTGGCAACTTCCCCATGAAAAGGCAAACATACCGTTCTAATACCTCATCCCTACTACTCACAGCAATCATAGTGTCACTTTCAAAAACATGGAAGTGTACACATCCATTCAATGTGATGCCTGCCCATACTTTAAACAAAATATTTTTGTATTAAATCAGAAATTTTATAATTCAGTAAAAAAAAATTTGAAAAAAGATAAAGTGTAATTTCATGTGAATTTTGAAAAGAAATAAGAAACCTGAAGATTGTTATTTTAGGAAATAATTGCAATCAGTTGAATGTGGATTATTAAAAGGGTCTAATCTACAAAATTCTCCAGAAAATTGTATCCAAAATTTCAAAAATGAATTTGAAAAAGTGGAACAAGAAACAAGCGTTTGAAGAGGAAGCTAGACAAGATCACAAGTACCCAAAGAGAAAAATTATTTCCAGTGAAAGTAAAGAAGTCGGTTATGAATTTGAAGGAAGGGAAAATTTTGTAGTGAATTCATTTTTTATCATAAGTGATAGAGGACAAGATCATAACTATCCCGAAGAACTGAGATACATGAAATTATTATAGAATGCTTTTTTATATTTTTGACAAGATATTGTTACCTAAAATGAAGAAGAAAGTTATACAAAAATTAAAGGATATTTACAAAGAGGATATTGCATCTTTTAGTTTTTACTATTTTTTTAAAAAAAAACAACAATAAAGGTACATGAAAATCCCGCTAGAAGTGTATCGAGTTTCAAGAGAAATGACCTCAATTTTTCCTAATGCAGAAATACTTTTGAAAATATTTTTAACAATACCGATATCAAATGCATCAAGTGGGTGATCTTTTTCAGTTTTAAAGTGCATAAGAAATTATTCAAGAAGTTGAACAACATGACCATATTATACATAGAACAAGATGTTTCAGATAAAATAAAATGTTGGTCATTAAAATTACAGCACTATGAAGGGAAGTAAAAACGATAAAAAAGATATTTATTTTGCTTAAACTGTATGACATGAAGACAAAATGATAAAATTTCCAAATAGTTTTGGGGTTTAAAGGGATGCAAAATCAGTAGAAACAGTTGCCAACCCTAGCAGCTAAAACGGACAATACCTGGTTAGCCATGGAGTCGAACTGGGCTTGGATGACAGAAACGGGCAACTAATTCCATGCTGCATCAAATCTATGCCACAGATCATCAATCGCATCAGCTGGAGAGGAATGGTGGGCAGCAACCCATAACCAGATGTTTTCAAAGGGTGAACAGATTTAGAGACCATGCAGGCCAGGGTAAAAATCAATCACCTTACGCACAGATGAAGGTCAGAACACTGTGTGGAACATGTGGTCTTGCATTATCTTGTTGGAAAAGGATGTCTGGCAGACATCAACAATAAGGTACAACCAGTGGGAGCAAGACGACAGTAATGTATTGATCTGCATTCAAACTACCTTCGATCTGAACTAAAGATGTGCACGTCATCTATTCAATATCAAATGTAAGCAGGTGAAGGGTGGTCTCCTCGGAGCCTTCAGACATGTACATGGAAATCAGAATACAGCTCGCAGAACCCAAACTTGCCTGAAAAGACGACATTATGCCACTACTATATCAACTTTGTCATTTTGCGCGTAAGAGTCGCCATCTCGCTCTCTTTGCTGCATTGTCAAGGGAAGCTGAAGTAGTGGTCACTGTGCTGACAGCCCACGATGCTGCAAACATTGTCGTACTGTACGAGCAGATACTCATGAAGCTCCAAAGACAACCCTTTCCTCACTAATGGTCAGTGATGTGTTTGTATGGTTTTGCAGGATCATTCTGACAATATGTCTGTTCTCTCAAGTTTTAGTCGTTGGAGGATGTGGAGATCCATCATGCTGTTTACTATAACCCTCAGCTGCTGATTGATTCCATATTTGCATGAAAGTGGTTGGATTTTGACCAGTATGATGGGCGATTTTACAGAACGATAATCTATACTCTTGATAGACACAACGATCATAAATCTATCAAATTCTGACACTTCACAGTAAGCATTTCTTTTTGTTATTTGAGACATAACACGATATTCTGAACAAACTCCAACCTTAGAAAACACTTTCCAAATGAGAAATCCACTACACAACTTTCTTTTAATGCTTTAGATGTCATTTCTTTCTCCTGCATCGTCTAAATTCACTGAAATACTATCTATTTGCATATCCCAACCTCTTCTGTGGTTTTGTCATTGATCAGATTCTTCCTTCATGATGTTGCAATTTTAATGTCCAGCTGTGTAGATATGATAAAAATAATTGATGAATTTGCCAAAGAGAAATCAAGACTTAAAGTTATGCAGCAAAATTGTAAGCTCTTTAGTTAAGTTTTTAATTTTTAAAATATAGTTAAGATTTTCTTGAGACATTGAGTTTTATTATTAGCTATGCATTTTATATCAAGAATTTAAAGTCAGAGAATCTTTTCATTATTTTAGTCCTTGGACTCTTGAGCCCATGTGCTTCAAACTCTTAACTGTCACGGGCCTCCAACTAGCTTAAATCTGCCTCGGAGATCGGCAATCATTTATATACCTCTACTCTTATTTTTATAGGCTAAAGCATACCCTTTTTGAAAGTTGTTCAAGGATATTCTTCTAGCCATTCTAAAGTAGAAAAAAAAGAGGTTACTAGGCAAAATGTGGGATTTCTAATAATTTATAATGAAAAAAAATATAATTACACAATCTTATCTTACATTGCAAGTTGCGAATGAACATGACACCAATACTTTTTTATGATGTAGAAATTAATATTACACTTTTTTTTTAAACTCAAGGTGCTAAATAAAATTTGTTATATGTATCACAGGAAACTTCCATTAGAAAAAGTATTATTTAGCAACAAATTTACTCAAAATTTAAGTGTCCTACTTTTTTACAGATAGTGTTTATAAATATTTTTTTAAAGATTTAATATTTTTAAATATAACTATTTCAAAAATATTATAGAATAATAAAAAAAATTAAATACTGTATTAAACGTGAATTTTAAAAAAAAATCTTAATTTAAGTGTGTGTATGTAAAAAAATTAGACTAAATAAAATAGCTTTCATATAAATAATAAAGTTCATAAATAATTTAAAAGCTTTATAAGAAAAAAAGATATTAAAAATTATATAAGAATCACTTTTTAAATGTTTTAAGACAATCATAGCCAATTTCCCTCCTTCATTTTTTAAATTCATGCTCAATACTGTGGAATCTGATTAAAGAATACAAGACTCAAGAAACATATTTAAGACTAAAAAAAACAAACATTCTACAATACTCTTAAATAAATTTATTTAATATAATCTCTACTTACTTCTGGTCTTTTCCATCTATCAATTTTAAATTTCTGTGTGTCTTCAAATTTTTCCAAAGCTTTACAGAATTCAGACTGGGAAAAAAAAAATCATATAAAACACAACAAACAAATGTAATCATACTCAAAATCATATATTATTCAAGTTACTTACTTGAACATTTAAAATCATTATTTCCATTCTAGTTTTCATTTCTCTGTCCTAATTAAGGGGGAAAAATACCATGTCAATATGTATTTGAAAAAACAATTATTAACAGAAGGAAACAGAAAGAGTTATAACTTAAGGGGGAAGAGATTATACTTCAGAGTTCTAAAGATTTTAATTTAATTCCTTTTCCTTATAAACAATACAGTACAATTAGAACTAATATATATAGTAAAAAATATATAATGTAAACTTATTACACTGAATGAGCATAGAAGTCTTTCAAAAACTACATTAAATTGCTATCAAAGGTTTAAATTTAAAGACCTCCAGTTTGTAACATAGAAAAATGTAATAATGAAAAACAATTCATTAGTACAAAATATAAGGTATGTACAATTCTTTCATCACATAGTCATTTTTTCATTTCAAATAGAAAAAAAATTGTCATTTTTGTAAATTGTAATTTATAAAAAATGATGATATATTACAAAACACTTTTAAAAGTAGTAAAAAAGTTTTCCAACAAAATAAATTTCCATAATTTATTACATACATATGCTCATAATTTTTATAAAATTCTACTCTTTCTGTCGCAGTATCTATAAGAAATTAGGGTAAAAGTCACATTCCAAATGCTTTATCATCTTTAAATTGAAAATTACCACGTATATGACATATGTAAGTGACAACTTATATTTATGACTTCTGATATTTATACTTTCTTTTGAATTTTTTTCTGTTTGAATAACAATCCAAATATTTATACTCAGAGATGAAGGAAGCAAATAGAGATGAATAATTAGAAAACTAATTACTTAAAAATAGATTTACTTATTTTAAATGCACCTCCTCTAAAAAATTACAATATTCATCTCACAAACAATATGTTTAAAAAGTAAAAAGGCTTAGAGAAAACATCTCTTTAAATAATTCTAAAAATGCAAGCATTTAACTGCAAATAATATACTATAACTGCATCTAGAAAGTCAATACTTATCATGATGGTTTAAGAGATTTAGAACTGTACCAGAGGTAAATTTTCTATACAGAGTGCTTAACATAAAATTAAACACTCCATGTAACTTTTTTGTATTTCATTACAAAAAAATAATATTTATTCCTTGTTATAAACTCGTAATACATAAAGAGTATAGACAATTATAATATCCCTTTTTATTAGTAAAAAAATATGTTTCAAATTGTAACTAAATAATATGTCTATAAAATACAATTCTGAAAATAAATTTTTAAAGAAATCTTGACCTGAAAATAAGGTAGTTTTAACATTAAAAAGCACAATTTTGTTCAACTAAAAATTATATATATATATTATAAAGCAAGAATTTAAAAGTCATACATAATTTTAAAATCGATTTATAAAAAAATAAATAAATAAAAGGGAAATGTTTGTTAAATTTGATAAGGAAAAATACTAAGATGTTTTAAAGGATTTCATATATATTAACCCTGTTTAAACTTCAGATAAAGTTAATATTAACTTCTAATTAAATCAGATTATCATCACATCTCACCATTACCATTATGATAATTACAAAATGTAATGAATGTAACAAAAAAGTTTAAAATGTGCATATCTCTTTAAAAAAATTTGTATTATCTTTTTCATATAAAATAAAGTATTTTGATTTAATATAAATAACATTTTTTGCATAATTCAATGTTTAATGAGCTTCTATTTTTGTTACATTTCATATTAACAATTATGATCTCATTCATATGTATTAAATGCTTGATAATAAAGCAAAAAATAATTATGCTAATATAGCAAACAACTTTTTTATTAATTTATGTATTATATATTTCAAAAAAAAATATCCGCCATTATTTTGATTTCAAGAAGTCTTTTAGCCTTACTGATAGTTGTTTGATTATAAACCTAGATTATATCAAATGGAATACATAATACATGGAATTTATATCAAATAAAAGCAGACATATATAGAACAAACATTACACATATCCCCCCCCCTCTTCTCATGTAAGTCATGTTCTTATTCTTTTGTTTTTCCCCAATCTTGGTAAAAGATTCATTTTCTTATTCCAATTACTCCTTTTCTTCTTTTTTAAACACTAAAAATCCTACTGGGGACATTTTGATTCTTTTTTTTTTATTCAAAACCCTGTGATTTATTTCAACATACATGCAAACACTGAGGCTGCTTATATTTTTTGACTTTTCCTAGAATGCTTCCATGCATACTGTGACAAATTTTCATATTTCTATACTGTATTCTATATAGTATTGAAATAAATAATCACAGAAATGCCTAAAACAGCCAACATAAGTCCTTTTGATACTCAAAAAAATGGCTACTTTTCAAGTGAAAGTCTATTTTCTATTTCCCAATATCTCATTTTTATTTTTTTGTTCATGGAGAAACAAGCAACAATTATCATTATGATTAAGGGGAGAAAAGTAAGCGCTTATTTTTGCTTCATTTTGATAATGCATAGTGATGATAGATTATTTTTCTCTCCACTGTTCACAACTTCGTTTAGCAGTGTCACTCTAAGCCTTCTTATTCATCACTGATATGTGCAAGAATCCAGCAACATTGGCAAGCTACCCAATTTTTTGAGGGAAAACAGTCAAAAATTGAACTTGATAAAGATGTTTGTGTTGATAAAAGTAATTCAAAAAGTGTTATATTCTAAAAAAGATGTGACTGTTCTAACAATGTGATTTTCCCAGTTACTTGCAAATCAGGATGTTGATGCAAACATGAATGCACACAAGGATGAGGCAACAACTTACAAAATCTTTCTGATAATGATAAGTACATGTCATCCACACATCCTGTCGAAAGTGGACCAATGCCTTTTGCTTTTCATAACATCGGGACAAATCTTGCTTCAGCCTAGTGTTTCACGGTGAATGAAACAAATCACTTTCAAACATATACAATTGCTGAAGCAAGACATTATTTCACAGATGACAGCCACTAGTAAGTTATCTTCATCACCTTTTAACATGTCTGTGAAGCACTAGATCATTCAAAACTTTATATTGTTGTAACTGCGATAATGTCTAGCAGTGGAGCATATTATGTGAAAATTTATGTTTGCATTCACAATTTTGTTTTCTTGTCACATGTTCATCTGACACAGAACATTGTATAATAAAATACATTGTACAGTAAATAGTCCTAAATGACTATTTACAATACAATATATACTGTAATTTAAAAAAAAGTAACTCTGAAAGCATGTGGAAAAACAAACTTTAAAAACTACAATAAATAAAAAAAAAATGTTAAATTGGCAAAAACTGACATGTATTTTAATTTTCAATTCAATTTGTCAATAAAAATATAAATTACTTTGATTGGTGTTGAATTTCTTATATAATTCTGGGATTGAATTCTTATCTTCAATGATGATTTTAGGTAAGTCTGAAATCTGGCTGTTTTACAGTTTGATAATTTGTAATTTTAAAATTTAACTTACTCAGTTTCTGGTTTATGACTTAACATAGAAATATTTTTTTTATTTTGCCAAGGTCATATACTTTCCTTATACTTAAAAAGAAAAATACTTATTCAGAAACTTAATCAGTCTTATACTTAATCAGAAAAAATACAGAAAAAGACCACCCCATACATTTTTTATATTTCAATCTTTTTAGTTAAATTTTAATCAGTAAAAGATAATTAAAAAAGATTATTTCACTTAAATAATTGCAAATAAGCCCACATTCTAGAACATAATCTGATGTGATATTGAACATTATGTATTCAATAACATACTATTACATACTTATTCTTGAGTGAAATTAGTTCCTCTTTCTTCTTCACAACACAGCCTCAGTTTATTTATGAAAAAAATAACAGGAATTTCTAGAAGCAAAGGCTATCTTCACAATTTATACTAACAAAAAGGTTGATAAAAATCTTCTAATTACTTGTAAAGCAACTAACTTTTGTTTGCACGGCTCCCCTTAAAAATACCCGAGTAGTTAGGTGCAAAATTTCATTCAATTGATTGATTGATTGAATATTAACGTTGCACTGTTCAGCTGCATGAGGGCTTTTGGCGACGGACCACATAATTTTGAACCATGGTCAAGTGACGTGGACGACACCTGAGCTGGCACCCCCCTCTCCTAACTACCACACCACACCATCGGGAGGACGTTTCAGCTCTCGACAGATTTAACGTGCATCGCTGCCCTACACGGAAATTTCACTCAAGTTCCAATTCCTTAAATGCCATGAGTATATATAAAGGCTTTGTTCTGCCAGTGTGTTATCTGCCCTTGGTGTATAAAAACACTTTCTGAATTAAGAATATTTGCATTGTGCTGCTATCTGTAAAACTATTCCACAGACTTTGGAATGCAATACAAAGACCTTGATAGTGTTTACACAATGGACTGCATATCTGTGTGTGCCTGTGTGAAAAACATTGGCACTGAGGAGTGAATTGCACAACTCTTCCTTGGGTTAAGGAATATCAATATAAGCAATAGTCACATATTATACTGTTATTACCAAAGAATTAATAATTCAGTGATACATTACCAAATTCGCTGACAAAAATTAATTGCTAAAAAATATTGTTGACATGATTTCCCAAAATAATTTTTACATAAATGCTTTTTTTACTATAAAATATGGCATTCAATTCTGCAATAGACCAAACCTTTGTAACAGATTTCCTTAAACTTAATGATTTAAGTTTTGAAGCCAATTTATTCACATTTTACAAAAGTTTAAAAAAAGCAATTATAAAAATCACAAAAATAATTATTTATAATAACGATTGCTTAATATATATAACAATGAACAAAAACAAATATTTACTTCATGCATCAAATTACATAAACTGTGTGTTTTTCTTAACTTTCATTTCTCATGTGTCTTTTTCAACTTAATTATTTATATAAATATCATCCATCATGCTAAAATGCTATTTTTGTTTCATATATCCTACATGATAATCCACACAAATACTTAATTTTCTTATTACCATATTTTTAATCTTTGTCAAAATATTTAACAGTAAATTTGTAATTAGTAAAGATTTATTGCATCAAAATTGATATTGCAACTTTTTTAAAGCATGCATGCACTTATGTGCACATATTAAAATTAAATTATAAACCCATTTTTATCAACTTCTAAATTATTGGAATTATAATACAATATACTTGAAGACATTTTTATTTGTCATAAAATACTATGAGGAAATGTAACTTTTGTTAATATAAATAACCAATCACAAATTTCAATAAAATTTAATCAAGTTTGAAAAAAAATCTAAATTTACGTTAATGAAAAGTAAAAAAATTAAAAAGAATCGATACCAATGCTTACCTGTAACAGAATCTTTTTATCAGTTATGGGTTCTGCCATAAATTTTGTATCATCAATAACATGTGTAGCTAGATAAACCTATCAGACCAGAAAATACTAAAATTATGCAATGCATCTTCATTTTTGGAGAAAAGTATTTCAATAACAAAATGAAACCTAATTTCAGAACGTAAGCTAAAGTAAAAATAAATTTAAAGTAGTAATACATTTGTATGAATTTTTTTTTTCGGTTTAAAAACACTTATCCATTGAGTAAAAATAAAAATGTAGATATAATATTGACATAAACATGCCCAATGTTTTTTTGGATGAATTTTTAAATATTTATTTTTATTGAAAACTTTAAAAATATGCTTTATTAGAATATATTTCTAAAAAAAATAGTTTGTAAATACACTAATGTCCATAAATTAAGAATAATTCAGAATCATATAGAAATCAAACTCTAGACTAAAAATTTCACTTGTAGAATTATCACATACATCTTCAACAATATGCAAATTACAGGAAGTCACCAGATGACACTGATAGTACATCACAATGATGAGAGTGTAAACGGGGGGTTTATAAGGAATGGTGGCAAAGATGTAAAATTGTTTACAAGTGTTTTGTAAGCCACTCAGTGACATAACCGAATAGTTATGCCACAGAGAAAACATGAGGATCTTTATTTACATAGCAAAATTATCGGCAGCACTCAGATGGAAATACCTGAGAAACTTGGAATTATCCAAAGTGTCATCTCTAGGCTTTGGAAATGATTCCAAGATGACTGAAATATCAGTATATGTTACAATAAAGATCATCCCCAAGTTACAATGACAAATGAAGACCAATATTTGGCAGTAACTCTAAAAAGAAGCACGCAGAGTACAGCATCTGACCTGTTTCGTCAACTAACTGCAGTCACAGGTAAAACAGTTTCAAAACAAGCCATTGGGACATATTTGTCTATATGCTTGCATGCTTCTTAGATGTGTTCCGCTCCTTACAATTTACTGTCTAATGGTTTGCCTGGAGGAGAGAAAATGCAATGTGTGTGTAGACATCACAGTGTGCATGTGTGATGTTTTCTGAAGAGTCCAGATTTAGCTTATAGTATGATTCATGTAGGACTTCCATATGGAGAACACTAGGTACCCGTCACTTCCAATGCAACATCACTAACTACGTGGTTACAGTGATATTAGATTGCTTGTTTTGGAGGAAATTTTCCTGGACTCCAGAATAGATCAGCATTTTGAAATCGGAACCATGATAGGCCAAATTTATAAGGATGTCATTCTGAAATAACACTTACGTTTGTTTAGGAGTACCATGGGCACACAGAATTTGTGTTTATGGATGACAATGCCTGTTTTCACCAAGCAAACATTGTAAGCGAATGCTTCATTCTGAGTTTATTACCCCAAAAGAATGGCCAGAATTATCACCTGGCTTGAATCTACCACAGCATGTGTGGCACAAGCTTGGCTAATGAGTTTCAGCCATTCAACCACGTCCTACATGTGCACCGGAACTTTGGAGAGCATTGCTTACTGAGGGGAGTAATTTTTCCCAAGATCAGCTTGATAATTTGATATTCAGCATGTCTAGGGGTTGTATGGGCTGTACTTCATCACATTGGAGACATACAAAGTATTCATTATCCTACAAACTGTGTAATATTCAGTTTTTGTAATTGATCCAGAGAGCAAAAATTGTTATTTTTATGAATGGTATCACACACACGTGCCATCTTTTTTGTTCTTTATCATTTGTTCAATAAATAAGTTTAATTAATAAGTCATGTTTGTTTTGTTTCTGAACCTTTATTTTCCGGAGCTGGCATTATCCTTAATTTATGGACATTTGTATTAAAAGGATGCAAAGAATTGAAAATGTGAGAAAAGGTTTTTCATTTAAAGTATTTGACTTCTAAACTTAAAGTAAAATATAAAATTCAAATCTGCTTAAAATTGATTCATAGCTTAACAAATACATACACACTTTGAAAATAATGTTTTTTTTATAACACCATCTTGTTTTTTATTTAAAATTTTTTTTACAAACTATACATAACTTTATATACATATGCAAATGTAAAAACTTTAAAATTATTGCACTTTTTATTCTCTGAATACACTTCTTACCTGAAGCAGAAACTTATACACTCTAGAGTGCAGGACTTAAGCAACAAAAGTCATTTTTCAACACACATCCATGTTTGTAGAAAAAAAGCTTTTAGCAATCAGATCATATCTGTATTCATTGTGAAGAGCTAAGTCAATAGAAAGGCCATGTATATGCACAGATCAGGAGCATGTGATGTCAGGAGGTGTGGGTAGAAGCAAAACACATGGAGTCAATGGATGGACTGTTGCCCAATATGAGGCAATTTGAAAATGAAGAGTGATGCATTTTCTAATATTCCTAGCGAGTGAGTTTGTGTGTACAATATGGCTACAAAAAACCATCAAGGTGCTGTAAAACATAGAATGATTGGCACACTTGAGGAGCGGTGTAGATTGATGAATGAATAGTATGAAATTGACAAAAATGTTATATCATGAGCTTGGAAAGTCTTCCAAAGGACAGGTACAGCTGTAAGAAAGATTGTTGGTGGTTGGCCAAGGGAAACAATGCAAATTGATGACTGATATATCATCATGCAGGTGAAAAAAGACAAACCAGAAAGCAAGCAACACTGCTCAAGTGCTGCAAATCACAGACACTCCTCTTTAATATGACCAGATATCTTCATAAAGGTGTTCTGTTCATCTGAATTCCTATTTCCTGACTGCAATGCCATGAACTGTAGCTCATGCACAGCACAAACTTACAACAATGTAATGAACACAAATAATGGACATATCTTAAATCCTCTTTAGTGTATAATAAATGTAACTTCAATCTCACAAATTTGTGATAATGTAGAGAAGTAAGGATATGATTCCATCCAATTAATACTATGGAGGCTGTTTGAATGGCCCTAGCAAGCTTATGTGGGGAGGTACCATGATGAACAAATGGACAGTGCTCCGCATTTTTGATAGAACAGATAATGGAAATTTACACTGTGATGAAGTTATCCTCCTTTTACAAATATCTAGAACAAGATGCCTTTGGTTATGGATGACAATGCTTAGCCACACAGACCCCAAGTTGTTCAGGACTTTCTAATAAAAGAAAATATCTAAAGAATAGATTGAGACTAGCATGCTCCTCTAATTTAAATCCTACTGAACATGTATGAAATGCTATAAGGGATGCTGGGTAGCACAATGATATCCCCTGGAGAACACCAAACAACTGACTCAGCTGCTTATTGAGGATTGGAAAATATTACTTTAAAAACTGTTGAATAATTTGAAGTGAACAAAGAGAGTCACATAAGCTTTGCAGTTAAAGGAAGTCATATCCTTTACTAAGGGACTTTAAATTATTGTTCTCTTTGGTCAAATAATTTTGTACCAATATCATTTTGTCACAGACTTTTATTGCTTCCTTCCCTAATGTATTAGTTTTATTTTTTTACTGCCATGGGTTTTTCATATTTTATGTACAACATTGTCTTTGAAGGCTGAATTTCATGTCTCCCAGCTTATTTTGTACACAGTTATGACAAAATTAAAAAGTTGCTTAGGTTTTGCAAACTAGCATATATCCTGAACTTTTACTATAAATTTGAAACAAATTTCAATAATTGTTCAAAGAAAAAATCATATATATGTTTGCTTAGAGCAATTCATAAAAGATTATGTAAAACAACATCAAGTAACTAAAGTAAAATTTGCCATTTTATATTAGACAATTATTTAATTCAAAATTTCATTGTAAAATTAAGAAATAATACAGCACAGGAAAAAAAATCATTGTAATATTTAAAAGGGTATCTTAATAAAATTTATTAGAAACATACAAATATTTTCCTCCAAAAAAAACAAAATCTTCCAGAAAAGTTGAACACTTTTAAAACTTTAAAAAGAAATATAACTTTTTTTTTCAGATTATAAACACATTAAATGAGTTCCAATCCTTAATAAATATCTCACAATTGATAATAAGATAAGAAAAGTAATATCAAATTCAATATCACAGCAACTATAAAATAAAATTTATTGAAATCCTCAATATATACTGTCTGTTCTTAATTTTATTAAAGTAGATTTTTATGTAATGTTTTGTGAGCATACTGTAAAGTAACATTCTAAAATCAAGATAAAATTTACTGTAAATATATACATACATATAACAATTTTGTTATGAATTTTTTAAAAAATTCACCAAATAAAGTTATTTACTATGTTTTAGAGAAGACAAATTTAAATATATGAATGATTATTTATTGAAATATAACTATAAGAATAATAACACTAATAAAATAAATAACTTCTAAACAGTGAAATTTAGATTTGGCTTAGTTATTTTTACTTAGAAATAGAGAAATGCTACATAACAATGCTTGTGAAGCCTTTTTTACTATACCTTGGTAATTAAAAACTCTGTGTAACAACAACAAATCCTCCAAAAATCTTATTTTTATAAAGATTTTTCTTTCTTTTAATTTTTAAAGCTATATTTTTTTATATTTTAAAAATTTTACAGTGCATTTATGTTCAATCTGCATAATATATATATATATATATATATATATATATATATATATATATATATATATATATATGTATGTATGTATAACTGGTTAAAATTTTAAAAAGATCTTAAATTATAACTATGATATAGAAAATATTTTACAAAAAGTATACTAATGATTATTATTCTATATTACTTTACATTATAATTTGAATATACAATTGAAAATTTTATATTTTACTTTCTACTTAAAAACTGAGAGTTTATTTTGAAAAACAAAGTAAAATTCTTTATTGTAACCATTTGGTTAAAAAAAAATTATCTGCAAAATTTGTGAAGGCAGATATGTGTGTGTGTTGTACTTTGTACTCAATACAAAAATTAAAATAATAAAATATTTTGTTTAACCTTATGCATTCAGTTTTTATATATTCTCCACATGTATTCCTTAAATTTCCTAAAGATTCATATTTTTTTTCCAGTTTCATTTCCTAAAAGTTAATCACAATTAAAAAAAAATTATTGATTTAAAAAAAATAATGCATTTTTAGAAAATGCTTTGCTGTGATATTCATTATTATTATTTTATATGCTAAGATATGTCTTAGCAATTTATACATTATGATTTAACACACAGTGGATACATAATTCTCACTCAAAATATTAAACTAATCAAAAAGTCACAACATTGTTCATGATGGTACATGTTCTTGTTATGTAAAAATAAACAAAGATAAACTAAAAAAAAGTGTCACAATTAACATATATATGATGTGTACATTTATGTCTACATAATGATTAAATTTTATAAAAAGAATTATTCAAAAACCAAAATATTCACAGACATTATTCAAAATAGTAGAATATTTGTAAAACTTTACAATTGTTTAGCACTGATGATAAAATGTGCATAGTAAATGTATAAATGCTGTTTGAAATTCGGCTTTAGTTAATTGGAAATCAAAAATGGGCAGCACAAAAGACATATCACACTCCACTAAGACCATGACTATACACAAAGATAGTCAATCAATGACTGCATAGAAAAATAATTGCACCCAAGGAACTTAGTAAAATTTTATGATTCTAAATATCATATTTAAGAAAAAACTAGGCAAATAGTGGTCACAAACAAATGTCCACACTGAGACAAGACTGAATAGTAAAATGTATCTTGAGGGAAAACTAATTTGGAACTTTTTAAACTCAAAAGTAGAAAGTGAGAGCAACATGAAAGATTGAAATGACTATGTACTTGATATTCAACTGAGTGTATTTCAAGACATCCCAAAACAAAGCCTCTACTTACTTGCAAATAAAGAGATAGAATGCAATGGTTGAATGACAGATTGCAGAATAGCATACTTTCTAGGGATAAATTAATGTTTTACATTTCCCAGAACCATAGGTGGTATCTATGTTTGGCAAGCAAAAAGCTTGATTGCTAAACAAAAACTTGCTCGCTAAGCTCTTATTGTTTCTGAAGATAACTTAGAGAGACAGCATATTTTGACAAGAAGGTTAAATTCTAAAGCATACATAGAAGTACCAGTGCTTTTATAGCTCTGCAATTGAAAGTTATATTTGAAAATGGCTTTATGTACCAACAAGACTGCATCTTGCCATATGTCCAAGAACACCATTGCTTGTGGTCTGAGATTAATAAAATCAAACTACTTCTGTGGTTGAATAATTTGCCCAGTTTAAACTACATGGATAACATGTGGGGCCTAATGAAGAAGCACCTTCAGAAATTAGCTTCAAATAATAGAAAATAATTTGTAGAAAGTTTAAAATCTGTTTTGGTAACTATTAGCAAAAATGATTGCTTAGAAGTGCATAGTATACCAGATGATGACATTAATATTAACTATTCATAATATTTCTCATTTAATAGAAGTATACAATTTTTGAATGTTATTCTAGTTTTTTGACACAACATGACAATTGTTCAATTTTTTTTTAATTTAAGCGGACACAATATGGTTCAATTGACAAAAATCGGTCAAAAAAACCAAATCTAATTTGTTTAGCTTAAATAATTTTTTACATACTTTTCTATAACCTCACAAAATTTGAAAGATGTATGTTCAAAATATGTAGACAATGGCAAATTAAAACTTTAAACTGATATATCTCAGAAAGATAAAATAACTATAGTTTGCCTTTAAAATATTAAGTTTTTTTCTATTTTGCCACATGCTATAATATTTTTTTTCTATTTTATAAGAGGAGTAGCCTTTTAAAATCACTTAATAAATTTGAAGTTTTTTCCTAAAAAAATTAAATGGTTAGCTTACTTTGAAATTTTGAGCATAAAATTTGTGTTACAAAATACATCAGTGATTCTCAAACACTGTGCCACAGCACTTTTGTGTGCAGCCAAATTTTTTAAAAAAATTATTAAATATACTCTGAGGTAAAAAAAATAAAATCTGGAACTAAATAATTCTAGGTCATCTTATAAAAATAAACTAAGGGTATTTGTGAAACTCTTAACTTATTCTTTCATGGATAGATGGAAGTGTATTAAAGATAAATAAAATTCTTTTAAACTTATTTCATTGTCAAAGTGTCGCCAAATTTTTAAATTGTTAAGTGTACAGCAACAAAGAAAAAAGGTTGAGGGTCACTGTAATACATATACATAGTTGGCAACCAAAACAATTTTTGAAACTCATTACATTAAAAAATGTTGTGTAAATCATACTCAGTCTTCTTAAATTATTACAACCCCCCTATATTATACTAATTGTTTTTATATTATGCTCATTTACAAAATATGTCAAATACACTTTAAAATTTTCAAGTATTCGTATTTTACAAAGTAAATGCAAATTTCAATCCCCTTTGCACTTTATTTTTCATTATTCTAATGTTTTGAATTAAAGTTGTAAATTAGAGACAATTTATTAGTAGAACCTATCATATTATAATCTTTTTAATCCACTGCTAGATATCTGAGCACTAAATTTAGAAGTTTCAATTCTATATTACAACAGAAATAAACTTACGATCTTACTTCCAAAAAAAGTAATGTTAACAACTATTTGAAGCATAAAAAATTCACAAATGTGTTTTTTATAGTATTAATCTTATAAATATCAACAGAAAAAAAAGATGAAAATCATAATATATACTATTGTGGATAATTATAGTATTTTAATACTACATTTATATAAAATTTTCAATTCAGCATGGATAAAAAGAACCCAGAGCAACAAAAATTAGTATGTATAACACAGTGAAAAGTATGTTTCCTGAGAAACATTGTTTTAAATCAATAAATGAAATTTGTAAACATATTTTAAATCTTGTGTACATTATTAAATTTACACAATATTTCTAATTATCTCTACAATATTCTCCATAAATATATTACATTATATTTCTATTACACTTATATTTCAAAGAATAAGTTACTAATAAAGATGGTTTATTAGAAACATATTTAGCAATGGGAAATTTATATACACACAGTAAAAAAAATCTCATCAAAGTAAGAGTTGAAAGCTTTTGAAAATTCGTTGCAAGTTAGAAAGCATGTAAATAATATTCTACAAACCTTATTTCTTTTAATATATTCATAGCTGGCGACAGAAGTGACAACAGCAGCAGCAACAATTCTATAAACCAAAATGATTAAATATTAAAAAATGCTTTAATTTTACACAATGCTTAAAATTTAAATGAAGTAATCATATTTCCAAAACTACAAAGAGAATTATAAAAATAAAACTACACTTTCATAAAACTATTTTTTTAAAGGAAAGAATATAGACAATTTAATTTATTTAAGACAGAAAAGTTACATGCAACAAATATTTTTGATAATTGATAGACGTTTTTAGAAAATGAACAATTGGTTAATGCACATAAGCATTTAATGACATCATAGACATTTTCATTACTTTTCAAGAATTTTAATGGTGTAATAATCTTAAGAGATAAGCAAATTAGTGGGATAAATATTTCAATTTAAGAAGGATAAATAGATTTTTAACATAAAAGGAATAAAATCTTGAAAAATTAAGAGTTCTTCTAACCTTGTCATAAATGAATTTTTACTAGTAAAAAAAATATTCAGTAATGAAAAAGTTTGAAATGCTATTTCCTTAATAAAAACAGAACATTTTATTGAGAAATTTCGGAAAAAAGATAAAATTTAAAAGTAGAAATAAGATAAGTGATTCAGTGACTACAATTGTTTAATGATTGTTTAAGATACACAAGGGCTATTGGCGATGTGGACCTTGTACTTTTAAAGCCATGTTGCCTCAAGTGCGGTGTAGAACACTTAACCAAAGACTGCAAAATCAAAGAAAGGCAGGAGAATCCCTTCTACATTAATTGTCAAGTGTACAGGCATACTGCCTGCTACACTAAGTGTCTCAAATCCCCCAAACCGAAAAAAAAGGAGCCACCATTTTTGACAATAAAGCCAAAAGTTTCAATCATAATAGCACCATTGAAGGAATTTCTTTCGCTGATGCTCTTAAAGGCAACTCCCTTAAAAACAATATCCCAGATGTAAATAATGATTCAAAAGAAGGACAAAGTCAACCCCAGATTATCCCCAACAAGGACAATAATGCTAACGATATTCAAAATTTAATAACCTCTTTAAAATTATCTCTAATCTTGTAAAACAATTTCCCAAGTTAATAGAAATACTCCCAGCTCTTAAAGCAACCAATGACTACAAACAACAAATTTTCCATATTTTAGAAAATTAATTTTTATTATCTTCTAAATGTCTCTAAATTTTTATACTTCATTTATTTCTATAGTTCTTTTATTTTCACTTAATTTGCCTTCATTTCAGTAGTTTAAATTTTTTCTACTGAGTCGGGCATACATTATTAGAACAACAGCTCTCTCGGTGCTAGTTTGATATCAGGGGTAATAGCGCCAAGTTGTTTATGTTCGCCAAGATGGGCGATAACATTACATTATGGTTACATTAATATTTTTATCGTCTGTTGATGTGGTTGCGATGGGCATAACGTATATTAGAAATAAATTTTATTCGTTTTTTCCCGCTGTAACCCTATTAATTTCAGACGATTTCCTTAAAAATCTAACCATTTTCAGTGTAATTTTTCTATTGTTTGCGTCTTCTGTTTAATTATGTGCTATTTTTGAATATGGATATTTCTAAAAAGAGTGAGTATTAGAATATTTTTTCATAAAAGAATAAGTGTTGTGCTTTTCATTATCCCTATAAATCATTTATTTTTGTTTTATTTTACGTTCTTTGTTTGATGAAATTTGCTGAAGGAACTTGCAGCGCAAGTTTCATATTGCAAGCTTTTACTACCTTGTAATTGATATTCTTTATTAATTTTAACATACATTATGTAATTACTTTATTCATAATGAAAAAAAATGAAATTATTACTATGTGTAATAATCATATAATATTCGTTATACATAATTGTTTCTTTTAACATTTATTTATAATTATTATTTTTATTTATTTATAATTATTAATGTTATTTATATATAATTATTTTATTTATTTATAACTATTTTTGTTATTTATTTTTTTATAGCTATTCTTATGTTACTTATTTATAATTATGTAATATGAGTAATCTTATGCATTATTTTTATTTTTTTACAATTTGATGATTATTCTTTTTTATAACTACTATTACATTATATTATATGATTATTATTTCTAATAACTTATTAAATCATACTATATGAATATCATATATAATTGCGATAAAATAATACTATAAGATTATTATATGCTGTTTATACTACTATTGTAAGTACATGTTACTTTTTATTACATAATATTGATATTCATTATTTATTGATTGATCTAGGCTATTCTCAATCTCTTCCTATATCCTTTATTTGAAATACATTTCAGTGTATTTCAAAACAATTCTTTAAAATTATTGTGTATCATTAAATTACCACTCTATACCACCATACTGGATTCCATTCCAGCAGCAAGAAGCACTGTTTGACGCCATTACCCCTGATATCAAACTAGTTCCACACTCTCACAACCAATTGTTACCCTTCAATTGCAAGTCGCCAAAGCCATGTCTCCCTAAACCTTGTACTTTTGAACCATGGTCAAGTAACAATATCAGGGTGAGTTTTAGATTAACACTGCACTATAAAGCAACACGAGGGCTATTGGTGATGGACCTTGTAATTTTGAAAATTGGTCAAGTGACGAAGATGACACCAGAGCCAACACATCCCTCTCTTAGCTACCACACCACACCAATGGGAGGGCACTGAGCCTCAATAGATTTAACATGTATCGAACCCCTCTACACATCAGTCTCTCTCATCAGCTGCATTAGGCTCGAACACATGACACAGTGGTAATGAGCAACACCTGGAATGATACCCCACACTCCAAACTTTCACACAGTGCAAATGTGAAAATTTGACAGATTTAATATGCATCAGCTCCTCTAGACAGCAAGTCTTCAGTAATGTTAAAACTCAAATTCATGACTCAACAGAAATAATACAGACAGCGAGTTCACAGCCACTACCATTCCGTAGCTAAAGATATATTAGTTAATTTAAACCAAGCATTCCTTTTTCTCTGAAAATGCTTTTAAAAATGTTTCACAACTTTATAATTTTTTTGACCAAAAAAAGCAGATTAACATTCTATAGGAAAATATATTTTATGGTACAAGTACTTAAAGATTAAATTTAGCATAGAAATTAGTACGATTTTGTACATATATGTTGTTGCTGGATAAAAAGGAAATATTAAAAGAAAACAAATTTTATGAGTAAATTGATAAACAAATATATTTCTGTGATACTAAAACTGAAAACTAACTTTTAAACATTTTAGAAAAATTTGAGTAAAATATATACGTATAGAGAAAGAATATATATATAAACAAAGAGACAAAAGAGATTTACTGTATGGCAATTGTATATAGGACAAAGAAAGAAGGAAAAAAAAACACTGAGTGGCTGATTTAATAAAAATTTCTTTCATATAAATTTTATTTTAATATGGGGGAAAATACACTTCTACATAATGGTTTTAAAGGAAGAATTTATAACAAAATATTTTATTAGTAAATATAGGTTGATTATTTTAAAAATAAAAGGTTTCAATTTTATATTTCGGGTAAAATCCTAGGAGGACCCACTGCTGGTTTTGGCGCCAAAAATTTTTCGCCAAAAAGCACCAAATTGAAGGTTTTCAAAAAGGCGTCAATGACGAAAAACTCTTGGGAAGCGCATGCGTCAGCAGGGGATGAAATGGGCGTTTCGCAAAGATGAAAACGAATAAATACATTAAATTAATCATTATATAAAGAAAAAAAACGGAGAAAGCAATGAAATTCATTTTAAAAAAGCATTCTAAAACCAGTGTGTACAACATGATTTACATTTTTAAAAAGAACGAAAGGGCGTTTTTTTTCGCCAAAATATTGAAGGTTTTTCAAAATCGAAGAAATACATGAAATCAATCATTTTAAAAATTTTAAATTCATTTTAAAAAGTATTCTAAAACCAGTGTGTACATGATTTACATTTTTAAAAAGGACGAAAGGGGCGTTCGCACGCTTTTAAAAATGCATTTCCTTACGTCATGTTCTGTTGGTAGATACACCCTTGCGATGGATGCAAGGAATTCATGAAAATTGTTATCCACCAACTTGTGACCTATTCTTATTAACTTTCAAGTCATTCACCACGAACGCATTCATGCTCTTGCCAGACCAATATCTGGTCAAACGCAAGATAATTATTATAGCAAGTTTGCTTTCGCTAAACCAAGTGCCCTTTCTCACACTCCGAACAACATCGTGGCGATTATCTTTCGACTGGTTGCGGCAACGCCATTCGTAGCCGCCAATTTTTTTTTACCGTTTTCATACAGCATTCTAACGTTCTTATATGCAAACGCCTATCGTAGCCTCATTTAAAGTTTTTTTAAACCTCGGACATTCATAACGAAAAATGTTGCAAGCAATTAAATTATGAAATGGAAAGGTTACCATATTGTACACCATTCTAATGTCTCTTTCTTTCCCATTTGTGCTCAGGAGCACAAAAAAACCAACTCGTAGCCTCACTTTCAATCATAATTTCCTTTCACACCAATATCTGGTCTTAATAACAACCGGTGGAGAGCAAACCTTCTCAAACGAAGTCAAATGTCAAAAATGACACCATTTTGTTCTTTCTTCCCCTTTGTGCTCAGGAAAAGGCGAAAAATTTCGTTTCACCATTCTTAATAACCATGGAGAGCAAACCTTTTACAACCGTTTTCAAAATTTTTTCGGAAAAGAGCGAAAACGTTGTTGGGTTGCCATTTTTTTCGGTGATTTGAAAATCAAAATTTTTGGATGAAATGGAAGGATTACCATATTGTAACATTTATCACTCAAAATTTGGCGACCAAAAGTGGGTCCTCCTAGGATTCAACCCTTAAGAAATAATTCACTCCATGAAGAACATGTTTTTGATTATGTTTGAGTATTTCATTGAATAAATAAGCTATAATATACAATTTAAATAAAAAAAAAAAACCACACTTTTTAAAAATTATTATTGTAATAACAATCCTCAAATCTGTATTAATGAAAATGGATAAATTCAACAGATACAGCTAACTTTTTACAAAATTTCATGATACAACATTAATGTTTAAAACTTTAAAATATTAATACGTATTTGTATTTAAATTGTTAGGACATCCATAAATGCTTTAACATTTAAGTAATTGTGATAAATATGTTTCCTTAACAGCATATACAATAGTTATATGGCAATTTCTTACCACAAATATGAATTTATTGAATAAAAATGCTTTAAAATTATTAGCTCACCTCTGACATTTTCTTGATTTTCTAAGAGTATTCGGAATAGACAAAAGTCTGGAGCTGAAATTCCCAAATGCAGACCACATTTTTAAAAGAGATCTGTAAAAGCATTCATTGTAAGAAAAATTTAATTTAAGAAAGTTTAATGTTTAAAAAAAGGGGGGTTTTTTTATTTATTTTTACAAATGAATATATTTTTACTGTCATCCATTTAAAATTTTACGTTTTATTTCATGACGCGGCATGCTATGTAAGGCGTTGCAATATTTGGACTTCTAAAAGAATAAAAATATAACAAAAAATTAGGATTAATCAATAAAATAAACTAGAGAAATTTTTATTCCTCTTTCGATAGTAACTGAAGATCTAAAATATAAGTTGAAAACATTCAACAATACAAATATTAAGCTTTAATTTAAAAGAAAAACGCATACAAAAATGACGCTATTGTCAATGTTATTTTTGGAAAATTATTAAAATAATTGTGAGAAAGCGTTGATAAAAAGACTCGCTAATTCAAAGTCATATCAAAATTTAAAAAAAAAAAATCTTATTCATACACCAAAATATTTTTGATTCGAAAGAAAAATGATAAGCTACATACTAATGAAACAAACGCTTATCGGTTTTATAAATTGATTTTTCTGGTAAACAAGCAAATATTTAAATCTTCGTAAAGACGCTCTTCTAATGTTTACACCTCTATACAGATAACTGACGAAACCACGAAATCTGACAACAAACCAAAAGAGAAGTTTAGATGTACATATTGCGGGAAATTTAATAATTGTGAGGCTTCACATCTAGTGGAAATTAAAACTAAATGTAAATCAAAAACTGTAAATGTACTCTCAAATTTTTTGAGACTTTCCTTACACTTTTGAAACACAAGAGTTGTTAATTTTTTTTAAAAAATTTAATATTTTTGTGTTTATAAATGATAGTATTGTTTTCTCCGTTACTTATATTAATGATGCGTGCGCAAATTTGTGGCAACATACCAGAAAATCAACAAAGACGGATTTTTTAGAGGCTTGCCGTTTTCTATTTTCATGTAACTCTTGTTATTTCTGTTGTTTGCCAATTAAATGTTTTATTGCGATAGCTTTATTACAATCCCTGATGTAACACTCAAAATGCTCGGGCGTTATAAAAATGGAATTACTTCATTCCATAGAAAATTGTTCTCGTATTTATTTTACAAGTAGAAAATAGTTCTAGTTCTATAATAGTTTGAACGTTGAGTAGGGTGTCTCTTAAACTTGGGAATGTATTTCAGATTTTAAGGTATTGTGGTAAACCCGACCATGGGTCCCGAATTGAATATGGCAACCCCTTAGAATAGTTTTGAGAGTCTGTCGCGGCAGTCAGTTCACAAGATGTAAACACACTAAGACGGTATGTGATGAGCATCACAATAAATAAAGGAGAATGAGAAACGCTTCTTTCACTACAGTATCCGACTACTTGCGACAACTGTTTTTTTTTTTTTTTAAAATGGAGTTATGGAGATTTTTTTTTTTTTTTTTTGTAGTTTTAGATTTATTTAGTACTTCTTAAGAAAAAAAGGCTAAAATTAGGAAGAGGACAATAAAGTATTACTACTAAAATGTGAAAAAATGGGTCAAAATTGACAGAAAATTCCATAAACGGAGCTCACTCTGTACAAATAGAAAATGAAAAAATTTTGAATTTTGATGTATTACTTTGTAATTCCTTTTTTAAAATGACCTTCAGGATAAGAGATATTTTAATTTTTACAAAAACTAGAGCACATTACCTTAGTTATATGAAATTGCTTAAGAAAACAGTGATTATATTCACATAAAGAACTGTAAATTTTGTAATAAAACAGTCATTGATAAATCTGAAGGTTAAAACACTTCTACTGTTATACAGAACATCCGCAAACAAAATTCAGCAAATAATTTAAAAATTTTTTTGAGCAATCGCTGTCCCCGTTTGAGCTTTCCGAAAAACAAACGTTTCGATCAAAATGTGTTTTAAAGTTTGACATCTTATGTAAAGTTATGGCATCTGTTTTTACTAAAACACTTGTAGTTTTTGTTCTAGTGAATGGAAAATAGAACATGGCATTTTCATGAAGCTAATAAGATAGCCTGTAAAATAAAATCATAAAAAAATCTGTCTATTTTTTAAAAAATTATGATTAGGTAGCAGGATACCTTAGGTGTTATAATCAATTTATTCCATCAAACTGTTTAATTTGGCGACCCTGATACATTAAAATGCAAAAACAAATGTCAATTAAGAAAGACAAACGATTTATTAAAATAAAATTAAAAAAAAACATTATAGAAAGGTTAAGAATTAGACCTCTACTTTTTTGTGTTTGTTAAACAGCACAGTTAGAATTTCAATTTTTTAAGTATAATTGTGCGCTCTTTCCGCTAATTATTCTAGAAGATCAGAAGTATAGCTTATCCTTTTTAACATTTAGGACAAAAATTTATGCATTTCTAAAGGTTTGATTTCGAATAAAATCTAATGTTTAACTTACAAAAGCGTCATGCATTTGATTTTAGGAGAGAGGCTCGATTGATGAATTTATTGGAAATACCACAAGAGAAAAATGAATGAACATCGTATTAGAAGGTACGGAAGAAATAATGTTGGGTTTGAAGAAACCACTCAGTGTTATCTTTGCCTTTTCAAACAGTTATTATATTCTAATAATATGAAGCACTGTATCAATTCTCCCAAAATAATTAAAGACCAAAATGAAATAATTTCTACACCTTAAAGTAATCAATTCTTGGATTTTAAATTAAACTATAGTATTTTAAAAAAATGGAATAGAAGGGCGAGTATATCTTTATGAAATCAGTGATGCATTTTAATATAAACACAGATTAGATTGTGCCGTTAAAAGCATGTTTTATCTCTTTATTTCAGGACCGATTAGAAGATATTACGTGATTGCAGTAGCCTAATTGTTAGACCACGAACTTGTGACTGGCGTGTCACGAGTTCAAGCCTAGTACCACTGAAGATCCGCAGTGTACAGAAGGCCGATGCACTTTAAATATATTGAGGCTCAGACGTCCTCCCGTTGGTGTGGTTTAGAAGTTAGGCATCAATATTTATACTTAATTTTTTTTTGTAGAGGGACATCAAGAATTATATAAAAAACTTGGAAAAAAAAATAACCGCTATAACAGATTTTGTAACAGCAACAAAAACTTACTGAGGCCGTTAATAACAAACGGAATTTTTCGTTTGAATCAAAACCGACAGTTGCTCTAGACAAAAATGACACATTTACTGATGATAGAATTCTTGACCCAGTTCGTAATAAAAATGCACGTTGGTTATGAAATAGTGACGAATAGTTGTTAGTAGTTATATTCCTAGTTTTAATTTGAATTTTTGAATTGTTTATGCGTTGATAGATTGAATTTTCACTGTACACTTTTTTTTGTTGTTAAAATGAATTGTTTTGTTTTATAAATATATAACATGAATTTTATGAGAATTTTTTGCGAAAATATTTAGGGATTTTCAATTTTAACAATTTTTTAAAGCTGTGTAATGCATTCCCTAATCGCTTTTTTTGAAAAAAAAAATTGCACCGATTTTTAAGGAATGTATCTATAGTGTAAACAAAGAGAGTTGGGTGTTTCATTTTTTTGCAATGGTTACTTTTAATTCATTGACAGGCGAGAATAGCTCATTAGGACATAATAAAAAAGGATACCGAATTCATGGTATGAGCTTTAAAGGTTAGCATAAGACACCGCAATATTTATTTTGTAGGAATGAATGGGTGCAAGTGATGTAGACAGGCGCAAATATAGGAAATGTATGAAAGGAAAGAGAAATAGGGTTTGCCGCGTTGCGTGGTTAGGCATTCTTCACTACAACACGGTTGAATTAAATAACAATAACATTTATTAACTTTAAAGATTAAATGAGCAATTAAGAGGTAAGCTTTCAAGAACTACAACACATGGGAATCAGGCACGCTACAATAATAACAGATCAATTCAGTTCAGTTTTGGAGTCGTTATGTTGAGCTGTAAGGTCTCGCTGCATACTCCCCTTCCAGTGTCAACGATACCTAGTTGGAAGATGAACTTTGCGACCAGAACGTGTAGATGGCTGGGTAGGCGTTGAAGCTGTTGGATCAGATTCCACAGTAGCAGGTGTTGAAGCTGTTGCATTAGGTTCCACAGTAGCAGGTGTTGAAGCTGTTGCATTAGGTTCCACAGTAGCAGGTGTTTCATTCTTGGTTTGAGGTAGTTGCAAGTCCTCAGTGTTAAGAAAGAAGGCAAGTTTGCATCTATCAATAGATACAGATACCCGTTTACCATTGATGTCAAGGAAAAACACTTTATCCTTCCTTTGTAAAACTTTGAAAGGGCCATCATAGGGTTGTTGAAGTGGACGACGTAACATGTCTCGGCGAAGAAAAACATGTGTTGCTTCCAACAGTCCTGGATGGATAAAAACTGGACGTTTGCCATGGTGTTTTGGTGGTTTAGGGTGAAGTGATTGCATGTGAGACTTAAGTTTCGAAACAAAATTCACAACATCATCGTCTGGCTTGGAAGAGTCAAACATCTCCCCTGGCAGTCGAATAGTGGTCCCAAAAACTAATTCAGCTGGGGTACACAGAATATCTTCTTTAAGAGAAGCTCGTAGACCTAGTAAGATGATAGGGAGTACTTCTGTCCAACGCTCAGTAGCATGGCATTTGATTGCACTTTTCAATGGGCGGTCAATTCTTCGATCATCCCATTAGCTTGAGGGTGGTATCCAGTTGTACGACACTTCTGAACATCAAGTAGTTTGCTAAGAGCTTTGAAGAGCGAGGACTCAAACTGCCTGCCCCTGTTGGTTGTGAGAATTGCAGAAGTTCCAAAGCGAGACACCCAAGAGGAAAAGAAGGCCTCAACCACAGTCTCAGCAGTTATGTCTTTGAGAGGTTGGGCCTCTGGCCATTTCGAAAAACGGTCAATCATTGTCAGGCAATAGGTGTAGCCATTTGATGGAGGTAGAGGTCCAATGAGATCCAGATGAACATGATCAAAACGTTGGGAAGGTTCTTGAAATGATGAAAGAGGTGATCTAGTATGACGATGAATTTTGGATTTTTGGCAAGCTAGGCAGTGTCTTGCCCACTTAGCTACATCTGATGAGATTGATGGCCAAACAAAACGCTGCTTCATCAAATGCACTGATCGACGTATGCCAGGATGGGATAAATTATGCATAGCAGAGAAAACATCTTGGCGATGCTGTTTTGGGATGTAGGGTCTGGCTGTGCCCGTTGATAGATCACACATAATTTCAGTAGATGAATTGGGAAAAGTTACCTTTTTGAGTTCCAAGGAAGTTCCAGATGCTATTAGGGTGTGAAGCTCCTGATCAGTCTGTTGTGTATCAGCAATACAGTCATAGTCAATTTGACTTGGGAAGGTGATTGCAGAAACACGAGAGAGAACATCAGCAGCAATATTGTCAGATCCTGGAATGTGTACAATATTTGTGGTGAACTGAGAGATGAAATCCAGCTGACGGATCTGCCGTGGAGAACACTTGTCACTTTTTTTGCCTAAAGCATAAGTGAGGGCTTGTGGTCAGTAAACACTGTGAAATCTCTAGCTTCCAGCATATACCGAAAGTGTCGGATAGCCAAGTAGATAGCAAGGAGTTCACGGTCGTAGGCACTGTAAGACTTTTCAGATGAAGTAAGTTTTCTGGAAAAGAAAGCCAATGGATGTAGCTCAGAGTCCACAACTTGGTGAAGTGCACCTCCTATGGCATAATTAGAGGCGTCCACATGAAGAGCAAGCGGGGCAGAAGGTGAAGGATGAGCAAGAAGTGCAGCATCAGCAAAGAGCTTGTTTACACCTCTGAAATGCTGTAATTGCCTCAGAAGACCAGTTTAAAGGCTTTGAGTCCTTCTTACCTTTAGAACCTTTTAAAAATTCACTTAAAAGATACTGTTGTTCAGCTGCTTTGGGCAAGAAACATCTATAAAAATTTAACAGTCCTAAAAATTTTCTCAGAGAGCCAACAGTCTCTGGTTGTTTGTAATCAAGAACTGCTTGAACAAATGGCTTAATGCCATCAGGAGTGATAAGGTGGCCAAGGAAAAAAATGAGTTCAGTCACACAAATACACATTTAGAGATATTTAGTTTTAAACCATATGAGCTCAGTCTTTGGAATATAGTTCTTAAGTGAGAACGATGCTCCTCAGCATTTTCTGAGTAACACAAAATATCATCCAAGTAGACAAAACAAAAGGAAGTCCTCTTAGTACTTCATGCATGAATCGCATAAAGGTTTGTGGTGCATTCACAAGGCCAAAACACAAATGGGTATATTCGTAAAGACCCCATGGAGTTGTTACAGCTGTCTTAGGAATATCACACTCAGCTATAGGGATTTGGTTTAATGACTTAAAAATGTCTATTTTGGAAAATATCCTCTTGCCATGTAGTGCATGAGCAAAATCATTCAAATAAGGCATGGGGTAGCTGTCGAACTCAGTAAAAGAATTCAGCTGCCTGTAATCCCCAACAGGTCTAACTGTAGAGTCAGATTTGGGCACAACATGAAGAGAACTCCAGGGACTTTTGGAAGGTCTAATAATGCCTTGAGCAAGAAGAAATTCAAATTCTACCTTCACTGCATCATACAGTTTAGGGTGTAGCCTTCTAGGCCTGGCAGTGACTGGTGGGCCAGTAGTAATAATATGGTGGACTGTGCCATGTGATGCTGATTTGGAAATTAAGGAAGGGTTGCTGAGGTCTGGATATTCCGATAAGATGTTTTTAAAACTGATGTTTGCATCTACAGTGAGGATTGAGGGCTGTACAATATTTGAAAAAACACAAGAAGTGAAAAGAGAAGTTTCCACATCCACCAATCTTTTTTTCTTAAGGTCGATTAAAAGGTTGAAGTGCTTTAGAAAATCAACACCAATTATAGGAGATGATACATCAGCAATTATGAAAGTCCAGATAAAAGGTCGCCTCAGACCCAGGTTCAGTTCTTTACGGACCATACCATAGGCTGGAATTTTGGTATTATTAGCAGCAAATAAGGAGAAGTTAGACTGAGGTGATTTATTCATAGTTGGAGAAGGTGGGATGACACAGATTTCACTTCCAGAGTCTATGAGGAATTTCTGGCCAGACTTGCGGTCTAATAAAAATAACCGGCTGGTATGTTTCGAGGGCTCTGCCATTCCAGCTATGACAGAGCTTACTCGTTTTTTTGCACAAATGCACAAGGTGAAACACACTTGCGGGCCTGCTCTTTATAACGGCGATGATAGTAGCAGATGCCACTTCCTCTATTCACACTCCTAGAGCGTGAATGTGATCTCCGGCGGTCAGAATTATATCGTTGGTGGCGAGAGGAATTGCGCTCTCTTGTCAGTTCAGCAACTTGTAGAGACAGCTCTTGGATCTGCCTGGCGAGAGAGTCCATGGTTGGCTGAACACTGCATGAAGATGACTGGGATGGTGGAGGAACAGTTGTGACAGCACAAATAGTTGAGGATGAACCAACAACCTCAGAAACCTTATCAGCGATGATAGCCAGTTTATCCAAAGGCTCTGAGGATGCAGATAAAACAGTCTGGATATGTGGTGGCATTCTTTGAAGCCACAAACTTTGCAGAAAGTCATCCTGGAGTTGGCCATTAGACAGCTCTTTCATTTTTCGCAACAGGTGGCTGGGCTTCTCATCTCCTAGCTGAAGGTCAGTAAGCAGTTTCTTAATTTTTTGAGTCTCCGAGTCGCTAAATTGGGTGATGAGCCGCTGTGAGAGAGTGTGATATTTGTCACTGTTCGGAGGGCTTAACACAATGTCCGACACGTAGGAGAGAGTTTCAGCATCCAGGTTCGTAACCAAAGCAGAATACTTAGTATCATCACTGGAGATACCACTGAATGTGAATGCATGGTCGCATTGCGCAATCCATAGACGAACGTTGGATTTCCAAAACGGCGGCAGCCGCAACGCAATACGAGCGACTTCAACGGTTTCACTAGTCATAGTGTTGAATAAGCAGGAAGCGAAACTAATCTCCGAGCAGATGCTTCAAGTGGCCTTGAGGAGAAGGAGGGAAAAAAAAACTTTCGCTACGTACTGATCATCCGTAGTAGAAGAATTTGTATTGCATTCGCCAGTAGAACAGAACAGCTTACGTGTTTTTAAGTCCAAAAGGGGTCACCACTGCCGCGTTGCGTGGTTAGGCATTCTTCACTACAACACGGTTGAATTAAATAACAATAACATTTATTAACTTTAAAGATTAAATGAGCAATTAAGAGGTAAGCTTTCAAGAACTACAACACATGGGAATCAGGCACGCTACAATAATAACAGATCAATTCAGTTCAGTTTTGGAGTCGTTATGTTGAGCTGTAAGGTCTCGCTGCAGGTTATATGCTGGTTCCATTGCAGGTAGAGGGCAGTAGCGGTTTGTAACTATTTAACGTTGTGTATCTAAGTAAAGGAAGCCGCCTTTCTCGTTTGTGTACTATCTTTGATGAGAAGTTTTATGTATGCTTTACAATTTACAGAAAATGTAATTTATTTTCACTTGTTATTCCAACAGTCGTAATGATTTTTGTTCATTTTGGTCTGTCCTCTAAATAATATTTTAACAATATTAAAAAATATTGTCTTCATTTTAATAAATTTTACATTAATATTTGATTTAAGGCACTTCCAATCTATGACTGAAGTATTTTTGCTGAAACGGTCGGAAATTTTAGGAGTCAAAAAATTGACTGTGTGTGTCGAAAAATTTGTCGATTGTCCAGTGCTGTCAAAATAATTTTTCTTCCGGTTGCTTTATTTTGTTTGAATAGTGTTTTCTAACTATATATGACATTGAAAATGGTGGTTTGAAAACTTTTCATCAATTTTGCTATTTCTCTTTCTGAGTCATCAGGACTCCCCAAAAAATTAATTTTCTTGCTTTACCCTCTAACAACTCTTTACTCCTCGGGGAAAAGAAAAAAAAATGTTGGCAATGAAAATTCAAACGTGCCTTTGATTCTGCGCTTTTGTTTTAATTAAATATTAATAAAGGCGTTTTAAAATGATTCTTACGTGATGTATAATACACTGAATTCTCAGGTAGACTTACAAATTTCTTAACAGACACTTTAAATTTTAGAAAAAGTGAGTAAATTTTAATAATGTGTCTAGCTTATTTTTTTAAAGTTGCAACTAGTTCAGGAATTATTTCGCATTCAATTTAAATTACAGATGCTAAAATTTGCGTATTATTTTATCTTCTTTAGAAATGCATTAATTAGTTATTTGTCTTATAATTTCTTAATTTACTGTATTGATTACCATGTTTCATGTATGAATGCTATCGTTCGACATTGAATTTTTCTAATGCAGTGCTTCTCAAACTTTCAATATTTACGACCCAATATTCCATAATTATTTTTATCGCATCATCGTACAATAACAATGTATTGAATTCAATAATATACTAAAACGCTAAGGGGGCTACAATACGATTTTAATCTCTTAAATGCCACCGGCGTCTATAAATGTCTCGTTCTCAGCCAGTGCGTTAATTGTACCGGAAGTATATATACGTCTTTCTGAAAAACGATTTTTTCTGTGCACTGCTATCCATAAAACTATTCTGAAGTTCTTGAAGTGCAATAAAAGGACTTTGACTGGTTTGCGACAGATTTACTTATTTCAGAGGATTTGCTTATTTATTCCTTTTCTACCCCCCCCCAATACATCACATGCACTCGCCTACGTTTTAAAAAAAGATGGGATTGGCGAGCGAATCGCGTCATTTTTAATTGGCATTTAAGTAATTAATTAAAAATCGTACAAATTAGTAAGATAAGTGTTAATTTTTGTATGTAATTTTAAACTGGTAATTATTAAACTTGGTCTTCACATAGATTTCTTAACTTAGTTGTGTTAAATTAATTATAAAATACATTGTGCAGTACTGATATATTTATAAATGTATTATATCAGTGTAGATGCGCATTTTATTTTTTATAATGTCAGAATATATTTTATTTATTTTGAGTAAATACATAATTTTTTTTAAAATAATCTTTTAATTTTCAACTTCTCAGTATACTAGAGCCCCCTCGTACGTTTATCATGCCCCCTAGGGGCACGCCCCCAAAGTTTGAGAAACGCTGTTCTAATGCTTTTCTCCGTTTGTCGCAGATAAAATTTTGTAGTCCCAAAATTGTTTTGATTTGTGATTCTTATAGGCATGTTTGCATGTATCATTCCATCACAGTTTTGCTTTCTCATTTTATTATAGAGAATATTCTCATATATACGTTGTCCGAAGGAATCATTTCGTCTGTAATATTTGCAAGGAAAGAGATAAAACAATATTTAATTGTTAAGAGATTAATAATAATCGTTTTATAAATATATCTATGAAAAATTTGAGTATTCTGTGGATTTAAATTTGTACGATGCAATATAATTGGAATGTGACCACTATTTTATAGAAAAGAATCTGCTTCTAATGTCCAGAAAAGTAAAACGGAAATGAAGCAAATTGTCTCTGAAGAATGAAATGTCATTATGAGTGAAAATTAGTCATGTTGTTGTTATTTATAGAGACAAAGGTTGTAATATAAGCAAATATTTCCAGTTTACCTGCTGGAGTTATTGTGAGTAAATGAGAGTAGGGCCCATTCAAATCTCAGTGCAATATAAATTGCTTTGGGAGTTGATTAATTAGTCTCACAATATCATTGATACTATTGGAGCGAGAGAGAGAAATACTATTTATTTATTTACTTTTCCAATGCCTGTGCTTGACTTTTTGGCCATTTAACACTGTGCCTTCCAGTCCCGACTGACGATATCGGAAGCCGGGTGTTCATTGAATCCAGTGCATTGGAGCAGGTAGTCTCTATTCATCCTGGCATGGATGCAGAGCAGGCAGGCCAAGCCAGTGGAGATATACTCCTAGGAAGTCATGTCCGGTGGTTAAGTGAAAGCGGGCAACGGCTCTGTCCAGTTGCCTCAGAATAGGTCCCACAGAAGCCAAGGTTTCCCATAGCTTTCCAAGGCTCTTGGTCTTTTGGGTCATGACAGTTTATTTGTCAATGCATGTGGTTAACATGCTATTTGCTCTTCTGAGGGTCAAGGGGACTTCCGGTTGAAAGGACTCAGCTCCCTGCTTGAATTTTTGATCCGTTCTTTCATTACTTAGGATTCCAACAAAATACTACGTGCATATTGTTATTAAGGATAGAAAATGAATTACGTCAACAAAAGCTGGAGTCTTGGTTATTAAATGGATTTCAGTGTCAGATAAATTATAGGATATAAACAAAGAAACATCCCCACTTGCTTTCTGCGTTTTATTTATTTATTTATCTTAGAATGCACTGTATTTTCAGATTCTGTTAATGTAATACAAGCCGGGATTCTGTAGGCAGCTTTTTGGGAGGCAGATATAATTGGATTGTAATTTTAATAATCATCCCAGCAACTTTATTTCCATATCCTCGACAATTTCAAGATATTAAAGAGACAATAAATAAAACATAAGTGATCGAAAAACCCTTTTATTTCAGAGATAATTGAAGCTAACCACCAGCCATTACCATCATAAACCATCAAAACTACGATTTGTCATTAGATTTTTTTTCTCAATTTGTTTTTTAAATATCTTTATCATTTTTTTGCTATAGTATTATCTCTAGTTATGCACTCTTTTTTAATTACTTTGATTAAATATATCCAGAAATTTAGATTCAGCCGGAGTGACATGTTTAGGAACTTGATTTACGGATGGAATTCAACTAACTACCTATTGTTATTGTATTGATTATTTTGTTGCTTTATTATTTTGTAATAAATTTTTTTCATCACCTGAACGAAGCAAGATTTATCATCAAGTAATGCTCTTATGATATTAGTTTCAAGTAATCTTTTTTTAATTTTTATCTGCTGATGAAAATTCCTTTTTATTTTACAGATGACCCCACTATCCGAAAATTTCTGAAAGAGCTCAACACGCTCACGTGTGGCTACTTGGTTCATTGAGGAAAATTAGCCTGAATAAGACAACTTCCTCGTAAAATTGGCTGAACGGTGGTTTCGGTTAAGTTTAATGGAAGAGATTCTATCACATGTTTTTATATGAAGGCGTGTTTCAATCAACTTTTCGAGAAAGGTGAAAAGTAGATCATGTATTCTTAAAAATCCAGACCCTTGTTTTCAGACCAGCATGACCTCTCTACAAGACTTAAATCTCACAGTGGCTCTCGCTAATGCTCGATTCAAGCATCTATCCACAACCCCTAGAGATCCTTTCCAAAGTTCAACAGAGCATTTGAACCCTTCTTTGCAGGGTATATGAAGATCTGAATACCAAGGAAAGGCAGCAAGCACTTGAGAGTTATTTTACCTTACTTAACCAATACTTGATTATTAAGTTCACTTTAATATTGTTTTTAATTCAGTCTTAAGACACCTTAATTAAACGGAACCATCAAACTCAAACAAAGATGAGAGGAAGAGAAAAGCCATAGCATATTTTACACAAACATCGACATTTCTGAGCTCGCAACAATATCGTTAGTAATATTTTTTCGGAGGTTAAATGCAATATACAGGAATACCTCATTTAGTACCATTAATCGGTTACTCTGAAAAACAGCATTAAGTGAACATTATAGGAACAGCATTATAGGAAAATAAGTAATTTGTTTCCTCAAATTTAGTTAAAAAATATTTGTGTTTATTCATCTAAAATTAATAATAATAAAAATAAAATGATTGTCAGGTCTCGCCGATGGGGGCCTCCGTTCTACACTATCCAGGTGACTTGTCTCTGTGGGGAGGAACGAATAACTACTAAAGTCATTCATACTAAAATTTGTTTATTAAAATCTTAGTTTAAACACAATATAACAACAAGAATAATCTAAGGAGTATGATCAAGAACGAGAAGACGCAACACGTATTACCAATCGATAGCGCAACTAACCTCTGAATCTAACTTTATAGATTAAATACTATCTCACTAGTAAAGGCTTTATACTTAAAGTTTAACTTATCAATCTTACCGCTATATCCTAGATAAACAACTACGGTCATTATCACTTCTGTTCTGGCTTTAATTCGGCTATACTCCGTTGGGCTCGGACCCACTCTTGGTTAATCTTCACCGGCCCTGTTAGGCTAATTTCCAGGAGTAAGATTCCTCTTCTAGATAATATCTCATATCACCTTTCTACTCAGCAACCACAACTTAGCGACCTCGCGAATGCTAAAACTTCCCATACATATATGATTCAAAATTTACATATTCACGTTCTTCATTTTGAGTTGGTTGAAATGAATTGCCATTCTGGCCTCAAAGAACCTCAAGAAGACAGCTAATAGAAATCGCGATAAAAGCCCGATCACAGGATGAAAGGTAAAAATAATGGTACGTAACATGCGTCGTTATTGTTAATCAGCGTAGTACTGGTCCTTCACCAGGTACTAAACGTTGGGGTGATATTGGACTCCACATCCGCACCCTCCTTCTATGTTCTTAGTACAATAACAAATTAATGTTGTACCCTTGAGATTTTTGAGCTCGTTGGCCTTCCTTAAATGGACTTATGGTCACATTGGAACAAGACAATGCGTGACTATATGGTGCAAGCAATGCTCAAGTTTCTTGATTAACCAAATTGCACTGCTACATTAAACAATGTTTTCTCGATATTTGGCCGATCGAGTACATCTGCTGGATGATTGGAGGCTTTTAATTCAATGTCGAGTCTTAAAGCAGCAGTTCTTGTCAGCTGTGATGGCAAAAATTAGTATTGATTTCATCATCTTCCTCACCTCACAGGAAATTGCATTTTTAATCATTTCACTTTTGTACTGTGTTATTCTATAATAAATTTGGGCTTAATATTGCTAGTCTTTCTAGGTGTTACATTTCCGATGACAAGTCATGTACGCTGCTGGATATCAAAATTACAAAATCAGGAAGGAAAGCAAGTAAGAAAACTTTCTATGGAAAGTATGCAGCATAGAAAGCATAAAACATAACCAAATTTATTGCGAATTTAGGGGTGAAGGATTCGAAATTAGCACACGCACGCAGTTGTAACCTCTGGCAGCTGAAATGGTGTAACCCGGTAAGGCATCGAGTCGAACTAGGCTTTCACATTATGGGAAAATAAGGAAAAATAATTCTATGCTGCATCAAATTTATGCTACACTTCATTGATCGTAGTGGCAGGAGAGCAGTGGTGATCCAGTCTCTCAGCAAACCATGACCTGATGTTTTCAGTGAATGAGAGATCTGGAGAACGTGCTGCTCAGACATCCTCAGGTCAAGACACGTTGGGCAACATATGAGCCTGCCCTATCTTGTTGAAAGATAACTTCTTCAGGGACTCAAAGATGGTTGAAGTTTATAGATGTACATTACGAAATAAATCTCTAGATCAGTGGTAATTTAAAATAATAACACCTGTGTTTAATAATTATTAATTTCTCTTGTATCGAAAGTTATTCAAATTTAGATTAAAAAACTTTAAAAATCAATATAGAATACAAAAAATGAATTAATTTATTGTTACACATGCCCCGAAATGAAAGTTTTCATCTGACTATAAAAGGCTGTAACAGAAAATAAAATTATCTCATACAAGTATTTAAGAAAGCATTATGATTAATTTGCCACTCAGAAAACATTGAAGTACTGTAGAGCTTAAAAGAAAAGTCATCCAAATTGAATCCAGTTAACTTACACAGGCCACTACCAAATGAATAAAATAAAGTTTTTGCTTATTCCACAAAATTTGCAAAATTGTAAAGTCCAGGATGCTTGAAATTTTGTCTTTCATGTAATCATCAGCTAAGGCTTGAACTTCCACAAACAAAAGGTGGCCGCGGTAGCCGAGTGGTATAGGTATCGGACTGTGGCTTGCTTTGTCACAGGTTCGAGCCCAGTACCACTAAAGACCCGCCGTGTAGGGCAGCGATGCACGTTAAATCTGTCGAGAGCTGAAACGTCCTCCCGTTGGTGTGGTGTGGTAGTTAGGAGAGGGGGGTGCCAGCTCAGGTGTCGTCCACGTCACCTGACTATGGTTCAAAATTACGTGGTCCGTCGCCAAAAGCCCTCGTGTAGCTGAACAGTGCGACGTTAATATTCAATCAATCAATCCACAAACAAAAGAGTACAAAATCAGCTGTTTTCCAATTATATAATATCTATATTCAATTAACATTGCTTACTTTATGAATTTTAAGACTATGAGTAAAAACTTGTGATTTATCGAAAAATGTTTATGAATTTTGGAATGGGATGCATTATTGGAATGCTGTAATTTCTTAAAATTGACCTTAGAAAAGAAGGAAGAAGAAAGACTCAAACAGATTTACCGTGTTTAGTATAACTCCATCTTTTTAAGCAAAATAGCATTATATTAAAAAAAATCAAGAAAAGTTTTAATGTAATATAAATAAAAAACATCTCGAAATGATCTTGAAATAGATTTTTAATGATAATTTTAATAACGATAAATAACGTTTAATTATATAGCTCCTAATGCAAAAAAATGTTTTGAAATTGTTACAATTTTGTTTCTTCACTCAGCAAGAAAATACTAGCTTTGAGGGAAATTAATATGAATTTGGTAAAAATTTTAAAAAAATCTGCGAAATATATATATTTATGGAGAGATTTGATTTGTATTTGTTAAATTTGTTTTTGCAGTTGATTTTATTTTTATATATTATAACCAGTTAGTAATAAGTGTAATTAACCTTTAATTACAAAACTGTTAAATTAAAATCAGGTACAAAGATCCATGCATTTGAAATTCTTCTTGTTATTCTGGCACTTTCTCCAAGCGCAGTTTTAATGGTTTGTCAGGAACATTGATCAATCTGTTTACAGAATCTATATCGTCGTAGTGGTAACTGATGTCGAAATTGCGAACCATCTGAAATTATAAATGTAAAATCTGGTATTAAAAAAAGGAGCAATAAGTATTCAAATGATCCCAAGGAATCAAAAAATGCTGTTTGAAAATTATTTAAAATGTGTTTTAAAAATAAACTTTTTATATATTTGTTAATATAGTGTTTATAATTACCTATGTGATCCAAACATATAAATTTATTTATATGTATTTGTAGTTATTTTAATTATATATTAGTTTTATTTTAATTTACATTACCTTGTACTCGCACATAGCATAAGCAGATAAAATTATTTCTTTTCTTTGAAATTACATACTTTAACATACATAAAAACTTTTAAAATTTATATAGTTATGAGATATTGTTTGAAATCCCTAGGTGTAATTACATATTCTCATCCTAGCAAATATAGAATTAAATATTTACAAAAATTGAAAACATTGGTTAACACTGTTATTGAAGATCCTTGTAGATATATACACTGCTGGACAATTGCTAATGACGGATCACAAATTGCTATGTAGCATAAAATTAAGCGAGACATGAGGCCTAGTAGGATAAAATATAGTTGCCACACTGTTCAGACATTAGAATAAAGAATATTTATTGTTCTGGAAAGTACAAAAGCTGTGAAACATCTGAAAGAAAAAAAAAGGTTCATTTGATCTGCGTACGGAGAAATGGAACAATGCATCTAAAACTCAGCAGGCACCTTTAAAGAAAGGTATCAGTACGCGATATGTCCACCGTGGAGTGTGATGCAACATTCCACACGTCGTACCATACTTTGCACAATATTATCCAGCAGCTGTTGAGGCAATTTATCCCATTCCTCTGTGAGTGCACGGATGAGGGTGTTCTTGTTTGTCGGAGGATAGTTTCGACCAGCAACTTGCCTCCCCAAAGCATCCTACACATTTTCAATGGGGTTTAGATCTGGAGAACGCGCTGGTCATACGAGACTTTGAATATCCTCGCTGTCTAGACAATCCTGAACAGCGAGTGTTCGATGACATGTTGCGTTGTAGTCCATAAAAACAAATTTATCACCGACAGCACCACGGAAAAGACGAACATGAGGAAGAACTTCATCAATGTATCGTTGGCCCGTCATTGTCCCATTCGCAACCACATGTAGGCGCGTGCGGCCATTGATCATGATGCCGACCCACACCATGATCCTGCATGTCGGATATCGGTCCTTTTCCTGGATATTTTCTGGACGATAAGCAGTACCACTCTCGCGCCAGATCAGTTGGCGTCTACAATCCGATGACAGACTGAACCTACTCTCATCTGAGAATAGTACGCATGCCCAGTGTCCTGTTCAGTCCAATTGTGATGCTCACGACACCATTGCAAACGGGCAGTACGGTGCTATCTGGTCAATGGGACACACACAACAGGTCTGCGTGCGTATAGTTCTCCTCCCCTCAAACGTCTGGCAACAGTTTTTCGGGAGATCTGCTTTCCTGAGGCAGCAAGAAACTGATTTGCCACCTGCTGAGCTGTGGTGCGCCTGTTCCTTTTTGCTGATAGGACGATATATCTGTCTTCTGCAGGCGTCGTACTTCTAACACGACCTCCCCCGTGCCGTCTACTACACATTTCGATCTTTCCAATAATTCGGCCACGCATAAAATCATCTATGTGATGTCGGGAAGACATGCCAAAAATTTTAAGTTCGTCTATTAAATCTTTCCTGTAAAACTTTGACTTGAAACAACAACTGTCCACACGCGTCAAAACCTTTAGAGCTCTTATGAACGCTATCACGTGATGAACAGAAGTGGAAAAAAAAATTGCATACTCATACTTCTTCTTACTAATATCCCGCACTTATTATAATTTCCCACATTTTGCTTCCTTTCATTTTGTGGTTGCTATGGATGATAGTGTTATCCGTCCTTAGCAATTGTCCAGCAGTGTATATGCATATTTATGAGTTTTAAACTTTTTTTGAAGAGCATTTATTATGTAAAAGCAATCTAAGCAAATTCAAATATATATATATATATATATATTAGAGTTTTGGATAGTTTTCTCTATTTATTAAGCACACTGCATTGTTTTTAATGCCCCAAATCGACTATTACTTTAAGGCTTATTTATTAAAATGTATAAAAGAAGGTGTTTTTGGAAATGTCAAGTATTTTTAGAGCCTAAATCTACGAGTAAATAATTTATGCAGCAGATATATTCCCTTAAACGACTTATACTTAACCAGCCACTCAAATGAGAAAGTGAGCTTACAGAGCTAGAGTTACGAAGAGATTGCATTTAGCTAAAATTTTGTGGATGTATTTAATGACTAGTTAAGCAGTGGAAAGACATTTGTTGTCGAACTTTGATGTGAGTAGAAAAGAAATCTTATTTAAAAAATGAGTGAGAAAAGAAAAAAAGTGTAGTTTCATTAAATTAAATATAAACTAACGGACATTTAACCTAAAATATTCAAAAATATGCTTATATTACTTAATGTATCATTTATCCCTTATAAAATAACACATTATATTACTTGTTTTACGAGATAATGCTTAAAAAAATCTTTTTTTAATGTGTTTTCGTTTCAAAGATCAGGTATTTATTTTTCAAGCTCTATAAATGTAAATAAAAACACAATTATTGGAATTGATACCTTATAATTAAAATTTTCTAAACTAATCTTAAGGAGTACTTTTATAATGAAAAAGAAAATACTATGATTGAACTCGTACCTTTGAAAATGCCAGAAAAAGCTCTCTATTTGCTAGGTTTTTCCCAATGCACAATCTACCACCATATCCAAAGGGACTGGATACAAGAGGAGTAAAATCGCGACGGATCCATCTTTCTGGGTCAAACTGACTTGCATTTGGAAAGAATTTTTCTTGCATTGATGCCACTTGATGTTGCAAAATAACCATCGTCTAAAAAAGGGCAGTTGATTTGAATAAACGAAGTGCTTTTGAAAATGTCAAGTGTTGTTAGAGCCTATATCTACGACAGTGGCGTAACAGAGAATATTAAGGCCTTCCCTCGAAAGCTCAGGTTTTGGAACCCAAGCCCAAATACGTACTTAGCATCAGTCCAGCGTTCGGCCCCCTAGAATCCCTGAGCCTCCCCGCAATGGGGGGGGGCTGCGAGGGTGTACGTTATGCCACTGATCTACGAGTAAATGATTAATGCAGCAGATATGCTCCCTTAAACGATAGTAAATTGAAAGTAATCAAATACTTCAAAGTAACATTAAATATCAGTAAAATTAAATTATGTAATATGATTTAATGCTGGTGTACGCAATCTTTTTTGGTTTGACCACATACATATGAGAACTATTTTACGCGGGCCGCAACATGAGGATTGAGGATAAATGGGTGAGGACGCTATAAGATCAAGGACATTAAAATGCAGAGAATTGATCAAAGTATTAAAACTCCTGATTATGGATTTTATTATAAAATTGTATTAATCTCTATCAAACTCAACTTATAAAAAATAGGTTTTATGCATTTATTACACAGTTATGAAGTAATTTCGACTTTCTTTCATCAATAATCCCAATCCCCTTGTTTGCATTCTACTGTCATAAGAACAAAGCTGCCATGTACTTTGATTTTTTCTTTTACAACAAACCCTTACTTATATTTTATTTCAAATATTAATTTATCAAATGCAGGATTGTATATAGCAAAGAGGTTTTACTGAATTCCAGACCGAAATTAATATAATTTGTCTAAAATTAGTTCTAACTTGCTTGTGCACTTTTATTTCAAATTTGTTCAAATACTTTTTCATTTTAAGACTACATAACATCCTACATTTTTCAAAATTATAGAATTTTTTTTTTGCACTTTCTTGCCGTCCATATCATTGAAAAACTTGACACCAAATATCAGATCTGATAACTAATTAGTTTTTATGATATTTGAAGTGTTCTGAGCTTTGGTTTTGGTTTTATCTTTAAGCATTTTTCTACTCTTAAAATAAATTAATCAAAACAATTTTGAGTAAAATCAACTCTTTCAGCGTGAACATTTATTAATTCAAGTTTTCGTCACTAAAAAAAAATCTGCTTGATTATGTTTTGAGTTTTTTGAGTCATTTTAGTTACTTAATTAAGATTGATTTCAAGGCCAATTTTTGCTTTAAAAAATAGTTTACATAATTTAGATGCTTTAGTTTTTCCTGTTGAGAAAATGCCACCATGGCAAAACGTTGCCAGGTTTCTATGAGCAAAAAAATTCGAAGAGAAGTAACACTACAGAAAATAATGCATCTTAAAATCAGTTTTCAGTTGATACTACATTTACATTTCCAAATACAAGTATTCTGAATTCAAGTATTGCAGATAAAACTAAATATTTCCTTGATGTACCAAAATATATCATAGTAAACATATTGTAGTAAGATACTTTAGTATTTTAGTGTCGAACAAGAAGAACTAAAACTCCCTAAAATGTCCTGATTTAAAACGGAAAAAAAAATTTTTTTGAACAAAGCTGGCTTTTTATAGCTTAAGATAGTGTAGTTATTACTTTGTACATAAATGATTTGTGTTTCAAAACTTTTGTAAAAATATTAGGTTAAGATTAAGCTGAATAAACTGTCGTCGTAACAAATATGTTATCAATATTATACAAAAATATATTATAAATTAAAAAAACATATTTTCAGTCATATTTAATTAAAATAGTGTTTTAATGTAGAAATTAAATTGGGGAAATAACATATTAAAAATTTAGAGCTTTATGGGCATTATAAGTTTTTGTTTCCTTTTACAAACTTTAAATGCGTTTTTCTCAGATTTTTAATTTTGAAGATATGAATTTTTTCTAATCCCTAACGCTTTTTTTCCGTTCTGCTTTGATATTTTTTGTATCTATTCACAAACATATGTTCTGTAAAAAGTTCGTATGGACTTAGGTCTAAGATCTCTAGTTATTTTTATAAAAAATACTAAATTTAGTATTTTTAAAATTTTTGTGTTTTTTTTTCAGGTTTAGGAAGAAAAATAATTATTAAAAATCAACAAGGGAACACATTTCAAATCCATACTAACTTTTGTTTGCAATAATCTAAGAAACATCAATCATTTAAAGTTACTCAAAAATTTTAAAAATTGAACATTTTATAAGAATTTCAAGAAACTTTAAAATTTTTTTTATTTTTTAAAATTGTAAAATAATGGCTGGTCAATCTGACTTTTTGCTTAATAATTTTTACTGTTACGTCTTTAAAAATTTTTTTTGAAAAAGGGCAGCTTTAATAAAAAAAAATATCCGAGCAAAATAATTGAATTTATCAAATATTACTTTGGGAGCATTTAAGAAACACTAAAAATTTCTGTATCAGTTTGTATGTTATCCTTAACAGTTTCATATGTTTATCAGTACCTCTAATGTAAAAAATTTTAAAAGAATTTTTTGTGTTACCCTGCATTTTGTGACATTACCATCGAAAAAGATATTTTGTTGCTATTGCAAAGATTTTTTTAAGAAAGCCAATTTATCTCGTTTTGAAAGATATCTTCAAGAAAAAGAGCTATTGAAAGATTTGTGCTTATTAGTATAGTGATGAGCGAAATTATTTTCTTTATGTGTAACATCTTCACGACAAGTCAAACTCGTTGTTCATTCATATTTGTTTTTCTCTATGAAAGGTTTGAGATCCCAATCGTCTTGAAACAACATAATAGGTTTTTCACATATTAGGTAGATAAGCATGACATAAGAAAAAAATAATATAAAAACATTTTTTAGTCAATTCCTACTTAGATCAACAAAGAAACATTTTACTTTAGCTACTTTTTATTAAATAATTACAATTAATATAAATATTTATAAACAGAATCACAACATTAAGTGGTAATTAATTTTCATTAATTATCATTAACGTATCGTATTGTCATCCATAACAATCGTGTACGTATAATTTCAGTTCAACTGAATGCTTTAGAATGTGAGAAAAATACCTGTTCATGTTTTGACACAAGTCGCCAAAATGGTCGCTAAGTCACCAACAATGATGCCAAAACAGTTGTATTTGTAATTCTTTAAATAATGAGTTTTAATCAAATAATTTTTTTTATTTATAGTTAAATTATTCTATTGTCCTCCAAAATAATCATGTATGTAAAATTTCAGCTCAATTGAACGCTTTAAAATGTATTTTATTAACGATTGAAAATTCCACCAAGATAAATAAATAAATAAATATATAGAGAGCGTGAGGTAATAGTAGGAGTTGAAAAAGGCAGTGAAAGGAAAACTATTTCTCCGATGTTAAAAATAGCAAAATTTTGTTAAATTATGCTTTGTTGAGTGAGATTTTAGAACCACATAAAATGTCTAGAAGCATCCGCAGTTGAACAAAGAAACCTCAGTATTATTGCAAAGTTACCTTAAGATTCTTTCATTGTTTCTTAAGTTATTTTATGCTATACTAAGCGATTGGAATAATCTTTTCTTGGCGCAATTTGGGATATTTAATTACTATTTTATCTCGTTTGTTATTTTTACCGTTTTTACGGAATCATCTTGACTATGATCTTCGAGGTGTTTCTTCAGTGTGCTTTGACACTGGTTTTTCGGAATGATCTCTGCACTTTTTTTGGAGATCAGAATTTTCGATTCGGTACTGGAACTTGTTAAACTTTACTCTACGACTGATGGAAACGTACTTGAAATTACTTCTGCTTATGCAACTGTGACTAATGTAGATGTACAAATTCCAACAATTAACTCTTTCACCACCTGGAAGATGTGCGAGGCTCTTGATGTGAAGGTCAACTTTGTCCCACTTCCAGGAGCAACCGTCTTGCCACGAACCCCAAACAGAGGTGTGTATCAAACGACTACTGTCCCTGTTGTAGGATCATTCTCTATGTGGAAGGTTTGCCAAACGTTGAATTTACCTGCTACTTACGACACAAATATCAATCTAACAACTATTTTTCGAAGGAAAAACAAGCCAATTCCAGTGGTACACTCAACTGCCGTTTTTCAACTGTGCATGGCGTTGAACTTGAAGGCTGAACTTGCTCCTTAGTGAAATTTAACATTACAATAGAGCAATATCCTACAATATGCCTTTATATGAGGACTTAAATTTTCTTGCACCTTTAAAATCTTACTAACAGTTCATCACTTAATGGTACATTTCCCTTCTCAACTTCTGGACAAATTTCAATAATTATAGGCACGAAAACATGTAATATTTATCTACTTTTTCGCTGTCTCTGAGAAACTTACAACGGGATTTATTGGAACAAATCAACACATATGTATTCATGTGACTACATCGAGGGAAAACTTTCTTCCCGATTAGTGGGGTTCCTTCTACTTATATCTACTAAACTTGTGACGGTATCGAGGACACCGAGGAAAAACTGTCTTACCGATTAGAGGAATCAAATTTACATCTAGGTACTATTTTTGCAACTACATCGAGGAAAAGCTTTCTTCCCGATTAGCGGGATCAATTTTATATATTATATATCTACTTAACTAGCTGTTACTCACCCGCTTCACTGGGTATTTCACGATGTTGCATATATGTATACTGTTTACATATACATTAATTATTGATATCTAGCAATAAGAATTCGATTGTATTGAAAAATATATTTATAGCTGTTACACTCTCACCCCTATAGATATAAAAAGAACATAAATTATAATATCTAATTTCTATTAATGTCTAAAATCGAAGTAGAAAGATTTTTTCGCTCACTTAACCTAATATCCAAGTGGATTTCCACCAAAGCAACTTTCAGTGGATCTCTACTCCATAAAATAAACATGCGTGCTAAATTTCAAGTCTAAATCTAACAGAGCATAAACGGAATTTTTATCATCAATACCTCGTTGACAGCATTCTTAGCGGATTTCAATTCAACAAAAGAGACATGCAAACCAAATTTTATTATTATAGTTTTAGCAGTTCAAAAACGGGAAATTTGTCTATCAATACGCCCCAATAACTTTGCCCGCTTCCCCCTGGAGTTGATTTCCGTAAAATCCATTCTTAGTGGAACTCTATTGAACTAAAGAAAAGTGCTAAACAAATTTCAAGTAAGTGAGTTAAATTCAAAAACAGAACTTTTTCTATAAGATGCCTTAATCCCTCGCAAACCCACTCCTTTGGGGGTCCGTTTTCGCAAAAATCTTTGTAAAAGGAACTTTATTCCATGAACGGAACATACCTTCTAATTTTCAAGCAGGTGTTTGTATTAGTTGAAAAGCGGAAATATTTATCTATTACGCCCCTTAATCCCCTCAGTGACCCTTGGGGATCAAATTTCCCCAAAACTATTTTGTAGCGGATCTCTACACCATGAAAGGAATTCGCTTATACCAAATTTTAAGACTGTACGTCTAATAGTTTAAAAATGGAAATAATTATCTATAACGCCCCTTAAGTCCCCGCAACGCCACTTAGGAAACGATTTACACAAAACCCATCTTATGACAGATCACTACTCAGTGAATGGAATCTGCTAACTCAATTTCAAGATTTTACGTCTAATAGTTTAAAAAAGGAGTTAATTGCCTATAACGCCCCTTAATTCTCCACAACGCCACTTGGGGTCGATTTTCACAAAACCCATTCTGTAGGAGATCTGTACTTTATGAAAGGGATCCGCTTATCAAATTTCAAGACTGTACGTCTAATAGTTTAGAAATGGAAATAATTATGTATAACGCCTCTTAAGCCCCGCAACTCCACTTTAGGAAACGATTTTCCCAAAACCCATCTTATAGCGGATCTCTACTCAATGAATGGAATCAGCTTACGAAATTTCGAGATTTTACGTCTAATAGTTTAAAAAAGGTGTTAATTGCCTATATAACGCCCCTTAATTCTCCACAACGCCACTTGGGGTCGATTTTCACAAAACCCATTTTACAGCGGATCTGTACTCTATAAAAGGAATCCGCTTACCAAATTTCAAGACTGTACGTCTAATAGTTTAAAAATGGAAATAATTATCTATAATGCCCCTTAAGCCCTCGCAACGCCACTTAGGAAACGATTTTCACAAAACCCATCTTATAGCGGATCTCTACTCAATGAATGGAATCAGCTTACGAAATTTCGAGATTTTACGTCTAATAGTTTAAAAAAGGAGTTAATTGCCTATAACGCCACTTAATTCTCTACAACGCCCCTTGGGAGTCGATTTTCACAAAACCCATTCTGCAGGGGATCTGTACTCTATGAAAGGAATCCGCTTATCAAATTTCAAGACTGTACGTCTAATAGTTTAAAAATGGAAATAATTATGTATAACGCCACTTAAGCGCCCTCAACGCCCCTTGGAGGTCGATTTTTGTAAAAATCATTATGTAGGGAATCTCTACTTTATGAAAGAAATCTGTGTACCAAGTTTCACGACTTTACATCTAATAGTTTAGTAAAGGAAATACTTATCTATAACGCCCCTTAAACCCTCGTAACGCCCCTTGGGGTTCGAACTTTGCAAAATCCGTTCTTAGCTGACGTCTACACCATGAAGGGAACCTACCTATACCAAATTTCAAGTTTGTAGGTTTAATAGTTCCGGAGATATCGTGATTAGTCAACTTCCACTAATTGAACTCTTGGGATTTCTTTGGGGGGTCAGAATGGCAATTCGTTCAAACCAACAAAAGAACGTTTTTATGCAAATTAGGAATTATATATATTGGAATGTTAGCATTCGCGATGATCGCTAAGTGGAGAGGTAATGCTAGAAGTGATCGCTAAGTGAAGCTCTGAGCGCTAAGTAAACTAAGTGAAGTGAGATAAGATTCTAGAAGAAAAGTCTTAATTCGGTGCGTCTTCTAGTAGTGCCAGTCCAGTTGAATTACAAGTGGATCCGAGGTGATGATTGTGAATTTTAATGGCGCAAGGGCCAACTTTGGCCAAGATGCGCCAAACACTTGTTAAAAGAAAAAGTCATATTTTTAAAAATATATATGTATAAAAGTATATATACACATATATATGCATGCATACATACCTATAATATAATAAAAATCCAAAGAAACACACAATTTAAATCAAATATAAAAATCAGTTTTTAAAAGGAAGGAAAATAGATTTTGGTGGGGAGATTCTCCCATCAAGTCTGATAAGGTTAAAACAGATGTATGAAAGAAGGTGATGCGATGATGGTTAAAAACAGGACAATCTATTAAAATGTGATAAACAGAATATAGGACTTTACAGGAAGGACATTCTGGGGCATTTTCACCCAACAAAAGGTGCCTGTGCGTAAAACGAGTATGACCAATGCGAAGCGACCAACCGAGTGGATCCAAGACAAGAGGGACATTGACTTAGCCAGAGCAAGTCAGATTAAAAATTAGCTTGAAGATTTACGGACCGTAGCTGTGCGTACAAGGAATTAACGGTAAGCTTATTCAATTAAACTTTAAGGATAGAGCGGTTACTATTAGGATAGGAATTAATCTATAAAGATAGATTCAGTGTTAATTGCGCTATTTATCAGTAATACTTGTTGCCTCTACTCACTCTTGATCCTCCTCCTCTCAGACTAGTATTGTCGTTATATTCTATGTGAATTAAGATCATAATAAACCGATTTTAGTATGGCAGAATTTAGTGGTTCTTTCTTTCCCTCAGACATAGGTCACATGAATAGTGAAGAAAGGGTATCTCCAACGGAAGGGACATCACAACTGCATCGAGGAAAAACTTTCTTCCCGAATAAATTATCTGCCTATCAGTATTAATGAATTTTTAAAGCTGAATTATAGTATTACCAGCAAGAAATTTGTCATAACATAAATAATGTTGCCAAGAAATGAAAACAGTTTTTGGTCATTGGCTTGGATACACCAGCACATTTTCAAGAAGATTTATGACAAATTTCTAGCTCTCTGTCTTTTTCTAAAATATTTGTACATCATGGTTATTTTAATTTTAATTGTAACTAATGTTTGTATTCTTTGTAAATAAATTTTCTTGTTTATGGTACAGTTGTTTGCCTCTTCTAGTTTTTAAAAATTTTGTATGATATTTTAAAAATATAATTTTGCATCAGAGTTCTAAATACAAAATCTAGAATGGTACTTTGATCAGCATAAAACTTTCATTTGAGAATGAGAATAGGCTTGGAATCTGTACTAATTGTCACCTATCGTTTTTAAGAAATGCATTAAACTATTCACCATGATCAGCGGATTTATTTCCTATTATGTAAAAATAACCCACACCATTAAGAAGCAACCACCACAGTCCATCGTGCCTTGCCACAATCTTGGTTGCATGGTCTCGCGGGTCATGGCACACTTGAACCTTATTGTTAGGCCTTACCAACTGGAGACGTGTCTCATCTGACCAAGCAATAGTTTTCCTGTGCATTAGCGCTTCAACGGATCTCGTATTGTAAAGGCATACAAAAGTGCTTTCTGCCATTGTGTCCCGTTAATAACAAATTTCACTGCACTGTTATCACAGACGTTATTAGCACTTTCCAAACGGATTGTTGCTGTTATTCGGCGCAATTAATAAATTCTTTAGATATCTTTTGCTTGGAAGACATGAGGAGTAATTAAAAATTAGTATCACCCATAAAATGGTCATTACTCCACTGTTATTTGGAATCACTAACCTTTACAATTACAAATAGAAAAACTTTTTTACCACTATTCGTATTAGCACGATATCGATAGCAAAATTTACATATTTGATCCCTGGATCGATAGGATTTCTCGCTAAATTTTAATGCATTGTTCTTAAGTAACTGACTTTGTTAGTGCAACGGACCAAGACCGGGCCACTCAGAAAGATTCGGTGGGCCACAGGTGGAGTATCGCTGATCTAATGTGTACGATAACAAAATGACTTTTACAGAATTGTTTAATTTCTGAGTATTTTATGCCAGTGCTGAGTAATACCCATATATGTAAAAATTTTTCTTTACTGGGGTGACAATCTCGGATAAACCATGACCTTCTTAAACATTCCATTCCAAACCATCCTTTCGTTGGCTTATAACAGCTTTCGTCTTTTTCGTTTGTCAATCCATCTAATATATGTCTATACATTAGATTTGGACCCATTACAAACACTTATTGGAGTGAGAATTTAAAACAAAATGAATTATTATTATTGTTTTCAATATTTTTCATGTATTCAAACATAGATAATATAATAATAATAATGATCAAATAATGTTTAATTTATTTAATTAATGAGATATTTGTTTCTCAACTCTTTACCTTAGTTTTTGCAAGTCAATCTCAAGTGCGTGTATTTACACATTTTAATTGATGTTGCAGGTTTTCGTCCGTTAACTTTGAGCAAGATTTATATACGTTCAATAAATTTAACTTTTTTTTTAAAAAAAAAAATGTTCTCGATTGCTTAAGTTACCGAAATCAAGTATGATGTGGCGAGGGTGGGTCAGCAATGCAATAGTTCTAAGTTTGTGTAAAAACAAAAGCAACGTGATAAAATGGAAGCAGTTGTGGCATTTATTTGTTACAAAACATTACATTAAAAATAAAAATATTGCACAACAAATCATCTTTTGTAAAGTTGTAATGAATCTCGAGGGCTGCAAAATTATTTAAGGTGGGCCGTGGGTAGACTACCCTGATCTAAGTTTTTGTCTATCTCTATTTTAAGTATCAGATGATGTAGTCAAGACCTTTTTAGTGACTCGATTATCGTCCAATCTTATTAAGTATCTTGCTCTATTAATCCTCTGCAATGATATAAATTTACAAACATTTGGTTTTTTAAATAGTTTGCAAGTTTTCGAATTGGAATAAACCAAATACTACTTAAAATTTTTCTTGCAAGTATTACAGAATTTCGGTATTTTTCTCTATCATTGTCCATGTTCCAGCAGCGTATACAAGAATGGGTTTAATCATCAAAGTTTTGTAAATGAGTAGTTTGGTTTTTCTGATTTATTCATTATTAATTTGAAAAATACATGTTCGTGATCATTGCGGCATTATGATAGAAAAATGTAAAGTCTGTACAAGAGTAAAGTGGTTTTCATACAAATGTTGACTTTTCGGAGATTTTTTACCCCTGCGAAATATAAAACCTTTGCAAGAAAAGTTTACTTTTTATCACTTTGGAAAACTAAATTTCCTGAGTGTTACTGCATTACTTAATTATCAACTAACGATAGTTCTATGAAAAATATTCGAAATCTAGAAATTTTTTATAAAATTGTAAATTTGTGTATGTGTGTTGTTTCAAGATATATATATATATATATATTAATTTTTAAGTAAATATTCATTAATTAAATGTACTTAGGCGTGTTAAAAACATCATTGTTTTTTAAAAATACACATTTTTAAACGTTACATTTACGTTTCATTTCGTACGAAATGCAGAAATGGGTGCATAGTTTTTGACGGGATTTGTAAGCGACTTTATTAGTTTTGAAATGTTACATAAATTAATGGATGGAAAAGTTCCTCTTAATCTCGCCTCAGTGTTTTTAAATTGTCAGTTTATAGTTTGAATATGAGTTTAATTCAGTGCTGCTCAAAGTTTCAATATTTGCGACTTAATATTCAATCATAGTTTTCATCGCCCCCCTCCCTCCACTCAATAACAATGCATTTAGTTCAATAGTAGAATTTGACACTAAAGCTGCTATACGACTAAAACCTCTGAAGTGCCAAAGGCGTATATAAATGTCTCGTTTAGCCAAAGCGTTATTTGCCGGGATGCATATATCCATCTTTCTGAAGTACGATATTTTCTGTACACTGCTATCTATAAAATTATTCCAAAGACTTTGGAATGCAATAAAAGGACCTTTACAGCGTTTGCGAAAGATTTACTTCTTTCAGAGGATTTTTGCTTATTTATTCGTTTGTTCGCTTACCCCCCAATACATCACATACGAGTACCTGCAATATGTACGCGAATTGCGTAACTTTTATTTAGCAGTTAAGGAAATAATTATAAACTGTACAAATTATCACTATAAGTTTTAATTTTTGTATATAATTTTATATATGACAAGCCTATAAGGTCGTTGGTAATTATCAATGTTGTTCTTTAGTATTGTTAAATTAACTATAAAATGTATTTTGCAGTACTGATGCATTTATAAGTGTGTTATATCAGTGTAAATGCGAATTTTATTTTTTATTATGCCAGAATGTATTTTGTTTGTTTGCTTTCAGTAAATTAATAATTCTTTTTAAATAATCTTTTGTTTCCGACTTTTCAACATGCTCGTGCCCCCTTCTTAGAAACAACCACTTCCCCCTGGGGGCACTCCTCATAGTTTTAGAAGCGCTAGTTTAATTTATATATATGTACAGGGTGTCTAAAAAATCTTGCGAGATTTGAATTTAGCGCCCTTTCTGCAACAAAATGCCGCCAACGAAAAAACAAACAGAAAAAAGACGCTAAAGGAAAATAAAAGAAAAATACAGAGCCACATTTATACAAAACAGTCATGGAAAATTTTAACAAAAAGAGTGCATGTGTATCAGCAAAGTCATGGAGGTTATTTGCCTGATGCTATTCCTATGTATTTTATACAACAATAAAAAATACAATCGAAAAAAATCTATTTTTTCTATTTAATTAAATTTTTTTGTAAATTTTGGGTAATCCTTTATTAATTTTTAATAAAGGATTAATTATTAATTTGATATGTTTTTTTAAAAAAATTATAGGAATAATTATTGTTTAATATGAGAAAATAAACACATTTTATGGCCACAAAAAATGTTTTTTCTACGGAAATTACAAATTTGCGTTCATTTGGATACAATCCAAACCATCCTGTTAATACATGATAAACAATTTTTTATATTAGTATTGAACAAATTATATACCTTTTTTACTTTTATCTTTCACAATTATGTTGAAAATAAGTTAAAAGTTCGAGAATACTTTATCTAATGCCGTAAATTAATACGGAAAAACAAGCGAATAATATTGTCCTAGAAATGTTGTAAGATATAATGCAATTCGATTCTTCAGAATAAAATTGAAAAATATCTATTAATTATATATTTAATATTATATTTATAATTATAACCTTGCACGTTGTTATATTTCATACAAAGAAATGAAGGGAACTGTTTTATTAAATATTTATACTTTAGGTTGATTTCTTAAGCATTTCTGTTTTAATATGCAAACTATGAGCAAAATATCGCGCTAATTTTATAGTAATACATTTGGAATTAACCGAAATTAACTAAGGAGTTATATCTAGTTCAGATAAATTCCATTACTGAGTTTTATTTATGAGTGTAATTATTGTTCTAGGACGGAAAAAAATAGCAGACGAGCAGGAGAGGAAAAATGATAACACTAGATTAGAAAAGAAACATTATTCCATAGATATGATATGTTATTAGTTAATGTACTTTCAATTCCATACGCAATTAGTCAAGGCTTGTTTGGGTTAATATCTTGGGGGAAAACAACTGACAAATAATACGAAAAACAAGAATTTCTGTTAATATAGGGTGAATCAAGGATTGAAAATATTACAGATATTTATGAAACGGAAGTAAAATCAAGAAGAAACTGCACTTCAATTTCCTTATAGAGTGTGTTATTTAATAAATAAATATAATTTTAAGTTATAAATTTGATAAAAGAAGTTGATTTTATAATTATCATTTAAGGTATGTGACTACCGTCGGAGCACTTTTTTTGAAATATATAAATTTTCAATTAAATAAACACTTTTTTATTTACAATGGAGCATACATCTAGGAATTCAAGTACAATTTCGACAAAATTAAAAATAATTTTTATATATTGGGAATTTTGAGTGAAATTTTAGTGAACAATTGCAGTTACTGTAAGGCTTGTATTGAAAATTCTAATTAATATAATTGAATAATATTTATACCTTACATAAATAACATCATTATTTGTACTTAGAGCTGTAAGATTTTTCATACTTTTGAAAGTTTTTGAAATATGTCAATTTTTATGCAAGAATTCTAACTTTTACAAGAAACTAATGTTATATTCTCACCAAAAGTGCAATAAAATACATAAATAGAAAAAAAGAAACTAGATAATAGTATAGATTGCAGATAAAACTAAATAAAACATGTTTTGAAAATTTCAATTCAATATCTTAAAAATATTTTGTGTAGGGATCTACTTCCGGTTTTGTAAACTCCATTTCCGGTTTACTAATTATGCTAAAACTTTACTTCTAAATATCGTAGAAATAAAATAGAGTATTTTTGGAATCTTAAATGTACGGGATATACATTAAGTAAAAGCATAAAAAAAGTTTCGAAAATTTTCACCAAAACGGCGAATTTTGGATAGTAGCATGTCTTAGATTATTCATAAGGCGAATAATAATTTTTACATTATTATTACATTGTTATTTGTATTATATATAATTGCAATATTTAATTTAAAACAATATTTTTCTGTAAATAATAATAACAACAACAGTATCTACTTTTACAAAATGCTGTAAGGAATGAAGGGAGAAATTGAAAAAAAAAATAAGCCGCAATCAAAGTATTTTATTAGAAGCTTTGTTTTTCGTTATATTGGGTACTTTGAGAAAGTTTTATATCAGAACTGCCCTGGGGGAAGATTGCAAACATTCAAAATTTTGGTTCCTGTTAAGAAAGATTTCTTGTTACATCAGTGTTTATACTTAGCGTTGTAAAATGGTTGCTTCTCACATTCCGGGTATTTCAGAAATTTTCTTCCCGTTAAAGTTATTTTTAGAGTTTTTACAGAATTATGTCTAAAAGCTTACTGAACTCAAGTGTATACCTTAAATTATTCTTTTGGATTTAAGTATCAGACTTTAATTCTTCTTGGTACTAATAATTTTTTAAGTCATTTGAAAAACGGTAAAAAAGTTTTTCTTATATATGCAAGTAATTTTTTTAATACCATTCCCCCTCCCTCCCAATTTGCACTGAAAAAGAACGAACTTGTTCGGGGGATGTTGCTAGATTTTAATAAGTGAAGTTGTAGATTTACCTTCATTTTACCTTAAATTTTGATCGAAATTCAAATTTTTTTACCAAATAACAGTACGTTGAAATGTTTTTTTTACCTTGCAGAAAAATTACATCATGACCCATTTTATGTAAATTTCAGAATATATTTTAAGCTCTTTAAATGCATTTAATTGTTAAGATTTTATTTTCATAGATTACTTTTATGTAATTATAATAAACTATTTCAGTTTATACGGACACTTATGTTAAGCAAGACGAATGGTTTTAAAATTAATGCTTTAAAATAAATAGATTTAATGATTATTATTATGAACACATTTTTTCATCATAGTTACACAGAAAATTAAAATCTTAAAAAAAAAAAGTCTTTTCTTTTTATTTTTAAACTATAGGGCATGCTATACTTACTTGAGCAGGAACACAATACCCACCAAGCTCTAAATCTTTTTGAATAACTCTTCCAGTTCCAACAGCTACAGGATTCACTCTAAAACGTGCATGAAACCAAATAACATGCATTAAGTACAAGGTAAAAATATTCCTAATTTTTGAAGATTTTGAAAATTAAAAAAAATGAACAAAAAAACATTTTGCTAACTTTATTTGGAATAAAAATCTGAAATTTATAAAATAACGGATTTTGAATTTTAAAATTCAGATTTAGACTAATTATTCAAATATTAAAATATTTGAAAGTATAAAAAAGTTTTAATGATAAAAGGAAACAAATGCGGTGTGAAAATAATCAATAAAAATCAAAACTTGAAATAATTAAATAAAAATTTAATAATACTAGTTATACAAAATAAGAAAAAGTTAATTCATTTGAATCCCTTTAAATTTTAAATTTCTAGCTAAGAAATTTGTTTATTACATCTTCAATATTTTAAAATAATTAATATGCAGTAATTTAAAATATGCATTCTGATGTCTTATAGTATTTTTTTAATTGTAAATTAAGTTTTAAATCTTCAAAAGAATTATAAAAAATATATATGTAGACACAAGATTTTATCAACTTAAATAGAACAGGGGAATTTTATAAGAAAATAATTTAAAATATTTGTAATTTTAATAATTATTACTTTATTACTTACAATTGAATTGCTTCTTACTAATTGAAGTTATTTTTCTTCATTTTTAAACTAGTCGTAAAGAACTTTTTTCATTCATATACTTAAATATTTTCAATCTCTATATACCTTTAATGTAAAAATTTTATTTAAGAGATAAAAAATATTATATAATATTATATTTCTCCTGAAATTTTATATACAGTACAACCTTTGAGAAGTTAACTTTTTTAATTTATCAAACTTTTGTAATTCTAAATATATTTCAAAATGTTAAGAGACCGATATATATCTTTATGCCTATCCATCTTTAAGTTGTATACTGAATACTTGAATTACGACATACAATAACAATTTACCTTTAATTCAAAAAGTGTTAAGCATCCAAATGTCGAAAGCACTCCATAACAATAATCCTCTGCTTTTAAATGATATGAATAATATGATATTTTTTACACATAGAACTTTTCTAATTCTTTGTAATTTTCGCACACTAGATTATTTCAATTATGTTCCCCATTTAGATTTTCTCTTTATTATTTCTTTATTTTTCCTATTCATTCTTTATTAAATACTCTGAGACATCGAATGATAATTAGTTCTTTTAGTTCATCCGCCTAATGGGAAATATCCTTCAACCACAATATCTCCTCAAAAACTGCCACATTGATACATTTCAAAATGAGATGATGCAACATTGCATCAGCCACCGATTCTGATCAATCGGTGTATTAAATACCGTAAATAATAGGTTATTGAACAGCTTAGAAGCTTGCAGTAAGAAAAGGTAAAAAAACCACAAGACTTCTGGAAATAATAATAATAAAAACAGAACGTTTTTGTCCATTGTCATATGACCATATAAGTTTGTATTGGTTTTTTTTCTTTGTGTTCGGCAATGAAATGGGGATTTATAAAGATGTCTCAGCTGCATGTCTGATTCCTGTGGAAAAAAAACACTACATAACAACCATACACACTGTGACAAATTGGGAAAATTTATGAGTAGCGTGATAGTTAAGGAATGTTGTTGTTGTTTCTAATGCCACCTGTCTAACGTACTCAGATCGAGGTCGACAAAATTCGTCGTGGCAAGGGGCTAGAAGAACGCATGTCATTGGCCTTGAGCACCATACATGTGACAGTACGAATTAGCTTAGCGAAATTCCCCGAAGGGACGATAAATGGCAACACCATCTATCTCCCCAATTTAAGCATGGAACGGAAAGGGAGAGAAATATTCTCCAGTCCCCTGCACTCGTGATTCAGCTCACAAAACTTCGGACTCACTGATTTAACGAGCACGTACTCCGTGTGTATTCGGAGGGTATTTGGTGGCATCGGGCATCGAACCCAGGACTTCCGATCTGAAATCCGATGCTCTAACCACTAGGCTACCCACGGCCCTATAAATTACTGATTTATTACATATAAAGCTATGAATTACAATATTTATAGTTAGATACAAGTTATTCAAGCCATTGAGTATTTTACCACCACAAAATATTTCAACGGTGATGGAGGAGGAAAAAACACAATATCTCTTTTCGAGTGTTTCAAGCGGTTTGCTCTTTCCACTCTATTGGGGTGGGGCTTTCCCTTCCTTCTTCCCCCTCGAATTACACTTGAGACTCGCTTCACAGGTGGAGTGCAGCTTTTCTCTTTTTCATGGCCATCGTTTGTCGTTGTGATGTAAAAGGTAAGGATCCTGCAGTATTTTAGGGGTGCACGTGTAGATATGAGCGGTGTAACGTTCTCTGCAAAGGAAAGACAATCTTGCAGCTGAGAGGCGGGGAAAAGTTACAACACACGTCCGTAAACATAACAACGTGTAAGGCCCTTTAAAGTATGCTACATTCCATAATTATTGAAACTGTTCAGTTAAAATGGTAATCGATTAGCTTCAAATAATATAAGTCAAGGGTGAGAATTTGGTCTATTGCGTTCGATCGGTGGACCACCAATACATTTTGGGTGACCGCCTGAAGATTTGCATTTAGTTATTATATACCGAAATATTCAAGATTGGCTGACAGTATGCAGATTAAGTATTCTGCTAACTGTAACTACAACTAACTCTGATGAAAATGCTTTATTTCCTAATGTATTTTGAATTGTTTGATAATAAATGCATCATTTGATATTATTATATTTGTAGCTATTATTATCTTGTGTTTTGCTTTAAACGCAGTCTTAAAAGTGTAAAAATTTTTATTGTAGTTATGTAGGTAAGTATACTGTATTTATTATTAAACTATAATAGATATTGTAGACCTTTTTCTTAGGTCATTCAACGCCATTGGACGAACCGCAACACATTGAAAAAATTAGAAGTAGCCGCTATCCTGAAAAGGTTTTCACGCCCCTGATCTAAATCTACATACAAATTTTTGATTAGATTAAGAAGCCATCATTTAATAAAATAGCTCAAAGTCATTTGAGTCAGAAAATATTCAAATACGTTTAGAGACAAAAACGAAACTGTGAGATCTTTTTTACTTATATATGTAATACAAATAAAGGAAACATTGATTATTTTCTCCCCTTTTTTGAAAACAAAGATGATTAAGCCATGAAAAAAATAGTAAATGTATGGACTTTGAAAGATTTATTGCGGATTTACCCTCACGATTCATTTCAGTTTTTTATTTTGACAATTTTGTATTTAATCTAAAGCTATATAAACAAAGAAAAGAAAATGTCTCCATGATTGAGTGCAAATCTCAGTTCCATATATGTTGACCGCTTTTGTGTGTTGACTCTATCTCCCCGTAGTATCTATAGTAGTCAACTTGCAAAGATTGTACTGTACGTAGGTTTTGCATACCTTAAAGTTTCTTTTATAACAGAGTTCAAATATTGACGTTGACTGAGTGGAGTGCCAGAAAATCGACTGCTTTTGGTTGGCAAATATTTCATCGTTTCTTCTCGCAGTTTTTGTTGAACCTTTTTGTTTTTAGCCAGATTATAAAGCCCGAAAGACAGAGTAAAAGCTGTCTAAAGGAAAGAAAAACGAATTTTAGTTTCTTGTGCATTATAAATGGAAATATCTTCATAATTTTAAGAAAAGCATGAATTAATTTAATTTGATCGTATTTTGATATATGGAGTTAGAAAAACTTTATTAACTCAATGCTATGCTAAATGGACATGAATTCATTTCAAATAATGAAAACTAAACAATAAAATTAACTTTTAAGTACTGAATGCATGTTTATTGGAAATAAAATATTTTTTCAAGAAAATAATTATGAATACTTTAAATTAAGAGTAGATTTCGATAAAGTTTGTGTATTTATATTATCGTTTTAGTCAACCAATATAATTTAATATTCGGTTAACCTCATTAATTAATGCTTAAATATTCGGTTAACCTCATTAATTAATGCTTAAATAATCGGTTAACCTCATTAATTAATGCTTAAATATTCAGTTAACCTCATTAATTAATGTTTTAATATTTAACTAAGGTCATTTTAATAACATTTTCATGTACAAATACTTTCAGTTTTTATCAGCATATAACTTAACTTTATTGTAATAGACAGTATAATCAATATTAAAGAATGGAATCTAACTGATATCGTTTTATTTGATTGCTTTCTTGCTAAAATATACTAAAAACTGGAATTAATTTTACTATAAATACATAATAGTAAAATCATTCAGAAAGATAACTGTTGAGCAGTGGCGCACACAAGGCGGACGGGTCCTGCGTGTCCGGACCCCCACCCCCTCAAAGCCCTTGATTTTTTTTCGATTGATTATTATTCTAAGTATATAGTACGTAAAATTTAATTAATTACTTGTTATTAATGATTAATTTTATTAATTAATGCTAATTATTTATTCAAAAATTAGTTTTTTTACTGTGTTTTGTTCCCGAAATTCGACAAAATAAAAAGGAGCATGATACAAGAATGGTGAACTTTCGACCACGGACCCCTCTTTGAAAAATTCCTGTGTGCGCTACTGCTGTTGACTTAAGGGATTTTTCTACAAAATAGCTTAATATTTTTTTTATCATTCGTATAAAGCGGTTAGCATCTTTTCCTCAGAGTCATGACGATTACAAACACGCAGTATTATTAATTGAATTAAAAATGTTACAAAATTGATTTAATTTTTGGAAATGAACATTATAATTAACGCATACCTTATGTGTTTAAAAGAAAGGGTAGAATTTACAAGAATTTATGGATATCATTGTTTTCAGCTTCTTCTAAGAGCAATCGATTTTTTGTTACCCCAAATGCTTCATTGTCTGTATTTATTGTTTCATTTTCGTATAAAATACGAAAGCAAAAAGTAAGCTATGAAATAATTCATGTGATAATACTAAGGAATTACTAAGTACTACCCTCAGTCTCATTTAATTTTATTTGTAATTAATACTTACAAAGAGACTCATTCTAATTAATTATTTTTTTCTTCCTAATGTACCTGTGGTTTGGTAATGACCATTGCAGATCTATAGTACATTCCACAGGAGCTGATATCACTCTTAAAGTGTGGCATCATATAGGTAAATATCAATTGGCACAATGTAATTTTGACACTCAATTTTCTCCCCAAAGGGTGGCACTTGAGCTTTGACAGTGTGAAACTGTAGTAGATATTTAGTTTTTCCTAGAGCACCTAAGTCAAACAGGCACTCTAGGAATTTTTAATATGCCGCGAAATCATTCCACATGCTGTCGATATTTTGCACCATGAAAATCCAACGACTTGGGCCGAGGTCGAACGCGCCAGCTAGGGAGTTTTAGGCCAGTGCGAAATCAACTATGCCACAATCTTCAAAATCTTTTTTAAAAAGGACAAGAACGAAACAAGTAATATATAAAAAAAATAAGTCATTTCCTACTTTGAATGGATGAATAGAAAGTATTTTATTAACGATTGAAAATTTTAACGATATATATATATATATATATATATATATATAATCAAATATAAAAGAATTTTTTCAATATATAATCATATACATATACATACACATATATATAAATTTATACACACATATACATATACATAAACAAAAATATAAAAATAATCATATAGTTATATACCTAAGATAACTAAAAGTAGGAAGGAGGCACATAGTATAAAGACAAATTCCTGGCCTTAGGAACCAGGATTGCAGGTTTAAACAAGTTTTGCGGCGCCAACCTTCACCTGTAATTTGTCATACTATGTACCAAGAGGAAAGGAAAGAGTTATATATGTGTAGAATTTAAATATTAAATCATTAAACTAAAGAACATATGAACATAAACATAACCTACTAAAACGTATTTATAACGATGGCCAAGAGTGCAATATCGTGTTCCCGCCAAAATAGGGAGGGCAGAATATATATATATATATATATATATATATATATATATATATATATATAAATATATATATATATATATATATATATATAAGTAAATATATATATATATATATATATATATATATATATATATATATATATATATATAGATAGATAGATAGATAGATATAGGAAGCGAGTAAATTAATAGTAGGAATTGAAAAAAATGCATGATTTGTCTGCATTGCTGTAACAATGCACACCTCGTTTGGCTAAAAAACCGATTTTCGACGCCAACTTTTGTCATTGTTTTAACAATTAAATTGTTACAACAATAGAGTCGAATATAACATGGCATCGAAAACCAGACCAGTAATTAATTAAATTTAATTTAATTAATGAATTAATATTTGAAAAAAAATTGTATTAACATCAAGTGTCATCTACTACAAGTTAAAAAATATTTATTTGAGCTTGATTGGATGAATAGAAAGTATTTTATTACCGATTGAAAATTTGAACAATATATATATATATATATATATATATATAGAGAGAGAGAGAGAGAGAGAGAGAGAGAGAGAGAGAGTGATCTAATAGTAAGAATTCAAAAAGAGAAAGACCGGTTGGTTTTCAAGAATTTCGCAAGAAATAATGTTCATCTAATATTTTTTTAATTAGAAGTAAAAAGAAAAATATTACATTTATCTGACATGTTGTGTGTGAAGCCGACTTATTTCGAAGGACAAAACTATAAGTAAGAACTCTTTAGAAATAGCTAATAAACAACTGTTTTTCCAAGAAATCCTGATAACAAGAGATAAATAAGACGAATAGTACTCCGAAAAAAATTACAAATTGAATGTTAGACATAAATCCATGGTAAAACTTTTCTAGAAAATGCTTATTACTTACAGTATCTATTCCTGCCATGAACATGTCTAGTATCATTGTGAAAATGTCTCTTCTACTTGCTTCTTCCAATTGTAACATTTTGACAAGAAGAGACTCTTTACAATGCCCTTTTTTGAATTCTTCTACGGTTTGGTCTAGGTATTTTTCAACTACACTAGAGGAAGAAATAATTATCTGTTTTTAAAAATTCAACAAGATTGCATAATTTTTTGATTATTTGGAATGGTGTTTTCTTATAAAAATGATTTTGGAAAGATAATAAAACTACCTATTTTTAAAAAAAAATTACAATAACTGTCATTTATAATCTTAAAACTTTTAAATGTTTTCCGTGGTTATCATCATGAAGTTCACAAACTGGAGTGGAATCGAAAATAACACTTCAAAGGAAAATATTAAGAATTATTTCAAAATATATTTGGGGATAAATTTTTCATAAGATGCAAAATAATTTTAATAGTTAAAAATAATATGTAATTTTTAATGGGGCTTAAAAGTTTTGTATAAATTGAATTTGTTTTTGTGTATGAACTAAATAAAATTGCCTTTTCATTAGAAAAACTATATATATATATTATTTGAAATATAAATTTCCCATCATATTTCTCTAGCTGAAGTAATTACACACTGGTGTAAATATACACACAGATTTGGCCGATTATCTCTCGAACTACTGGACAGATTTTAAAAATTTGGTTTGTACATAGGATTAACATAATACAAAACTAACAAATAAATAATTAAATAAAAATAACAGTTATAACACAAGAAATTTGGTTTGCACATAGGGTTAGTATAATATAAATAAATAAATAAATAAAAAGTTATAATATATATGCACAAACATGACCCTGCGTAACACTCACCGTAGTCGTCGGTAGGTGTGAAAGTACAGTTGCAGAATAGAAAAAGAAAATGAGTTAATAGAGGGTACAGTACTCCCGTACAAATGTACAGGCTTCACACCAGGATTTTAAACTCGAAATAAGGGGGTTTATGAGAGTTCTCGTGGCATTGGTCTCACTCGTTCAGCAACGCTTTCTTTAGGTCTAGGAGGGTTCTTGGAAGGGTGTTGCGAGTTACAATTGTTCACCCACAGAGCAATCCAGGCGTGCCTATGGGGCTCAGGTCAAGAAACACACGAGTGAGTATCCTTATTGTCTAGATATTTGTCAACCAGATGAGCTCTATGTGGCCTCGCGTTGTCAGACATTAAAATAAAATCAGGGTCAATTGCAGCCCTGGAAAGGCGAACGCAGGGTACCCAGATCTCATCCCTATACCTCACAACAGTCACAGTGCCTCTTTCAAAGACAAGGAAGTGTGTGCGACCCTTCAATGTGATACCTATTCAGATCATTAAGCCGTTGCGATAATGGGTGATTTCTCGGATATTGGAGAGCAGGTAGTTGGTCCCTGGTTCTCTCCAAACACGAGTACGGCGAGAATTACTGGTTAGGCTGAACCGGGACTCATTAGTGAAGTGAAAGGTCACCCATTGATCCATGTTCCGATCTCTATGACTCTGAACCATTTTAAATGTACTTTACTGTTCGTAGATTGAAACTCGATGCAAACAATTCGTCTTTTTGCAAAGATCCATTTCTCATGAAGTTTTCTGGAAACACCCTTGAAACTAAGGTTTCTTTGTCACTCATTTTTAATGTTTGAATTTTAATTCAACTGATTGCTTCAAAAAGAAACCAAGAAATTCGGCGATGTATGCTGGCGAACGGAATGCGAATTTTGACACTCGCACTTATAAATCCTGTTTCTCGACTAGTTCTGCCCCACACACACGAATACTGGTACTTATTTGACGTACAAGATTTTAATCCTTATTTTGAAGCAGTATTTTTGTATTCACACACAGTTCTATTCCTTTTACAAAGTTCCGCAAAATATGCAATTTCTTTTAATTTCGAAAACCAGTGTACAGTTAGTTTACAAAAGTGAGCCAAACACTTATTCAATGTACAATAAAATATTTTTAGTTGATAATATTATCCTTTAACTTAAAAAGGGGGAAAAGATGTAATGATTCATGTTATATTTAATTAAATTTAACAGAACGCTGTATTTAAAAATATATAGTACATTTGCATGAACTACATATTTTTATGAACTATATGTGTTTGCCCAAATACAGAGAATTCTATTTTAGCTCTATTACAACAAAAACATAAACTCAATTCAACGATGGGAAATTTAATCAAAGCTCTAGCTAAGACAGTTATAATATTTATCCTAAGCTAAAGTTTACTTTTGTTGATCAAGTATAGGAATATTGTATTTAATTACACCAATAAAGTAATGACTTACATATGTTAATTGTTTATTTCATATAGTTACTTTAATGTGAGAAGAAATACTAAAATGTTATACATTATATTTCTAGTTTCTAGTGCTGTTTTTACAAGGGGCGTTCAAATGAAAATGTATGAAACGTCGTAACAGCGTAACTGTTAATATATTTGCCTTTGCCACTATGGGAGAACGTAAGGAAACATCTAGGGACACAAATGGAGTTTTTGGCTTGGATAGGAACATGCGCGGGCACCTGCTTGTGCAGTAAAGAGCAGAGGCGCTTAAATAGCGCCGACCAACTGATGCTTCAGTAAAGGCATCATGGCGTTCACATATCAAAATTCAACAATTGAGGAGCAATGAGAACTTATCCAGTGGTACTGACAGCGGAAGGTGTTAAACCGGCCGCAATTCATCGTCTTGGAGGGTGTGGTTCTGCTCTATGAAAACGCGCTTCCACACGTCCCCAGGGTCACATGTGCAGAACTGGCCAAGTTCAAGCAAGTGGGATACGCTTGACTATCCGTCTTACAGCCTAAATATATCGTCCTGTTATTTTAATGCATTTGGTTCCCTTAAAAAACATTTGGTAGGGAAGTGCTTAAACTTGGACCACGAACTCAAGGATGTTGTGAAAGACTGAGTCTCGTCACGGCCACGGGAATTCTGGGAACAAGGAATCCTTCTGTTCGTTAATCAGTGGGAACGTTGTGCTCAGGACTATTGTGTATACTTTAAATAAAATCTTCATTTATATCCACAGTGTCGTTTCAAACCTTTTAATTCAAACACTCCTTGTAATATTTATCATTAGAGTCACATAAGAATAAATGGAATCATTTACCTGGAAAAAAGATTCTGGGCAGCTTCTAATTTTGTGTAACTAGTAATACTAAAAGGGATACTTTCGGTTCGAAAAACTGCAGTGTGAGTAGCATTCGCTGCTTTTATCAAAGACTCGGCTTCTTTGTTTCCTTCTGCAGAGAGACAGCCTAATCTCCTGTTTAGTGTTACGACTCCAATACCTGAAAAGAATTATTTTCTGTTCAAAATGTAATCATTTTAAAAGAAGGATAAATTTTCTTTGTCGGTAGAATCAATATTTATTTTTTCATCAGTCAATATAAAATATTAGAGAGTAATTATATTGAAACTGGAACTCTTTTTTAGATAAAAATGTTCCAAGGATGAAGTCGTGTTATTGCATTACATGCATTTGATTACTAAATTGTGTTTTTAAATCTGTAAGCACTCAGTAATAGATGGTTTATTTTTTCAACATGCAAAGCTAAAATTATTTTAATATGAAAATGTAAATTATGAAATTAGAAACATGATTTATGTGTGTGTGTGTGTTGAAAAATATCAATTCTATAAATCAAACAAAAATAAACTGTACATTGAAGCATGCTAATAGTATATTGATAGGGAAGTCTATTGTAGAGTCATTTTCCTAATTGAAAAAGTGGATGCACTTTTTTTTATCATTTATAAAAGGCAATATTTTTGATATGATACATTACAAATGTTAAAACATATTATCATACAGGATTCCTAAAATGATGAGGTACATGGTGTGATAGTTGAATAAACATCATATTTTTTTGGAGGGGCGCATGGACCTTCATGTTTTTGACAAAGACTCTGTAAGTCATAAGAGTTAAATTTTATAGAATCCTATGTTCACCCCTGTTCAGAAATACAGTTAATTTTAAATACATTCTATGGGTCGAATTTCTGAAAAGAAATGGGATGGATTGGTTAGTCGCATATTCAGATCTTAATCTTGCAGAGCAGTGGTCTTCAAACTGTGTTCCACGGAACCCTGGGGTTCCACGAGTCACAATAAAAAAATCGAAAAGAAACTTATAAATTTGTGCACGAAATGGATTCACGTTTTCTAAAATGTTTGTATATCCACAAGAATTTAAAGCAAATTCCTGTCATAAAGAAGCGGAAACTTTTATTCATATATGAGCCGCTCCAAAGCCAATGGATCCATTTTGTTATATTTTCTGACAAAATGATATTGCTATTTTTCGATTAAATAAATATTATTCTTCTTGGTTATTAAATGTTTTACTCGTTGCATAATTTTTTCTATGACCTTGAAAAAAAGAAAGCAATAAGTAAATCCATTAATAACTAAGAAGAAAATTATTTATTTTATCAAAATTTACAAAAGTCAGAAAATGTCAAAAAATGGACTTAACCTCATTGGCTTCTGAGCGGCTCATATGATAACTTTATTTTGTGAAACACTTTTTAAAATTTTATTATAATATAATAAAAGAATATTAAAACGCGCACGCTTGTGTTTTATATTATATATATTATATATATATATATATATATATATATATATATATTGGTATCTATCTTTGCTGGCTAGTTTAAAAGATAGTTCAAAAGATGCGTTTATGTATATTCAAGTTTTTTAACTCGGTGAATAATTGCTTTTCATTAATTTCAAGACTCTTGATTCTCTTGAAAAAAAGCTATGTGAGTAAAAAAAATTTTTTTAAATTCTTTTTTTGAAAAATATTTTCTTACGTAATAGTGTAAGGATTTTTCTACTTTTCTTACGTAATTGTTTTGGGATTTTTCTGCTTTAAGATTTTGGGGGAATTTGTTGCAGAATAGTAATCAGTGGTTTTATCATAATATCTGTGAGTTTTTACATACTTTGAATTTTTGTTTATTTTATTTGGTTTTTCCTACCGAGTTGCAAAGGGGGAAGGGGGGCTGCGGTAACCCAGTGGTTAAGGTATCCAACCATGGCAGGCATGTCATGAGTTCGATCCCAGTACCACTAAAGACCCGCCGTGTAGGGCAGCGATGCACGTTAAATCTGTCGAGAGCTGAAACGTCCTCCCGTTGGTGTGGTGTGGTAGTTGGGAGAGGGGGGTGCCAGCTCAGGTGTAGTCCACGTCACTTGACCATGGTTCAAAATTACGTGGTCCGTCGCCAAAAGCCCTCGTGTAGCTGAACAGTGCGACGTTAATATTAACTCACTCACTCACTCACGCAAAGGGGGAAGGTTGGCGCCTTCAAACTAGTTTAACCCCACTTATTCGGTCCTAAGTCCGAAATTGCTTTCTGACTCGGTTTTTTTTTTGTCGTTCCTTTTTTGTTTTTTTTCTATAAATTCGATCTTCATGTTTAGCTTTTATATTTTTATTACGTTATTTCTTGTTATGCTCATTATCTATTATTTCTTGTTTTTGATATATTATACAAATTTCTTTCATATATATATATATATTACTTACTAGATTGTGAATATTTTATTGTTTATTATCTTGAGTTCCACAAGATAATTTTATGCTCGTTAATACAATGTCTTGCAACACTAAATAGTTTTCTAATGGAAAATGCACCTTTTAATATTTCTTTAAAAATACCTACAACATATCAACTGATTCGATGTTAAAAATATAAATTTAAAAATGAACATACCCTAAATTTTATGTTGCAAATTAATGCAAAATGCACAGTATTTTTTAAGCAGCTGAAAACATTTTAATGCGTTTCAGAGCAATGAGTATAAATGAAAAATATTTCTTAACGTGAGTGGCTACAAAAACAAAATATAGAAGCAAATTAAATTCAGAATATGAAATGCGACTGCATTTTATCTCAATTGACCACGACTTCGACAGTCTGTGTGAAAAAAAAGCAAGAACATATCTCAGTTACTAATTATAATGTATGGATAAGTTACACTTGGATCACAAATTAATATTATTAATGAGTAAGTAGTAATAAAAAATTAGATTGTGTGCAATTTTTTTTTTTAAAATGAAATAAAGGCAATACTCGTTTTAATTGTCTTTACATAGTGCCTATAACCTGTTGATCAACTTTATATATTATTTTGAGATATATTCTTCGTGCCTATAACCTGTTGATCAACTTTAAATATTATTTTGAGATATATTCTTCGAAGTATGTGTGTATGGAATGTAGTTCTACGAAAACTCTTTCCATTTCTAGGGGTTTCACGAAAGCACCTTCAAGTTCTAAGGATTCCAAGAGTTGAAAAAGTTTGACGACCACTGATTTTTGGGATTCCGCTTGGAAAGCTAGTATAGCTCACATTTAAATCTCCCAGAGTAGTCCCGGACTTAAAAACAGTGTTCTCTTAGAAATAAGACTGATTTTCATAGGAACTAATAAACAGTCTGAGAATGGATTAATATTGTGATCGCAATGTAACTGTAAGCAGGGGCATAATCCGTGTTAACTCTTTATTGTTCTAACTTGCAACTTCCCGAATAAAAGTTTTATTTATTTAAAAATATCTTTTACGACATTAACAATATCAGATACGATCTAAAAACCACTATGAACACTTATATATGTGTGTGAACAAAGTACTTTGCTGAAATTTTAAATAATGCATCAACGTCAATAAGTAAAGACTTACATTCTAGAGCCCAGTTGAATAACAAAGGCTGCAAATCCATTTCATTCTTCTCATTTAAACATGTAGGTATTTTTGCTACCATTTCATCTGTGACATCTTCTAGGGCCTCGGAGCATCCATCTATGGTACTTGATGATAATAGCAGCTTTTGGAACATACTACGAAAACGGCGCCATTCTTCACCATTGCTGAAACAGAAATGAAATTTGTTGATATATTAATACGAACAAAAAAGTAGAAACACGTGATAGAAAAGGTATTTAAGATTAAATAAATATGTATATATATATATACAGAGTGGGTGATCGGTTAAGGAACATAATCCGTTCCAAGACTATGTTCGCTATCCGAATTGTTCGTTAACCGATCATCGATTCACCATAGACTTCTATGTGAAATCGATTAATTCGTCCTGGAGACCCTAAAAATTAAATTTTAAAAAATGTATAATTCCTTAGTAAGTTTTTTAAAAAATAATACAAACATATAGTCTTGCACATTAATCAGTCCTTTTCATTTTTTGCTTATGCGGCGTTGAAGAACATTTCCAATGTCGATTGCTTTTCTCTCTTTTTCAGGATTTTCCGGAAGTAATTAATAGCATTATCATTGTAAAGATCCCCAACCCTACCGACATCAGCTTGGTTTGGGTACCATTCTAAGGCCATGGTTCTGACAGCCTCCCACTTTTTCAAAAGATCTTTAATGGCAGATGTCGGCATTGGTCCTCTTTCGTCTTCCTCTTGTTCAGAAGGAGACTCTTTTCGTTGTGTTCCTTGGTGTTCTTCTATCGTCAGTTCATCTTCACGTCCCATTATGAGCTCTTCTATGACATCCTCGTTCACCTCCAATTCCAGATCTCTAGCAGTTGTCAAAATTTCATCCATAATTTAAGGGGCGTCTCCCTGATCACCTCCGATTATGTGTTCGTTGTCCAAACACAAAAAATCTTTCTTGAAAGTGTTCGTTATCTTTAATACAAAAATCTTTCGTGAAAGTGTTTATTAATCGATCACCCACTGTATATATATATATATATATATATATATATATATATATATATATATATATATATATATTTCCTTACATATTTGTGACTGATGTAACTATATGTTTACTGACAAACTGGGTTTGGGAGCTCTTGCTACAATCTAGATATTTTTTTTAAGTTGTGATGGCTCTATCCGCGTCCTTCCATTAACAAAGTCCTCTTGTGGGAGGTCTTTGGTCTTACAAAACTATTTTATTCGCAACAAACCACCTGAAGAAGAAACTACGATTATTTCAAATAGGACTGCTATATTTTGTCCAGACTTTTCAAGCTAGAAGGGGAAGAAAGGGAGGAGATATGATAGATTGCTACTGATCAGGTAATACTCAAATTTATAGCGTAATTCAGATACTTGATAATTGAAAGAATAAAAGTGACGATTGGACACTAAGTTTAAATAGTGCTTAGATAACTAGGAAAGTAGATTCTATCCTGAAATAAGTGTGTTGATATTTGTGACTCGTTATTTATCTACATATTGTTTGGATTGGGCTCATCTCTTATTAAAGATTGCTTAAACTTGTGTTGTTGATAGTGTGATAAATAAATTAAGTGCTTTTGGGTAATATTGCATGATTTTGGAAAAAAATATTGCATGTAAGTCGTAAATTTCTTAGGAGTTTGGTAATTCAGTAAAATTGCAATAAATCGATAACTACTTCGTTTTCGTGAACGAAACTTTCTTGCTTTATTTTATTTATGCAATGCCTGCTCTGAAGCACAAATTCATTGAATATGCCCTTTCACGTTACCATTGATATAATGATAGACAACAAAAAGCGTTAAAAGTACGTTTTCCGTATGCAATATGTTTCATAACAAATGAAATAGAAGGTTTTGTAAGTAATTAATCATATAAGGAGTACAATTTTGAGTCCTTGAAGAACTCAGAAAAAAGGACTCACATTATATTTTCTCAGTAAAAAAATTGTTAAGAATAGCAAATGAAAAAGAAAAAAAGGAATAAATAAATAAATAAAAATCATTGAGTTGCAATTAATGTATTGCGTTAAGTTTTTACACAAATCTTTATCTATAGTTTGGTAATCATAGATTTGTGATTCATTGTGAAATATATTAATAATTACGGTAGTATCCCCCCTACCTTTTCAAAAAAGAATTAATTTTTTTCTAATTCGGTTGTGATTTTTTTTGTATTGTTAATATTTTTCTGACAATACTTTTCGATATAAAAAGAGAAGTATTGAATTATAAGTTGATAATTGAATTGAGTTTATAAATATTTTTAGAACTTTTCACTGATTGAGGTTTTTTTTTAAAATGTATTTTATGTTCAGTGTCATTATTTCCATTATTTTTTCAATACGAACATTTAAATTCAATTTTAACACAGTATTTCAATAGTTTAACTTTTATTTATCAAGTTTTATTTATGATCAAAAGTTCTAAAAGCTCTTTTCCTTTTCAAATTTACGAAACGGCCTTTATTCGAACTATCTTGACTAGACCTGTATGGATCAATACTTTATGGTTCCTTTATCTTCATTCGGTCACAGAAAAGCAAACAATCTTTTGAGACTGCATTACGATTTTTTATTTCTTTTGCTATATTTCATATTTACTCAAAATATTTGAATGTATATAGAGTCGATAATATTTTAGCCTTATTTTATATCTTTTAAAACTCTGAGTTTTTTTAGACTAGTATTTGGATGGTACTTATAATTTATTTTTATCGTTAAGAATATCTATTTGATCGCCATTGCAAATAATATAGATTTATGCAGAAAAATGGTTATTTCTCTTTTATGCGAGGGACCTTAAATTTTGGATTTTTGAACAATTTTACGAACTTCTACAGCCTGTCTCAGAAGTACTTTACAAAATGAGTCATCATGTTAATTTTCATTGAATTTATACAAAAATGAAACCAATCGAACATTATGTTACTAAAGATATACATTCATAAATGTAAGTTTATTTTAGTTTCAAAAAGCGATTATCTTTCATTGTATTACAGAAACACTTTCTGTTTATAAAGTAAGTAATTAAGTATTGTAGTACGTAATGCATCTTTTACTGTTGCGTCCAAATCTTTACTAATGAAGTCAGTGTAAACAGTTTATTGTCTGCGATTGCCGAATAATGCGCACACGTGCAGTCGATCAGACGAAACCCAATACATCTTGGAGAGTTTTCCAATCCATGAAAGAACTTTTTATTAGTTTCGTAATAATAAGCCATTACTTTTTTATACTTTTAGCCTGGACACCCTGTATAGTGACCATTTCTTACCTTATCTTTTTCACATATAGTGTTTATTGATATAATGAGAAGTGGTGATTTAACAAATTTTGATAAAGGTCAAATTGTTATGGATTGAGGCCTGGAAACATCGACTTATGAAACTGTGTTAGCTCCGTTGCTCACAAGTAGTCATGTGAGATTCTTGCGAGTGGCGTGTGAATGGTGAAACGAGAAGCCACCGATCAGCTGTTTGTCATCTAAGGCATTTTGATTGTAGTCTGTTGCGTATTATTTGTCCTGATTGGAGGATTACAACCACGGATATCACTAGGAGCTACAGTGGCTACCCAGACAGTGTGTCTCGACGTATAGCGCAGTGTAAATTACTGCATATGGATATATACAGTCGACACAGGAATTGTGTTCCTTCTGTGATGGCTTGTCATCACCAACAGTGCCTGTAATCAGCCATAAAACAATAGAAAAATTGAGTAACATGGTACAACAAATCCCGTCTTCTGGTAAATCACATTGACGAAAGAATGTACAGACGTCATTTTGAAATGGAAAACCTGACGCCCATAGAGCACAATTGCTTGGACACAAGGTAGTGGTGGTGATATCAATGTTTCCATGGAGGCACTTCTGAACCCGTTATACAAAAGTAGAACAATCATTGACATCTGTGCTCTATGTAAATATTAGTGCATACCATATGGTTCTCTTGGTATCAGTAGTATTCTTCGCCGGTTGATGACGTTTGACAGCAGAGTCAGCAGGGTAATACACCATGTCTTAAGGGCCGGATCACCAGGGAATGGTTCGGAAAACATTCTTTACAATTTTTTGCCATTTCTGGGTCTACAAGATTCTGTTTGATTCAGTGGTATTTTTGTAGGTTATAATGTTATCTGATAGGCAGAGTGAATCTGTATGCTTAAAATTTAAAATAATTTCTTTCAAAAAGTGCAAAAAAACAACCTTATACACGATTTAGAAGTGAAAGTTCTGTACATTTTACATATGTATTTATGATAGTTCATGCATATTTATATAGGCATGTAAATAAGTTGCATATCCCTCTCAAACACAGATTTGAAGTGAAAATACAGCACGAAAACGTCCGTAGAAAATAATGAAAACTGGAAAACAACGAGAAACAGCGTAGATAATAAGGAATGCAGAGATGGACTATAATAACATAACTAGTAGCCGAGCGAATATGATGTAGATCACAAACAATAGAGCATTGTTGATGAGATTTAAAATTGAAGACCTGACTTAGGCCATTTCTCCCTCCTAGTCCTTTTTCACAAAATATTTAATCTTAACCTAAAGTTCGTCCTCCGAACATAGAGATGGCAGAACATGTAAGAAAACCGTTTTGCAGATGTACTCTATCAATGAATGATTACGCTTGTAAGGCTGTTGAAATTATCCACGCTTACTGAAATCAGTCTGGTCATATTAGAAAACCTAGAATGTAGTTCATTATTTTAACCATTATCACTACAGTGGGTACGAGGTTTGAAATGTGTACGAACTGTTCTTCTGAGCCGGCCACGTCTGCTCACATCCTCGAGTGCCCAGGGCTCACCAAGCAGGATTTAGCAGACGATCTCTTGCTGGTGTTGGACCTTCTGAAAGTGTACGATGTCATGGACCTGCAACAACAACAACAACACAGCGGGTACGAAGTGAACGTGTATACCTGTTCGCTGAAAAATGTTGGATGATTGAGCTTGTACTTCTGAACGCGATCACCTAATCACATGGGAATTCGTTTGTTTGCCAGGACTACCTCCGTTGGAGGTTACTTGCATTTCAGCTTCAACATGTTTCCATTGCGATAGTAAACAGTTCCACTGAGGTCGTTTCTTCCAATATGAGGATAAAAATTTGAATTAACAATATAAATTGAATCAAAAATTTGTATAGAGAAAATGAGTTTATAATTAACAATGGCAAGAAACAAAAAATCATACAAATTATAAATGCATAGACTATATTCAACTTTGCTAAACCTCAGATTTTCTCTTGATACACAATACATTCTTTAATAGAAAATTTACCTTGGAAATAACCCTGGTCCACTGTACAAATGAGGTCTCGCTCGTCTGTATCTTGCTAAAGCTCTATGACTCATTCGTATAGGTGAGTTTCCTCCGGATTGATACACTTTATACATGTCGTAAGGATCAAAAACATGGACTAATATTCGATCGCCAAATACTTTTTCCTTGACTATTGGTCCGTATTCTTCGTGCAGTTTTGCATAAGATTTATGTATCCTTTCGAAACTGTAATTACCTTTATAAGTGGAAGAAAAATAAGAACTTTCATTAAAAAAAACCCGTTAACGCTTCAAAAAGAAATAAATTAACAATAAAGCCTCTTATTATATGTTTAAAACACCAATTATCATTTTTTTTCAAAGTTAATGGTATATAAATGCATAGTATGATATTTTTAGATAATTTTATTCTATTGAACGAACTTCAAGATTATAAAAAAAAAGGACCTGCACAAAAATTCTTTCAAGTTCTTTAAATTTTTAAATAATAAAGAAAATAATATTTTAAAAACCGCAATTTAATGGGTAATGTATTTTCAACACTGAGTGTTTTTTCTTAAGACTAATTCTAAGAAATATATAATTTATGTATATTTAAGTGAAAAATATTTCATAAAAACGATTTCCAACTTATAGTTATTGTCTGGATTGAATTAGAATGAAACACACGAAAAACATTCTCCATAATATTTATAGAAATGCATACTAGAAGAAAAAAAACATATAAGGTTGTTGCTACCACCTAATGGGCAGTGCTAGATCGAGATCCATGACATTCATTATGCTAAAGGGCACGTCTATCTTATTGCACGTCTATCGTTAGCCGTAGCTTTGAACAATATGCTGGTGGCAGTACGATTTAGCACATTTCTACTCCATTTTAAGAGAGAAAACACTTGGGATGCCAGGGAACTCCCACCTCTCTTCCCCTTCCACCAACCTCACGAGAGGACCTGTTGCTTGACGGCTTTTTAGAATACTCCCATACTGCGAAGGTACTATACATTTACAAGCATCCATGCTGTTAAGAACAGTTGACTCCTTTCGCCTTCCAGAGATGGCGCCACGAGAACGGAACATTTCTTCATTCTAGACGTTTTTGTGATTGGCGGGAAAATGGAATTCTATTCGTATTCGTGTGTGATGAAAGCATCGTTTTTTTGTGATTGTGTTGTGCAATGTTTTTTTCTAAATGTAACGGTGTGCGTGTGTGTGTTTTTTTTGTAAAATATAGACTGGAAAAGTTCTTTGCGTGTTTCTCAATGACTGATCTTTAATACATATATTTTCCTCAAGCTTTTATAGGAAAAGTACTTAGGTGTCTCAGCATGGAAGAAAGATCGCGGTAAGTCGAAATACATTTACCATCCAATTAAGATGACTGATTCTAATTCTATTCCTAATTCTAATTATAAATCGATTCTTATTCTTATTCATACCACATGCTTTCTCCGGAATTCGAACAGTAAAATAGTATGAAATATTTATATATATATATATATAACTTCTGATTTCATTTTACTCTTCTTTATTTTCTCATGAAACGACAAAGGCGTTACGACTTTTCAATAAGTATACGAACACACAAAGACATAAAGGATAAACGAGCTGAAGTTGTATATACATTTTTACGTGGACGAGTTGGAGACACAAAAGATCGAGATTGCAAAATTTTTTATTTTTTTTTTACCCAGCAGGGAAGACCACGTGACTAAATTGTAACAAGAGCTCTGAAAGGTTAAAATAGGCGGTAAAGATATTTCTAATGTAATAATATTAGTTGATTACGATTAGGATTGGGGCGTTAGTTTTAAACCTAAGAATTAAAAGCTTGTTTAAATATATTATTATAAAAGAATCTAGAGGGGATTATTACAACAAAATTTAATCAAAAATTTCAGTTCCAAACTAAAATTTGAAACCAAAGCAATATGTACTAGATCATGGGATTGCAACCTATGGCACGCGGGCCACATGTGGCACGTGGTACTATTCTCCATGGCACTCTGGACTACTCTACAATTTTGTCAATGTTTGAGGATATGGAAGTTGATAAATTTGTAATGGACCTTTTTTGACAAACATATTCTGAATTGTAGAGATTTACGGAATTACGAAAAAATCTAAAAGATAACTCTAAAGATATATTTGTAGTTATTTTGTAAGTAAGGGGTGTCCAATCCAAATGACCTTGTGGGCCACTTCGGAAAAACATTATAATCTCGTGAGCCGCACATAAAAATATGTACCTTTATATCGGATTTCGAAACAAAAATACATTTATTGGAGTGAGAATTTAAAACAGAATGAATTATTATTTTATTATTATTTTTCATGTATACATACATAAATAATATAATTATGTTTATATAATATAATAATATAATGGTCAAATAATGTTTAAAATATTACAGTGTTGCCATTTTCTTGAAATTTACGGTGTTCCTATTGAATTGATATTTCGCTAATCATTGTTGAAATTTGATTGTGCTGTCATTCGCACACGATTAAGTATACATTGTACTTTACTTTCATCGTCCTGAATATTTTTTTTTATAAACTTTAAAAAACATCTCTGAATGCGTCTTGCTTTTTGGGCACCCCAAACAAAACATGAGAAGGAGAAACGAAAGTCGCACACACAGAGAATAATGTACTATCCATAGTAAAGGATATGCATAATGCAATGCGAAGTTTTTTAAAAAAGTAATTTACTATAGCAAAACCAAATGTAACTGTTTAATAAAATATAAATCTATTTCAATCTAAAGAACATTTCTATTATCAAAAAGGATTTATTTTAAAAGAAAAACAGGTAACAAGGAAACATATTGTATATATATATATATATATATATATATATATATATATATATATATATATATAATTTCCCCTCAAATAAATTTCAAAATGAAAAAACTTATTTAAAAAGAGTCGGTGGGCCGCAACTTACGTATTGGCGGGCCGCAACTTACGTATTGGCGGGCCGCAACTTACGTACTGGCGGGCCGCATGTTGGACACGCCTCTGTTATAAATCATTGAATACTATTTCAGAAGAGATTTAATTGTTTAAAGAGAGAAAATTGCTGTGCTCTGTTTTTCGTACACGTAAGCTTTTCCGCTTTTGTACACATACCTAAGTAAGAAAATCTTTCCTCATATGAAAAATATTTCGAGTTCGCAAAGAAATTTTAACAACTGAATGCTCAAAATCGTGTCAAATTGAAAGTCACAAATTATACCTATTGATTTATGGAGTATGAAAGTAAAGCGGTGCAAGTATTAGGTTCACATTAAAATTTTCATTTATTTTTTTATTTAACTATAATGGAGAGAAATACGTATATATTATGTTATTTATTTCTTATTTTAATAAATATGTTTGCAAATACTTAATGTATCTGCAGCTTTATTTTTTAAAATTTCTGTTGAAGAAATAGCTTTTTTATGTGGTTTATTTTTAGGTAAAGAAATATCTTTAAATAATACAAAATTAATATATACTAAAACTGTAAATATCTATATTATTGACTTCTATTCTCTAACACTATGCATTATTGCGGGAATCGAAATGTTTCAAAAATATCCTACTATGGGGAATCTGAATCATATTGTTAGATTAGTTTGTTCCACCATAGCTAAAAGATTGCCGACCCCTGCACTAGATATTTGTTATGAAATACAAGAGGGAGAAAATCAAATTTAAATATCTGGAACTATATATAAATGTTATATAATAACAATAACGTCTGAGGCCAATTATTCTTTATTCTTTTACCTATTATAGGAAAGTAACGCCATAGGTTTCCAATGATTGGGAGTGGCTTAGGTCCAGGCATTTCATCAAAGCTGCGAATGATTTCATTTGTTTCTGGTTTCTTTTCGACGTTGGTAACAATACGTCTAAAGCTATTTCTACAGGTATTTCCAAACATCTGTAAAAGTAAAATAAATTATCCAAAGTTGCTTTATTTACGATTTATACCGAATTTTGTGGAGTAGATAGCGAATTTAATTTTCTTTAGATTTACTTTAGATAATTTAATATGCAAACAAGCTAAATCAAAATGATTAATGTCTTCTCCGATCGAAAATATGGTATTACAATTTTTTATATTACAGAATTTTCTTTATGTATGTTTTAATTGCAAATAATTTCCTTCTCAGTAAAGACAGATTAAAACTGAACTAAATTGTCTTACTTACGAGATTAAAAAAAATAAGGTACATTTTACTACCCCATTTTCAAAACAAATCGCGGTCTTTTCTTATCAGTATCCGTCTTTTGCATAATATATCAAAAATAGATGAAAAACCAATGAGAACTAACATTTACGATTTTTTTTATGTGTATATTGTGTGTTGTCGCCAATAAAGGCAGCTAGGTGACATTTATGCTGGCGAATGGAAAAGTACCAAAAATGCATACACTCAACATTCTTTAGTTAAAGGTTTACACACATTAAAATAAATGTAAATGTAATTTGATTTGAATCAATATCTTTTTAGTTATAGGTGTTGAAAAAATATATTTTTTTAAAATTCTAATAAAAGTTATACGAGGAAGGTACAATAATATTTTTTAAAGCTTTTATTTAAAAAAAATCACGAATAATAGGATATTAAAGGAAATTCGTCTTTATGTCAAAAATTTCTTCGAAAGCTTTACTGTCATTTAAATATTCCAATAATAATAAGTAAGATGAAAATAATTGTTTTAATGTCTGGATAAATGATACATTTTTAATCAGTTTATATATTTTTCATCTAACAATGCTGGAAATATTTTACATTGTTAAGCATCAAAAGGGATCGTTTATCGACGTGATGTTGACATTCGATTGAGTCTTCGAATCAAATAATTCATACAGCATTTATAAACTAATATCTTTCGCACCAACAGAATGATTTAAGGAGATATCAGTATATTTAAAACAACAATTGTGAATTTTTAATTTTTATATTTCACAGAATAGGATTTTCTACAATTTTCTTATTCCCTTTCTAATAGAGACGACGCTGCATGTTTATCTCAAATCACAATATCATAAAATACGCTTTCTACTTCAAAAAACTCACGCAGAGTAATAAAAAAAGATACATTAAACAGCTTTTCTGTCGTAAATTTTCAAGGTTAAAACATAGAACTGGAAAAAGAGGAAAAAGAAAATGGAGCACAAATGGAACAATATTACACCTTAACTTTCTACCTGTCAGCCTTACGAGAAGAGCGTCGTTCCAATTTTTCACTAATAGCAACGGCAACCTGTGGCTTGACTTTCAAATGCACCTTATTTTCCCTCTCTATCTCTAAAAAAGATAAGAAAATAAAAATTCCATTTAGTGTAAATATCCCCAAGAGTGCCTCTGTGAACCGGTTTTTTACCATGGAATCAGTTTCATACCAAGCAAATCCTTGACTTTGGACAGAAGCTTTTATTCAAAAATATTAAAGAATTCATTGATGAATAAACATGTTTTTCAGACAAGGAGTTCCGTTAGTAATTATTTTCTTCTTTCAATTAACATTTTAAGCTGCATATTTTATAGAATTTATTTTAAAAAATATGGAATTATTTATATACATACATATATTTTAACTTCTGAAATACATAGAACACATACTAAAATCGAATGCTTTTTTTACTACTATCAAGTACAATTAAAAAAAAATTAAGTCAATTCCTACTTAAAATTCAACAAAGAAAAATTTAATTTTAGTTACTTTTTATTAAAGAGTTGCAATTAATATAAGTATGTATATACATCTGAGAGAACCTCAATATTCAGAGACAAAGAAATAAAGCGATTTTCCTCGCAATTTTCCATTTCTCGTTCTAAATGTGATGTTGGACAAATTTTTTTTGTTATTATTTATTCGTTAATTTATTCCATTAAAATAGTATAATAAAGACGAAGTTACATTCTGAAAAATTAGGCTATCCCAGGAGGGATTCGATCCTATAAACTTTGGATTATAAGCCCATTGCGCTACAGGGACAAAACGAACGATTTTCTTTCTATATATGCTGTTGGACTATTCTTTTTGTTGTTACTATTTATTCATTTTTTGATTTAATTAATAAATTAATATTTAAAAAAAAACTGTATTAACATTAAGTGTCATCTACTAAAAGTTTAAAAATATATTTGAACTTGAATGGATGACTTGAAAGTATATATATATATATTATTAAAGAATTGAAAATTTGAATTTAATAAATATATATTAAAAAAAATATATATAGGGAGTGAACTAATCGTAGGAATTGAAAATTGAATGTGCAAGTTAATTAGAATTTTTACCAAGAAAAATAAATGTCTTTGGATAATTTTATAATTAATTAATTCCTAGTTAACACTATTATTTGTTCCAAGAATGTGACTGCATTATAATCTGAATTATATTGTTAGGAATTTTTATAATTACAGTGAAACAATTTTATATTGCATTCGATCAATTTACAACGTTTAATGGATTGATTGCTGAATATGCGATCTCATTGGCGAAAATTGGACTATTTCACGAATAATTACAATATCGATTCCAGGACTTTTTTAAGTTATGAAAATGCTAAGTAGTTAAAGAAAAAAGCTCACAAAACAAACCAAAATGATTAATTTGATAATAGAAAACATTTTCCTTTTTTTCTCACCTTTTTGAATATGAAAGAAATTCTGGGCAACAAATTAATACTAATTTTATTAAATATGCACATAATAAAATCCCGGCATGTCCTGTAATTAGGTGGTAAAAATCTATTACAAAAACAGATTTGTACATTATTTGTACATTACACATATAGAGAACTTTTATATTAATAGAATAAACTTTTTAATGGGATTAGTATTAATTGCTTTTTATTTATCACTTGGGGCAAAACGTTGAAAAACATGGCAAGACAAATTAATTATTTATTTCATTCTCGAACATTAAGGAACTGTCTTAATCTCACAGGTTTCTGACAATTTTTTAATATTTCTTTTTATTCTGCCTGTTCGATTTTGTAGAGAATTTTTTTTCCACAAATCATGTACATATTTTTAATTTAAGAAAACATGAAAAATAGAATATAATGTGATAGATTGTAAGAATGCAAAACGAAGAATTCAAATCTTTTCTTTATAATATAGCTTTACAATAAAGATACAGTTTGTGTGCAAACGATTTTTTGAGAAGTATTAACGAAAGTATTAGCAGTTATTTAAAGATGGTTATTGGGAACTTAATTTGAAGTATTTAATCCGGTATTCTTTTTCAAATAAGAGAGATGAAAAACTTACCTCTTAGAATTCTACCATGAGACAAAAAGTTAACGCTTCGATGACAACAATAATTACCATAAACTGTCTACGACCTAGGCCTTCTAAGGACATAGAAGTGCTTTCTTCTTTTACGGTTCAGGTTTACCAGCTTTACTAGCTTATCGCTAATCTTTTTTTTCTTTTTATAAATTAAGTTTTCTAGAAATTTCTAATCAAAGATTCGCAAGTGTCTGATAAATTGCTTGAATCTTAAGTGTAGAACACCATAAATGCTTGAAAGTATATTATTTTTAACACGAGCAGCCGAAGAACGGAATCCTTGAGATTCTTTTTTTAAATGAAAATGGTTCGGTATATGATTTCTTTTTCTTTAGCTTTGCTAGAAGCGCTTATCTCCCAAGCAAGAGGCAAGGCGCGAAACAGGGTTTTGAGTTGAATGATGGGCAGAGATTGATTGGATAAAACGGGCTATTTCTTTAAACTAAAAAAAAGAAAAAAAGCCATTTTTTTCATGTCAAGAATGATATGCAACGAAAGGCTTCCTGGCTTCTTAAAAATTTGCATTCTTTTTCTTAAACTATCTATTGGTAGGATTTTTTTAGGGAATAAGAGCGTGATGGATGCAGTAAGTTATTTTTATTTTGGGAAACAAAATTGTTTTAAATAAAAAAAAAGTGCTCTTCAATATAATACTTCATTTTTTTTCACTCTAGGCTGCTGAAGTTAAATTTTTTCTGCCTGTCTTGTAGATGGTTAAAAAAACAGTTAATAACTAAGTGAAATGTTCTTGGATAAAAAATATTTTTGAACAACAATAACAACAGCAAAAAAAATGTTTCAAATTCTTATAGATATTTAATTATCGAGCGTGCGATTTTTTTACAGAATAGCAAATGCTATTCTTCTTTAGCCCGAAAAGTTTTTAAAACTCACGTAACTGATTGAGAACATCAAAATAATGTGGAGTAACATATTACAAAATATGTAGAATTCGACGATCAATTAATGATGCAAAAAACTAAATTTGAGATAAAAAAAGATATTGACAACGAAGATATCAGTATATATAATAATTTCTAAATTATGGTTAAAAAGTTGATTCATACTATTCTACTATAAGTGAATCGAAGTAAATTCAATTACAATTTAAAAAAAAGTTCTGTAAACATAAAATACTTTAGAATAAATTACAAAATCGTGTTTTTTTTCTCAAATGAAACTTCTAATTATTCTTAAAGACAATTGTGTAAAGGACTATAATTGAGTAAAGGACTCGTTCTGTACTATCTTTGTAGTACTTACGACATGTGTTAAAACAGAAAATTATTTCTACGACATTTAATTTATAGTAAGGATTAAAACAAATGAAAAATTTAAACACTATTATAATACAAATTCGATTTACATATTTGCACTTGTTGATTACTTGATTTATATTTTACATGTTTATATGCTGCATATATGCACGTAATTATTATTTGTAATAAAACTAAGTAAAGATTACATTTTTAAAATTCATTCAGTTTTCAAATTACTTCATAAATTTATTTTGATATAATAGTTACAATTGCGATATAAAATATTAAAATTTTTTCTGAAATTGTGTAAAATAGGAATGAATGCGTGAATATTAACGTCGCACTATTCAGCTACCCCCAGGGCTTTTGGGCATTGACCTCGACATTTTGAAACATGGTCAAGTATGTAAAATATGAAAACACTCGTGATAAAATATAAAAAAAAATTATTTTTTTGCAAGAGTCATATTTTTCAAAAATAAAAATTCTCGTGACAGAAAAAAAAGTTTTCTTTTTTTATCATTATTTACCAACAGTATTAGTCTTTAAAAGTGTCAATATCCATAAAAAGAAATTCTAAAAGTTTTGATATCTTTGGAGACTGACAAATATCCTGAACTTCAGGAAAACAGTTTGACATCCATAGTTAGGATTAAATAGAATGCAATAATTTTCTTATGATGAATAATTGTTTAAATAATCTGTTATTATCACCGAAGAGTCGAGCTGGAGTCGATTGATTGATTAATTGAATATTAACGTCGCACTTTTCAGCTACACGAGGGCTTTTGGCGACGGTGGACGTAATTTTGAACCATGGTCAAGTGACGTGGACGACACCTGAGCTGGCACCTCCCTCGCCTAACTACCATACCACACCAACGGGAAGACGTTTCAGCTCTCGACAGATTTAACGTGCATCGCTGCCCTACACGGTGGGTCTTTAGTGGTACTGGGCTCGAACTCGTGACATGGCAAGCCATGATCCGATACCTATACCACTCGGCTACCGCGGCCACGGAGCTGGAGTCAAAACAGTCGTTTATTCATTGAAATATTTATGCGGCCGCCGATCCGGTATAGTGATTAGTGACGTTCACTGCGGGCCTGGGTTCGAATCCCAAGAAGACATGGATGTTTGCAAATGTATAGTGCCTTTGCGGTGTGGGGGTACTTCTAAATAGCCGTCGAGGCACAAGTCCACTGTGAGGTGTGAGGCCCTTGACCACTCCCAAGGTGTTTGTTCTCCCTCAAAATTGTGGTGGAAACGAGCAAAATCGTACTTTCTCCTGCATGGAGCTCAAAACTAAGCTTACAACAGGCGTAAATTCCTAGCCCTGAGCCGAGATGAATTTCGTGGACCTTGATCCGATGTTACTGTCGATCAGGTGGCATAAGCAACAACAAAAAGATTTATGCAAGATACTGAATTAAAATTATATCAGAGAAAGTGTTTTAATTGTGTGTGTGTGTATTTATAACTTCACTCATAGTAAAAGATGTAAATAAATATAAAATTAAAAATAGAAAAACATAATTTTTGTTAAAACTAATAAAATTGCGAAAAAAACGAAACTTTTGATTTTGTTTATTTTATTTTTAAAAAAGACTTAAACTTATACGAGAAAAAAGTGTTGTAACTCCTCCATTACATGGCAGATGGCGCTGCGAATGGGTGCGGTTTCAGATATTCCCAAAGCTTTCTTGCAGATCTCAATTTCCCCTACAGGCAGGGAATATCTCCTATTTCTGTGGTGGGAAAATTATAAAAAACGTGAAATTAAAATCTGTAGACATTGTAGAAAAGTTTTTGGCCTTTCTTCTAGCCCATTTTTGCTTATGGCTTCAATTTACCATTATTTAGAAAAAGAAAGTAGAAATGATATTGCGATATAATTAAAAGATTCTTTTTATGTTGACAATGTCGTGGTTAGTGTACAAAATGAGAGATATAACTTCAACGATTCCAAACAATGGCTTGTCAAATTATGTCAAAAGCAGAGTTTGAGCTCACAGTTTGGATTTTTTCCACAAAGCAACAAAATCAGGAAAAAACAAAATGCTCTGTATTTGGCTTTTTATGGAAACCAAATACTGATTTGCATGCTTGCGACCTCAGAAATATTTCAACTAAAATCAATGATGCATGTACTAAAAGGCAACTGTTGTCAATTTTGCAAAAGATATTTGATCTTATCGGCTATACAGCATCCGTAACATTCATCCCAAAACTTCTTATGCAAAAAGCGTGAGAGAATTATAAGCTAACGGGGGATCAAAAACTGCCTCCTGAAATCGTTGAAGAATTTAAAAATTGGCTTGCTAGTTTGGAATTTTTGAAATTGATTCAAGTTCCACGTTATTTTGGGGGTTTAGTTGATGACTCAATTACCACCATACATATGTTTAGTGATGCAAGTGGGAAAGCTTTTGCAGCGTGCGTTTTTTTTGCGAATTGTATGCGGAAATAAAATTCAGATTAAATTAGTTCAGGCAAAATCACGCGTCGCTCCTCTAAAAAGGAATCCCATCACCAAAATGAAAACTGAAATGTCCATTCCAAAACTCGAACTCTTGGCTGTAATTATCGGCACTCGTTTTGTCCAGAGCATCAAAACATTATTAAACATTCACAATATTCAAACTTTCTACTAGACTGACTCAAAAGTCATGATTTGTTGGATCACAAAATCAGGGACTTGACAAAGTTTCATTCATAACAGAATAAAATAGATTCATTCCAGTTCTTCGAAGGAAGCCTGGTATTACGTTCCATCACAGATGAACGCAGCAGACATCCCATCCAGAGGTTGCAAAAAACAAACTCTCTTTAGTCTTTGTTGGTGGGAGGGCCCCAAATGGTTGAAAAACCGTGCTTCCAGGCCAGAAACTCAGGATTCTGATTTCACAGGTGCTCTTGAACTTGCTACTGAAGAGATTACCTTACGACAAATATGTCTCTGAATGCTTCTGACTCTAATTCCTTCGAGTGGACTAAACGCTTTTCAAAGTTTTCTTCCATCGTTTGACCTTTAGCCTATGTGAAACGATTCCTTTCAAATGATAAATCAGCAGCGAACGATAGAAAAGACTCTTTGCTCAAAGGAACTCCTAGTGAAAAAGAGCTCGCAAAATCTGAGCTTGAAATTCTTCTTTTCATTCTGAAAGATACCTTTGGCAAAAATCGTCGACTCATACAACCGAAGTTTGTGGTTTACTTTGATTCTGAAGGCCTTCTCAGGGTGGAGACAAAGCTTTTCTCTACAGATGATGGATAATACTTTAGACGTCCTATTTTATTACCTGACAAACATGAACTTGTTTTAAAGCTCAATCAAATTTATAAACATGCAGGTGTCCAAACACTTGTTATTGTCCTTCGAGAAAAGTGTTGGTTATTGAGATCGAGGAAAACTGTCTGATCAAATTCGTGTTCAAATGTGTAATTTGTCAAAGATTCAAGTCAAAACTGTCCACTTCTGTGTTTGCACATTTTCCTGAAGAGCGTATAAGAATGTCAGCAGTGTTCAAGACAACCAGAGTGGACCTAGCTGGTCCTCTTCTGTGAAATCGTGACAAAGTGTGGATCGTAATTTTCACATGTGTGGTTTACCGGGCCATCCATTTTGAACTTGTCTTGGGCATCTCAACACAAAGTTTTCTTCATGCATTGAGAAGATTTATTTCACGTCGACTTTGAGTGTAAAATAATTTACTCAGACGATGGCACAAATTTTGTGGGATTCAACAATGAACTTCAAAACATCGATTGTAGTGCCACCATTGCTCTCTCTGATTTGAAGAAGATCTCCTGGAACTTAAACCCTCCGACCACCGCTTGGTGGGAAAGGGTGGTCCGAATACTAAAAGAATTACTGAGATGTAATTTGGGAAAAGCTTCTCTTCAACATCATGGGCTTCACACCATCATATGTGAGTGCAAGGCTCTTCTACATAGCAGACCCCTAACTTACCTCTCGGAGACCCCTCCGATTTGGTACCCATTAATCCATCTCTATTTTTGCAGGACCAAACTGATTTCTATGTTGAAGACTTGGACCAGAATGATTTGCAAAATCTTCGCAAACGTGCGAGACTTCTTCACACCATAAAATATAAACTGAAAACTCGGTTCTAAAAGGAATATATCTCAATTTTAAAACAGACAAATAGTAAGCTACAAACTCCACTTTCTGTTGAAGACATGGTATTAATCAGTCTGGGTAATAAGAAACGTATATATTGGCCTTTAGCTAAAATTATCGAATTTTATAAAGGGCGTGACAATACTTCCGCGTTACAAGATCGAAAACTTAGAGTGGTGAAGTGATACGGCCGATTCAATGTTTGTGCCACTTGGAAACTTCAGGTGAAATTGCTGAAATTATGAAAGAACCAATAACCACCAGAAGTGGTAGAGTTATTAAGCCTAAGATTTGAACTCATATTTTGAACATTTTCTCTTGAACATTTAATTTGTGTATTTTCATTCCAATTTGTGTTTAACTTTTCTAGATTAATTTGTGAATTACTTTTTAAAAAACAAATGTATAATTTTTGCAAAGGTAATGAACATTTACATTTTGAATTTTAGATTCGGTTCTTAGTGTTAAGTTTTTCTCCATCAATTTATACATTGCTTTTTAAACGTGTTTAATTTTTTAGAAATCTGAATTTTTGTGTTTAAGTGAAACTGTAACTTTTTGTGGGCGGAGGTTGTTTTAACTCCCCCATTACATGGCAGATAGCGCTGCGGATGGACGTGTCACTCTTTGTTTTTCCCTGTAACCCAGCGTTTCTTAAACTGTGGGGAGCACCTCCCCTGAGGGGCGTGATAACGAGAATATCAAAAAGTCGAAAATAAAAGATTTAATAAAATTGCAAATTTATTGAAAGGAAGAAAAACAAAATGCATTCTGACAAAATAAAAGTAAAATACATTAAAATAATACATACTTATAAGTGCATCTGTACTGCGTAATGCATTTTATAACTAATTTATCAATACTAAGTTATGAACAAGATTAATAATTACTACTGACTCTCATTGGCTTGTCATATAAAAATTATACACAAAATTTAATACATATCTCGATAATTTGTACGATTTATAATTAAATTCATACTGTAGCTTTATCATCAATGTTCGTTATTTTTTAAATCAATTCATTATTATTGTATGGAGGGGGCGATGAAAATTATGATTGAAAATTGGGTCGCACGCATTGAAAGTTTGCGAAGCACTGCTGTAACCGTTCATTCACTTGTTTGTTGTCCTCTGTTGTGCGTTGCCGCTGCGCTGAATAAAAAACTACTAAAAGCATCTTTGGATTGTCACTGGAATATATCACTCAAACTTATAACCCTACTCGTGTTCTAATAAAAAGTATACAACCGAAATATATTTTTCTTCAGCAGAAAAATTTTATTCCAATAATATTAAACTTATTAACTTAAAATAACAAAGTTTATATTCTTTTGAAGGCTTTCTTACTTACCTATTCCAGCTGAATAATTACAGAATTTACCAGTTAAATAGTTTTAAATATATAATAATTACAAATATACATATATGTACTGAGTGTTTTTTTTCCAGGTATAGAAGTTTAAGTTGGCACTACTTTCCAAGATGGCGACCGATTTAACAGCTGTCAAGTGATTTATTCTCAGTTTGGTTTTTGCAATTTATCATGAATAGACTCACGCCTGAACAACGCTTTCAAATTGTGCAATTTTATTTCGAAAATAATGGTCGATTTTCATAAGTGAATTTTGTTTAGCGATGAAGCGCACTTCTGGTTGAATGGCTACGTCAACAAACAAAACTGCCGCATTTGGAGTGAAGCTAATCTAGAAGTGTATGTCGAAACACCGTTACATCCAGAAAAACTGACTGTTTGGTGCGCTTTATGGGCTGGTGGAATCCTTCTTCAAAAACGATGAAGGCCACAAAGTTACAGTCAATGGTGATCGGTATAGAGCCATGATTACTAACTTTTTCATTCCTGAATTGAACAATCATGATGTCCAGGAGCTGTGGTTTCAACAAGACGGCCCAATATGTCACACAGCTCGTACCACAATCGATTTATTGAAAGACACGTTTGGTGACCGCCTAATTTCACGTTTTGGACCTGTGAATTGGCCTCCAAGATCTTGTGATTTAACACCGCTAGACTATTTTTTGTGGGGCCATGTAAAGTCATTGGTCTATGCGGATAAGCCACAAACGCTTGACCATTTGGAAGACAACATTCGCCGTATTATTGCCGATATATGGAAACAAATGTTGGAAAAAGTCATCGAAAATTGGTCGTCCAGATTGGACTACATGTGAGGCAGCCGTGGCAGTCCTATGCCAGAAATCATATTTAAAATGTAATGCCCCAAGATTATCTTTCGAATAAAAAAAATTCATGTCAATCGAATAATACATCGTTGTTTTATTGCAATTTAAAGTTCTATACCTCTCAAAAAAACACCCTTTATATATATATATACTTCTTTAGCACTGTAGGTTCTAGTACTTCTTCACTTTTATTTTACACTCATGTCTATAAATTAAGGATAATGAAGTTCCGGCAAAGAAAGAGATAGAAGCAAAACAAATTTGACTTATTTGTAAAGTCTATTTATTAAACAAAAGGTAAAGAGCAAAAAAGATGCTATATGTTTGACATAATTAATAAAAATTGCGATTTTTACTCCTTGGAGCAAATTTAAAAAAAGAATCTATTTACAAAAAACAGTATAACATGGTTAGTATGATAGTTAAAACGGAGTATGTCTCCCTGACGATGCAAAACAGGCCTTACAATGCCTAGGCATGCTGAGTATTAAATTATCAATCAGATCTTGGGGAATATTACACCACTCATCGAGCAATGCCCTCCGAAGTTTTGGTAGACAGGTGGGAGGGGTTTGACGGTCTGCAATTCGTTGGCCAAGCATATCTACACATGCTCTATTGGATTCAAGTCCGGTGAGTATGCTGGCCAATCCATACGGGTGATATCCTCCGATTGAAGGTATTCGTCTACAATGTTTGTATGGTGAGGACGGGCGTTGTCATCCATAAACAGAAATTCAGCCCCCATGGCACCCCGAAACAAACGTACATGTTGTTCCAAAATGACATCCCGATAGATGTGGCCTGTCATCGTTACACTCTAAATATGCAGGTCAGTTTTGGAACCAAGAATAATTCCTCCCTGAATGAGCCATCCTGCACCACCGTAACGGTGTCAGTCAATGGTGTTCTCTTGGTGGTAACGGGTATCTGGCACTCTCCATATTAAAGTCTGGTGAGAATCAGACTGCAAACTAAACCTGGACTCGTCGGAAAACATCACACAAGACCACTGTTGTGGTGTCCACAATGCATGCTCTCTACTCCAGGTTAATCGCAGGTGACAGTGAGTTGCGGTAAGTAGAACACATCTGACAGGCCTACGAGCATATAAACAAATGTGCCCTTAGCGTCTGTACACGGTCTGCCTTGAAACTGTTGTACCGGCAGCTAAAGAAAGCTGAAGAGACAGGTCTGATGCTTTGCTCTGTCTGTTTCTTTTGGCAGTAACTGCCAAATAGCAGTCCTCATTGAGCGTGTAACTTGGGAGCGACCTGTGTTGTAACATCTACTCACATTACCATAAACTTGGATTCGTTGCCAAAGCCTGGAGATGACACTCTGGGCGATTCCAAGTTCCTCGGATACTTCCAGCTGGGTACGTCCACATTCCAGTCGTCCAATCATTCTATCACGTAAAAAATCATCCAAATGCTTCTTTTGTGCCATAACTATGCGGTTATTGCACTGAAAAGCTTTTAAAGCACTCGTGAACAATTTTACTTCTTTAATGCAATTTCGTATATACCCCTCTCTTACACTGTCGTCCTTGTGACGTACTATCCTCGCCATCTGGTGGTTTGCTGTAATTTGCATATTCTTCTTCAAGATGTGTGTGATTTTTATACACGTGAAATTTTTATTTTAGAGTTCAGTTTCTGTGTGATTCTGAATTATCCTTAATTTTTGGACATGAGTGTATTATACTATATATATATATATATATATATATATATATATATATATATATATATATATATATATATATATATATGAAGAAAGTTCAATAACACTATTATTATATATAAGTTAAGTTTTGTTTCAATTTTATCTGTAACTTACTGTAAATAGAAAGAGTATCACCAGCAGGTATTTTTGAGTGAATAGTTTTTCTTTTAAAACTTAAAAGTAAGAACCAAGTTAAAGTTAAAACCAAGATCTGTAAGAAGGGAAAAATAAGATAAGATTTAACTTCTGCTGTTTTAAACCGGTCTCATATATTTAAAACATCGATCAGAGTTCATAGAACTCAATAATAAATGGATCTTGGAAGTCAGCTATTTGAAAGGTATTGAAAACTAATCAAAATGGAGAAATATCCGCCGTTGGTAAGTGTTGTTGGGAAGTTTCTTTGATGGATCAAATAATTTTAGATTAGTCATATAGAAATATTAAAACTGTTTTGACATTTGAAAAAAAACCCAATCAACTCAAAATTTGATAAATAAGAAGAGAAAATACAATTCGGTTAAATTTAATTGCAGAAAATTAATTTGTGAATATTTAAAATATATTACTATAAAAGAAAAACACTTATAATCATTATACATTGTATCCACTATTTAATGAAATTTTTTCTTTCCTCAATTGAAAAGAAGACAAAACACCCCATTTAACGAATAATAAACCCCGAACTAACAAATTATTTCAGCAGCTATAAAAAATGTTTTTATTGGTTCGTATTAAAAAATTGGATTTTTTTTCAAATGACTTAAAAAGACTTTTTCTTGTCAGTAGCAAATTTCAACGAGAAAGAGTGAAGTCCATTACAGTTGAACCTGTTTTTGTGCGGTAGATAGGGACCGCATAAAAATAAACACACAAAAACAGTATTCAAAAAATTCGTAAATTCTTACATATAACGAACTAATTAATGGAAATACTACAAAATTTTTTTTTACGCGGTGATAGGAACCGCATAAAAAAAGTAAGTCGCATTTATAAAATTAGCCAATTATTTACAAAATTTATGTAAGACGACTTCCATAACAAAATAAATAATTAAATATTACGCATGGAAACATTTTAAAAACATAGTTTTTCATTGCATACATGGATAAGTTTTCAAAATGCACATACATAATTCTTTGCTACTCATCGTAATCCAAAGAACTGTGATGAATAAGTTCAAAATCGCTTTCGACACTTGAAGATACAATTTCAATTGGTTCATTTTTTGGCAACATAAAGTAAGAGATTAGTTTTTGTGACGAAGGTCGGGTGGTCTGTTGCTTGTAAATGTCACGATAACCAGATATACATGATTGAAGACCTTTTTGGAATTTTATACTCCTTTCTTAATTGGTATCTATTTTAAGAAAAAGCTTTTGCAATTTGTTGGAAAGCTGGATACCTGCATATTTTTTTCCGCTCTCAAAGAATCCGGTTCTTCTTGTCCGTCTTCATAATCTATTAGATTATTGATTATGTCAGTCATTGAAAGTTTCGTCTTCAATCCAGCGTGGGCTGCTGGAGCGTTGAGAGAAAGCAACTGAATGCGCGTTGTCGGGAGACTGTTTATAACAAATGAACAGAGCGTCTTGACATGTCTACATTTCAATGGCTTAACATGCACCCTCCCCATCACGGGGGGAAGGACTCTAGAGGCCCAATGCCTGACTAAAGCTAAATATGTATTTTCCCAATTTATAAAATATTAAAGGTGAAACCTGACTTTCAGGGAGGGAGGGGTGTCCTAACATTCTCCGTTACACCACTGGTAAATAGATAGAAAATATTACAGTGGCGCCAAAGCCATTGAATTCATACACCGCATTAAAAAAAAGAATGCACATAAAAAATCGCATAAAAAAGACGGCATTAATAAAGTTTCTACTGTATTAGACTTTACAGAAGCAGATGTGTCATGAGTATAATCTATCAAGCAAGTCTTGAATAGGATAGAACATTCCAACCCACAATGCAGAGAATATCTTAAGATTTTAAAGCCCTCGTGTAGCTGAGCAGTGCGACGTTAATATTCAATCAATCAATCAATCAATCAATCCAACTCCCTTTAACGATTATAGTACATTACCTGGTATACCTGTTCTTCGCACGGGTGAACTGAAAAATTAAACAATACAGATTGAAGGATAAAGAAGTTTTTAATGAGTTAATTTTACGTGAATTGCGAAATAAGCAAAAAAAGCTTTTTGCATATCTCAGCTGAACAAAGAAAAAAAACACACCTTTGTTAAATTTTAAGTCTGTAGATCTAAAAACTGATAAAAAGGATTTTTTTTTAAAATTTATAACTCCCCGTAACTCTCTTGAGGGTCGATTTTTGAAAATACTATCCTAAGCTGATCTCCGCTCAGCAAAAGTAAAACATTGTTACAAATTTTGTGTAATGAACACTTAAAATAGTGAAAATAATTAATATCTGAAATTGTAATATATTAATGTTAATTTCTGTTGTCATTATTTTATGTTCAAAATTGTAATATTCGCAAGCAACGCCGTTTCTTAAATTATAATGGTGACTCAATGAAAAACAGCAAAATGTTGGCGATAGAGTCATGTCTAACTACTTTCATAGCTCGAGTTTTATTAGAGCTTTGAAAGACCCGTCGTGTAAGGAAGCGATGCCCCTTAACCCTTTATCTACCGCATTATAATTTACTGCAGTTTTTTTCATGTAATATTTTTTTATCACTACATTGAAAATTAAGGGATAATCAAAAACAAATACTCAACTTTGGGAAATTTATTCCGTTAGAGCTAATTAATTAATTAAAGATATTCCACTGTAAATTTAATTATATACACCGTTCACTTAAATAAAATAGTCAAATCATTTTCTAAGGTCTTTATTAACATACAAAAACCATAGGACACTTAAATTTTGACATTAACTTATGTTTCGAGATAAAAGTGATAATCTTTGCAATCCGCTGAAAACGCCGTCAGCTGAAAACGTAATTTCTGCTACAAAACTATTCACATTCCCCACTAAAATATTCATCATAGAACGCGTGGTACCATATATCTTGGAAGAGTGGATTTCAAAGGATATTCCTGCTAAGTATTGGTAGAATATTCCTGCTAAGTTGATGTGGTGTGGTAGTTAGGAGAAGAGGGTGCCATCTCAGGTGTCGTCTACATCACTTGACCATAGTTTAAAATTACGTGGTCCGTCATTAAAAGCCCTCGTGTAGCTGAACAGTGTGACGTTAATATTCACTCCCTCACTTAAAAAAATACAGTACAGTAGTTATTATTATTTTTATACTTAAAAATGCAATATCTGCCTATTAAATTAAAACTATTGCGTTATAATTAACTGCTAAAGACAAACAAATTGGGCAAATTTGTCCAAATGTTGTAGTGTTAAAGACAAAGTTATTCACTTTAAGTACCAGAAGCGATAAAAGTATTTATTTTGATATAAGAATCACAATTTCTTACTATCAAATGTGCTTGAAAAAACGTGCATAGGAATAAATTATCAATTTTTATTGTATGTATGGTTCACTATTTTGGCGTAATGGTTTACACATGAAAAAAATCAATAGTAACTATTCAAATAAAGATAGATTTAAAACAATCTCTCCCTGCAAAACTTAGTTTTATTCTGAAATAAAAAAAATACGGATTACACCGATCAGACAGGAATAAATTGGAAGCGAGCGTCTTGCGTAGACAAAAAAAAAAGTGTTTCTTCACAAATAAAAGATAGATATATGCTGTCGTGGGCTTTTTTGCGGCGCACACCAGAATTACTTGCAGATGGCAGAATCTTTTCCTACTTATTTGACAAAAATCATTATATTTTGGACACTTCCCACAATATCTTTATAAATTATAGCCTATGTGTTATTCAGGTTTATAAGCTATATTACTGTAAAGTTTCATCAAAATTCATTTTGTTGTTTTTGCGTGAAAGACGACCAGAAACATCCAAACAAACTTTAGCATTTCTAATATTAGTAAGGATTTGATAACGGACTGGCAATCTGTGCAATTTAAGTTGTGTAAATTGTTGATTTGCTTAAGCCAATGAATAGCAATTCTATTTCAGGAATTGATAATGAAACTTCTATCAAAACTTTTACATTTTTTAATGGTTTACATTGTTTGGAAAGTATGGAAACATGCCTCTGTCTTATGCATCATGATGCACATGATGCAGTATTTTCTTCACTGCATGAAGTCGAAAAATAACTATTTCGACTCAGGAATCAGAAAGATTTTTAAACATCTATTAGTCAGTATTTTAAAATTTCCGGTTAACTGGTCCGAAAAAAAATCACTAAAAGTATTTTTAACTGTTGAATAAAAAGTGTGTAATTTCTAACTACGGATATTTTTGGGGTGTAATTGCTTATAGAATTTCAGAAAGTAAAGTGCAAAAAATTATATCCTTTTTTTAGACCTCTATATAACGAATAACCCTGAATAAACAAACAAATATTCGATCCGATTAATTCGTTAAAACCGATGTTCGACTGTATTTAGAATAGATATTTATTGGATACATATTTCATTGGATTCAAACCTTTTTCTATTGGTAAAAAAGGTACTTAAGGAAATTTATGTGTTGCTTGGAGATCCCATTATTTCTAATAGGTATTCATGGGACTTGCAAAAAGTGAAGTTAACGTCTGATACATCCTTTGACCATAAAACAAATGTGTGAGAAATATTGTTTTACTAAGCAATGCGTGTGCTTCTCTTAGCTATACATTGCACATTCAAAAAACCAATTACAATAAAAGCATATTTTTAGTGTGTAACTGCAGACAAAAATATTATTTCACGATTATTTGTAATTGTAATGCCTCATTTAAGTGAATATCTGTCGGAATAACTGCTAACATCTAACAATCAAAGAAGCATCCTTACATATTTGTTTCATCTACTCCAAAAAAAAATTGTGAGTTTGTGAGAAATAATTATAATAATGCTAATAATAAATACTAAGAGCGACAATAATTTTAGTTTAGTCGATTAATTTGATGAGTTTCTTAATATTTATTCAGATGAAGAAAAACGAAATAAGTTTTGAAACATTTTTTAAGATTACTTGAAAATTAGAAAATCTAATTTTATGGTTTCTTTTTTCAAATATATGTATTTGTAAAAATAGTTTATATGCACAATCTGAAGTGGCTATACTTGAAAAGAGTATTATGGCCGCGGTAGCCGAGTGGTATAGGTATCGGATCGTGGCTTGCCTTGTCACGAGTTCGAACCCTGTACCACTAAAGACCCGCCGTGTAGGGCAGCGATGCACGTTAAATCTGTCGAGAGCTAAAACGTCCTCCCGTTGGTGTGGTGTGGTAGTTAGGAGAGAGGGGGTGCCAGCTCAGGTGTCATCCACGTCACTTGACCATGGTTCAAAATTCCGTAGTCCATCGCCAAAATCCCTCGTGTAGCTGAACAGTGCGACGTTAGTATTCAATTAATCAATCAATTCAAAAGAGTATATGGCAGGGTCCGGCAACCTTTTAGCTATGGCGTTCTAAGCATATCTACCAATATGTTTCAGCGTGAGACACAGTAGGATATATTGAAAATATTCGATTCCTGCTATAATGCATGCAGAGTTAGAGAATAGAGGTCATTAATATATGTTTGCAGTTTTGTTATACATTAATTTTGCATCGTTTACAAATATTTGTTAACAAAAAGTAAACAACATAAAATATTATTCTTTTAATAACAATGATAAAACATTAAAATTGTACATATATTATGTACCTTTTAAGCATATTTATTAAAATAAGAAATAAACAGCATAAAATATAAATATTCCCCTTCAATATTTTAAAATAAAATAATACTCTTGTCACTGCAGCGCTCTACTTCATCTCGTAATATCAGGGGCATAATATTTGACTTTCAATTTGACACGACTGTGAACATTCAGTTGTTAAACAGCTTCTTTATTGACTCAAAATACTTTTGATATGAGAAAAGATTTGCTCACATAAATATGTAGAATCAAAAGCGTAAAGCAGAGTACAGGGAATTTTCTCTTTTCAAATAATTAAATATCTCTATATATAGCCATGACATTCAATAGTTTACAAATCAGCTGTAGATTTATCTTTACAGTTATCTTTCAGATTTTTTCGTTATTCAGTAAATGTCCGTAATTCTGAAGATCTTTGTCAAATATGAGCTTCTTTGTACTCAAAAATTGACAAATTTGTAGAGCAGTGTAGAGCAGGGGTGTCAAACACGCGGCCCGCCAGTACCTAATTTCCAGCCCACCACACAATTCTTTTCATAAATTTTTAAACATCAGCATTTTCAAGTTTTTGCATTTTGAAATTTAGTTGAGATGAACCTTAGTTATGAATTTACACTATATTTGCATGTTGCATATTCTCGTTTTAAAAGAAATCCTTTTTGATAATAGAAATGGTCTTTAGATTAAAAATATTCTTTTTTATATTTCATTGAACGTTTTAATTTAATTTTAGTGTAATAAATTATTTTTTATTAGATACCGAAACGCACTGTGTAGATATTCTGAACTATAAATGGTACCCTGTGTTATGAATATGGATAAGAATTGATTTATAATTAGAATCTAGGAATCGAATTAGAATCACTCATGTGAATTGGATATTCAATGTATTTCGACTTACCGCGATCTTTCTTCCTTGGTGGGACACCTAAGTACATTTCCTATAAAAGCTTGAGGAAAATATATGCATTAAGCTGAGTCATTCAGAAACACGTATTACTTGTCAAACTATATATTTTGCAAATACACACGCACACCGTTAGGAAAACATTGCACAACACAATCACAAAAAAAAAAAAAACGATGCTTCCATCACACACGAATGCGAATAGAATCCCATTTTCCCGACAATCACAAAAATTTCTAGAATGAAGAAAAGTTCCGTTCGTGGCGCCATCTCTGGACGGCGAAAGGAGTCAACTGTTCTTAACACCCTGATTCTACATGAGAGCGACTTCTATTTTTGTTCTGTGTCCAATTAGCAAGAGACAGTCAGTGGTCTTTTTCAAAGTTTAAACAAAAATATTTAAGATGGTTTATATAGTGCAATGTATACTTAATCGTTCGCGAATGAAAACACAATCAAATTTCAACAATGAGTAAAAGAGATGTATTAAAGAAGAATGCCGTAATTTTTGAAGAAAATGGCAATTGAGATATTTTTTGTGTTCAAAATAAGATTAAAATATACCTGATATCTAAAAACTCTATTTCAGTTGCTAAGGAATATAATCTCAAAAATCACTAGGAAATCTTGCAGCAAACTATGACCAATATTTTGAAAAACTTTCTGCAGACAAATTGTCCGAAATGAGATCAATTCTTCAAAAACTATACAACTGCTGTTTAAGTTATATATTATTACATTTAATCACGCAAGCAGATCGAAATCATTTACTAAAATGGAATTTATTAGTTATTGTTTATTTAAAACAGCGGAATTATTACGCCCAGTCGAAATATTGTATGTAGCAGAGTTAATAAAATAGTCGAGAATTTAAGAAATCAGCATATATATACAATTTAGTAACATCAACATTTCAAGGCTACTTTACTGCACTATAGATGGAAATACAGATATTCGAAATTTAGCTTCGCTAGACGTTTTTTTTTCATGGATATAATGTTGATTTAAAAATAAGTGAAGAACTTTTGGAAATATATCATTTATATATTCAAAATGTAACTTTTGGAGCCGATATTTTAAATATACTTATAAATGTTTTGAAGAAATATAAGTTACTATTGGAAAAGATGGTTCCTCTTACATTATGGTGCCCCTACCATGAATGGTATTACTAAAAGAATTGTTGCAAGATTAAAAGAAATATGCAAACAGCATGGCAATAATAATTTTGAGCATTTTCATTGTATTATTAATCAGCAGGTATTGTGCTCTAAAGTTTTAAATGTAGGACATGTTTTAAAAATAGTCACTATAATTGTAAATTATATTCCAGAACACATATACATTTAATCATCGTCAATTGGTTTCATTCCTGGAAGATATAGAAAGGGAATAACAACGATCTACCAATTTATATGAAAATTCAATGGCTTTCAAATTATGAAGTGTTAAAATAATTCTTCAAATTGCTGAACGAAATCATAATTTTCTTGGAAACAAAAATATTATGAATATGCTGAATTAAAAGATGGACAATGGATAAAGGACCTGGCTTTCTTAGTTAGTATTAAAGTCATTTTAATCAACTCAGTTTTAAGCTTCAAGGCGAAAATCATGTTGTTGCAACTCTATTGAATTATATTAAAAATTATTACTTTGACGAAAATAAATAGAACAAGAAAACTTGTCTCACACACTCTAAAAGCTATCAATATCTGAAGATTAAATTCCTAAAATTAAAACACATACTGAATACACTCACAAAATTAAATTTCTTGAGATGGAATTATTAATTCTAATTTTAAAACCTGTAAGCTATAATTTCGCACTTTTACTTCATCTCTATCTATTGATATTGAAATTGTTGATGAAAGCTTACAATTAAATTAATTGAAATCCAATGGGATTCTTTGTTGAAGCAAAAGTCTTTGGAAGTTGGAATTTTAAATTTTTATGCATATTTATATCAGTAGATCCGTTTCCTAAAATTTATCGCTTGTTATGCGAATATTGGCTATGTTCGGAAGTACTCATTTATGCGGGCAATTATTTTCTTTAATAAAAAACAGTAAAAATTGAGATTAACCCCAATCACCACTTATCGTCAATTTTAAAAATTACATTAGCATAGCTTTTTTAATCAAATCTTGATTAAAAGTACTGTGCAAAAAACGATGCTAAATATCTTCTTAAATTAATTTTAAATTGAAATTCTTTAAAAAAAAATGTAAAATATGTATAGCTTAAGTTTAAAAAATAACATGAAATAAGACCACTACGTATGTATGATAAAAAAAAACATTGAGCTTTACATTGAGTTTAACAATGCATAATACATTATAAAAATCGTATATAATTGATTTTATGAAGATAGTTAACATGCTGCCCCCAACTTATAATAAAATGGACCATATGGCTCTTAATATCATACGAGTATGACACCTTTGGTGTAGAGCATTGGTCTCCAACCGCCGGTCCATGGATCAATACTATCGGTCCGCACAAGAAACATTAAATTATTTCTCTTATTTACTGTTGTATATTTTTCTTGGGTTTGAGATACTTTATATTCCTTGTTAAATCACTTTTCATTAATTTCTTGGTGTAGTTTTTTTTTTATTCTGAAGTCACGATTAAATACAACTAAATTAAAATTATTCAATGAAAACAGTCTAAAATATAAACAATCAACATCCTCCCCTTTAGCGGGATGCGGTAAAATTAGCAAACGTTGAACGGTCCGAGGCGATAACACGGTTGGGGAACACTGGTATAGAGTTCCTCAGAGAATTGTGCTGCCTGCGAAATGTGGCACGCGTTCCTGGTGGTATGGTCATTTTAACTTAGTGACACGTGGCGACATCTTTTGTATATTGACTCAATTAATCTAACCGCAATGTAGCAGTTTACAAGAAATTAAGGGCGCATTGTAAATTCGTCGAAATCAATTTTACAGAGAAAAAAGTAGTATTATCTAATTATTTGCTATTTTTTAGACAGAATAATTGAACAATATTTTTTTTAAAAAAAATCCTTTGTTTCTTTCAAACATGTTTAAAGCAAATATTTTTTAAATATTAAGAATGAATTATTTTTTCGTAGGGGATTCGGAATATAAGAAAACTATATTAATTACAAAAAAAAACCCCTAAAATTATTAAAGAAAATGGAGTATAAATACGAATAATCTCTTTGAGTTAACACGAATTTTTTTATGAATAGATTTTTATAAGTCTTATCAATAACATGATCAATAATATTTTTATGAATTTGAATTTGGTAAATTTAAAAATACATTACAAATTATAAAATTACTAGCCATAACGTTAAATTTTAGCAAATTTTTGAAAATGAAAAACATAAATTCTTTTTTAAACATTAAACATATCATAATTTTGCAAAGTAAACTTTGGGAATCTCAGGCAAAAACTGGTGATAAAAGTGTTACGCGATATCAACTAACACACTACACGTATATAAAATAAAAATTTTGCATAAGAAATAGTGAGAATCAAATAACTAAAAAAAAAGCATGATAGTGTGTGAAAATTAAAAAAAAATTGCTGCTGAAATGTTATGAGTCTGCGAAAACAATCATATCCATAAAATAAAAAGTAATTTTAAATTTGAATAATTTGTGATTATATTATAAGGTATTGTGTTCAAAGATTTATATTCACAAATACTATTTCACTAAACACCATCGGAAAATGAACGTGGAAATAAAAATTTATAATTCCGATCCAGAATATTGTTTGACATGGGAAATAACTTATTAAAATTTTTTATTACGTGTTTATCATTGATTAGAGAAAAAGCTAATTTATAAATTTACAGATAATATTCTATAGAAAAATTACTTCATTATCACATTGAAATCTGATTGTTAGTAATTTCCCTCTCCCATTTTGCTAATAGCAATAGTTTGAAAAAAAAAATTTTTTTTTAAAAAAAGAGGAACAACAACAAAAACAATGAACCTTCTCCCCCACAATTTAAGGATTTTAGTAACTCTTGGTCTTACTTCTAGTTTTACTTTAAGACTGAAGACCTGCCAAATCTTATACGAGCAAATCTATCTAGCCCATTGTCCTCATGATGGCGTGTGTGGTATTTTGTTGGAGAGGGGCAGTTGAGGTGTCGTCCTCGCCACTTGATCCAGGTCCAAAAATACCAGGCACGTTGCCAATATTCCTCGTGTTGCTTTATAGTGCAACGCTAATAAATTCTCACTCTCTGTCTCTCCCTCGAACTTGTCTTACATAATTTCATGAATTGACATTTTCATTAAAATAATTTCTGAAATGAAGTTAGTTTTCATCATATAGAGTTCATCTGTAATTGAAACAAATAATATAAAAACATTCTTTAAGGCAACTCCTACTTAGATCAACAAAGAAAATTTTTATTTTAGCTACTTTTTATTAAGTAGTTACAATTAATATAAATATGTATATACATAGGACATAATCGCAACATTAAGTGGTAATTAGTTATTATTAATTATCATTAAAGTATCGTATTGTCATCCAAAACAATCGTGTATATAAATTTTCAGCTCAAATGAGCGCTTTAAAATTTATTTTGCTAACGATTGAAAATTCCACCAAGATAAATAGAGAGTGTAAGATAGAATAGAGAGATATAGAGAGTGTGAGCTAATAGTAGGAATTGAAAAATAAATAAATAAATAAATAAGAGGAACCGGGTAAAGGAATATTCAGAAAAATATAAGGAACTGCTCTATTTTTTTTCCTGTTCTGCTTCTTAGTATTTCTGAAAGCACAGCTATCTATTGAAAGTTAGGAGAAAAATGTGTGTGTGCTGTTTACAAATGAAATCATCAGCCTAAGTGCCATATGTATTTTTTTATTTCTTTTTCTGCCACTATAACAGTAAAATTTACCTTAGAGCTTCTTAGCATTTCAATGATAAGGGCAGTTTTACCACTTTTCCTTACTACATAGATCCATAAAAATACACGGAAAAAATATTTCCAGGAATCTATCTCAATGAAAAAGTTTGCTTGTCACCGCTGTATATATAAGGAAGCTAACATTACAATGCTTTCTTGCAACTTCTTAAAATGCATTTTAAGGAAAAACAATTTTTAAACTCCAGAATACGAAGAAACCTTTTTTTCTTTTTTTTTTTATCAAAGTTGGACAGCTAATTTAACTAAAAATTTTTCGGTTGAATGTTTTTTTTCAAACGGGCTGCGCATTGGCCCAGTACCATCCCAGGGAGCTGGTATTACTTCTTAATATGACCCAAAACAGGAGGATACCTATTGTCATAATGTAATTTTGACGCCCAGTAACTTTATCTTTTAAAAATTAAAACCTCATCGTATTTAAAGTAATGCTACATAAGACGTCCTCGTCGGATGTCTCTTCACTAATCACAAGGTTCATCTATGGAAGTCAAGTGAATTCTGGAACTTCCAGTTGCCACTCTGTGCAAATGCTCTCGTTCTTTATGAAAAATTTGCCTGTCTCTGCTTACTTTTGGTAGCTAGTTCTGAGTGGGCCCTGCATCAAAATTCCTTCGGAGCCCTTTTATAGATATGAGAGCCCTATTAGTGGGATTGTAGTTATACATGTGGGGTCTCTGTAGAGTGCCCCGTATCATTGATACGGTGCTAGCTACGGCCCTGTCGCCACGCTAAAAATAATCCAGTTTTTTCTATGTATGTGTGTAATCATCAATAGGTATGAAATGCAACTTAAGAAAACGTTTCCATATACTAAACGATATTCCTCATTATCACTCAAATAACAGTTAGAACCACATCCTTACCAACATAATAAAAAATAGATAAAATCCCTCACACACACACTGCTATTTAAATTACACTGGCCTCAAAAAGTTAAGGTACAACATGTTTTTCGAAGCTCACCATAAAAAAAATGGCAGTAACAATAAAATGCATAGTTTACATGAATGATAATAACGAACTTTAAAAACATTAATGCAAAAACGATTGCTACAACTTTTATTTTATAGAAAAGAACGTATATTTATGAGTGAGAGAAAAATATGCAAATATCAAGCTTTCGTACTTTTGTGTGTAAGTTGTGTTGATTTTCAACAGTTGTTGGCAGTTTCGGTGACAATAGTCAAAAGAGTTTAGAAAATGTCTCAGAGACGTCGTTTACCCAATTCGTTAAGGTGGCGGGCAGTTGGATGGATGGAAATGGGATTGTCGCAGGCTGATGCTGCTAGACGTCTCAATGTGTCTTGTAGTGTTGTTCAGCGACTTTGGGATCAATACCAATCCGAAGATTCTGTGTCCAGAAGACCTGTTCCAGGCCGACCACGAGCTACAACACCTGCAGAAGACCGTTTTCTAGCTCTTTCGGCACGAAGGAGAAGAACCACTATTGTGCCGCAGCTCGTTGCAGACCACTTTCAAGCATCAGGAAGAAGAATCTCCGCTACTACGGTGCGAAATCGTCTTCACAATGCAGGTCTGTATGCAAGAAGACCAGTTGTGTGTGTTCCCCTCAACGGACGACAGCGAAGGAACCGCTTACGCTGGGCAAGAGAACATGTTTCTTGGACGCAGCAACAATGGGCTTCTGTGCTGTTCACAGACTCCAGATTTACAATGGAGAGTGATTCAGGGCGTCTACTGATCTGGAGGGAACAGCGCACTAGATACCATCAATCCAACACTGTTGAAAGACACAGTTATAGAGGTGGTGGAATCCTGGTTTGGGCAGGGATCTCGCTCGGTGGCCACACTGACCTGCATGTGTTCCATGGAGGAACCGTAACTGGTCTTAGATTTCGGGATGAGATCCTTGATCCATATGTCCACCCATATGCTGCTGCTATTGGTAACGACTTCATTATGATGGATGATAATGCACGACCTCACCGAGCTCGGATTGTTGAGGAGTATCTGGAGGATCACGGTTTGGAACGAATGGAATGGCCAGCTCGATCTCCAGACCTGAATCCGATAGAACATCTTTGGGACTATCTTGGCAGAGAGGTTGCTGCTTTAAATCCTCCTCCAAGGTCGTTACATGAGCTGAAACAAGGCTTACTCTGTGTCTGGTCTTCGCTTTCTATTCCGGTGTCCGACAACTTAATAAACAGCATGGGAAATCGATGCCGCCAATGCATTCAAGTTAGGGGTGGACACATTCCTTATTAGAACCCATTTTTGTATTGTTTTTATGCCATTTTACCACACAACACTGTGATGTGCTGTTTTCTCCAAGAATGGACTTTTCCGCAGAGATTGCGTTTTTTGTTATAAATTATTTTGCAATACACTTATACAAATTTCTATGACGCATTCAATAAAAAACTATTTAATGCACATATCCTCCAAATTTTTTGCTTCTACATTCATTCATTTGCAAATTAGACACAAAAACCCGGTTGTACCTTAACTTTTTGAGGCCAGTGTATTATTAACTGATTAACAAAATATTAATCACATGTAATGATTTTATAATGATAATTTATATATAATTTATAAATAATGATCGTTTATATATAATTGATTTAGTACTTAAGTTACTTTTTAATCGTCAAGAATTATTCCTGAACATATTCTCCGAAAAACTGATAATTCGTATGACGAATCTGTACGGAACCTTTCCACTAATCTTCTTAGGCGTCTTTTTGGAGAATATAAATTCGCGTTTATTTCCAATCAACTCCAGAAAAGATGAACGGGATATGCAAAATAGATAAGGTATTTAAGTAGAGCGTTGTAAGCTAGCAATGTAGATGATGGAAGGCTATTGAGCCAGAAACTTTAACCGCAATATTAGAGGATTCCAGGATATTAGAATCGTGAAGATGTCGTGCTGCTATTCGACGGAAGTACCAGAAAGCTGATATAGCCAGCGGTAAATATAATTTACGTACGCTTAAAATAAGCGTTAGTTTAGTCGAATTAGTTAAAGTTCATGAACGTTAAGAATTCGAGTACGTGTATTTCTCGGATCGCCTATTTCGGTAGGCCTTACTTGATCTTGAGCGTAATTATTAATTAGTTGCATCATTCGTAATTTAATTTAGTATGAAGGTAAATCCCTTTATTAGAGTGAAAAAAAAAAGTATTATATGTTATTAGAGTTTTTCTTTTTGAGAAATTGAAATAATAAATAAATATTATTATTAAACCAAAATGGCTCTTATTAGTTCTTTGCTTCAAATTAATCTTGGTGTTCAAGGTGAGACCCAGGGGGCTCTCCACACAATCACGTTTGAATAATTTAAGCTTGGTGAGTATTGAATTTCAAATATAACAGTTGGTTTTAATATAGCAGTTGGTGTGACACATAATAAAGATTTTGCGAACTTAAAATACAGAAAATGAGTATTTAACTAAATTTCATGGGGGTGTGGTTTGCTTTTGTAGAAAATTTTTTTTTTTTTCGCCAATGTCGATATATCGATAAAAGAGTCGAGGTGGGGTCTATTTTTGTTAGTGAACGAATTCCTCAAAACAGTCTGTAAGACGTCACTGCGTGCTGTTGATCACATCAGAAAGAATAAACATTTCGTGCATGCATTTGAAAAACATTATTTTCGTATTCAATTAAATCGAAAAATGAATCTAAATCTAAGAGGTCTGAGGATTTTGTCAAAATGTTAGCTCAATGAAAAAGTTAGCTTGTGTCACCGCTGATTCTGGGATTCAATATCAAATAATTTTTCTTTATGTGAATTAAATATTTTTCAAATATATTTACGTTATGAAAATTCACGTAGTTATAATTATAAACTTATTTTATCCTATAGATAATTCGATATCAAAATCCTTTTTCAGTGTCTTCACTCAATGTTCAAGGAACTCCGTATATTTACCTACCTTGAATTAAATATTCTATAAAGCATGTCCATAATTCAAAGAAGCATATCGGTAATTAGTCTAGCTTTGAAAATTGAGACACATAAAGATGTTCAAAAAATTTAAGAAATGCTTAAATTCATTTTAAATTTGATTGCTTCTTTATTTTATATAAATAATCAACCTTTCTGGGTACATTTAGAATGGTTATAACATTAAAAATTTAAACACATTATTATTACTTTCTGATATTGACTGACGAGGGAAAACTAAAAAACAATTGTCGAATAAGTATTCAGATTAAAAAGAAAAACACTTTGTCAATTTTCAAAGAATTTTTAAAGAAACATTGCGTTAATTAGTTTAAAATACACGTAAGCAATTTCTTTTTCTACTTAAAACAGAAATATAAAATAAAGTAATTAACAATATGATATAATGTTTGAAAATATAAAATGTTTTCTATTTTAAAATAAAGCTTAAAGGAAAAGAGGTTTTATGTTAAATTCTAATAAATTATTTTTCTTTAATGCTTATTAAATATTAGATATATATTAAAAATAAAAATAATTTAAATTCATCTTTCATTAAAAACATGATTGTTTTTGTTGCTTATTTCTTTTTCGCTATGCTTAAAAAGAATGGTTGAATTAATCCTCCTGATTAAAGATGACTTATATCTGAAAATAAGTTTTAGGTAACCACTTTTCAATCTTACTTAAGCTTTTAATGAGAGTTTTCTATTAATTTTGTAAAAGAAGAAAAAAATATTTGATTACTTATATATATATATATATATATATATATATATAATTTTAAAATCCCTTTCTATTAATTCTAATAATTTTAATTACACACTTTTTTATGTCAAAATACAATTAAATAACTATTTCTTTTACTTTTGTAACAAAGAAAACAAAATTAAAACCTCGGGGACAAAATTCACTTATTTATAATAAAAACAAATTTTTTTTTAAAATTATTTTAAGAAAACACTTTTGAGTTAAAAAATTTCTTCAATTATAATGGTGTAATTGTGTAATTCCTTACAACATTACATTTTAGTTATTCAGATTTAGTTATTTAGAGAATTTCTTTCTGTAATGTCTGAACCTAAGATTGTAAAAAATGTTTAAAACCACAACTCTAAACTCTTAGTGTTGTGGTTTTATTTACTTCATGCAAATTTAAGGTGATTGCGCGCTTTTGAACTAATAAACAAATATAAAGATTTATTTTTTCATTTTCTATCTTCACAACAAGAAATTATCAAATTGAATAGCTAAGCAATTGAACATTTTACTCTATACATTTTCAATTCTGCTCAATTCGAGTAATGCAAAATTCTGAGGATAATTGCTTATTCATTTTTAAGGGAGGTATATTTTTTATTTATTGAATTTTCAAATATTTAATTGAAAGTAAGCAATATTTTCTTTACGGTACATTAGGTTAAAACTATGTGAAGATAAAATAAAATTATAAATATGAATTTATTTTTGCAATTCTGCGCTAAAATCCTTTTGAAATTAATATATGTTGTGAAAATAGTGTTTTACTTGCTTTCCAGAAAAAGGGTGAAATTAATCAATATTTTATTAATATGATTGGTCATGCTTATAAGCATGTTATACAAAAGTATAAGGAATCTGTTGAAAAAAATTTAAGACTCTTGATATAATTTATGATATACGACATTAAATCCCAAATTACATATTTAATTCACTGAAGTACATAATGTTGAACGGGAGTTAGATGTTATTTAGTAAAATTTTAATATATGGTTAAAATATATATATAAATACCAGATGTCTATTTAAAACGTTTTACAAACAATGTAAAATGTATTCAATGTCCCGAAAATTCCCAGACGTTGACAAAAAAAAAAAAAAAAAAAAAAAAAAAAAACTGTAGGTTTAAAATGATTAATTATTCCTTCTCGAATGAAAGAGATATAGGAAATTTTATGAATTAATAAAGAAAAATGTAATATATTGCAATATCAACACTGCTGATTATTCAACCTGTATTTAAGTTCACCTCAACTCTTTTGGCAAATAAATTTATTTACAACTACTACAGCAATACAATACCATTCTTCGAAAACCTCATAACTCTATTCTCTCCAGAAAATCACACTTCCCTGCTTAACTCATCAGTGGCAGCAAATGAGAGTCCTCTTCATCACGCACAAGCAGCCAGTCAGGGAACTGCAACTCATCACTTTTCCATGCAGAAAAACTTGAACTGTTTCTCCGAGCGCCTCGTCTATAGACATGCCCAATGGAGTCTTTCCGCTTAGCCAATAAAAATGCAATTTTTTATAGCATGTAAGCTTCCTCCTTCATCGTTTCCACATAGCGGTTTTGAAGATACGCAAAAGAGGGTGCTGCCCACTAGAAGATGACGCATCGCAACATCTCATCACTAATACACTCCTCAACAATATTGGGGGTACTGTAGTACTCGTATTTTTTTTTTTTTTTTTTTGGACTCTAGATAGACTCCTTGTGTGCCGACAAGTATAACACAAGGCTTACAAACGTAAGTCAATACACAAGACAATGGAGATTACATGTAGAAGTATATAGGCACAAATGGGAACCAAAAGGGAAATACAGAAACAACAAATACAGAATTAAATACAAGAATGCTCACATACAGACGGAGAAACCAATAATAAAATTATACAATGAGGAAGATAAGAAAAAAAAAAAAAAATGTTCAAAAAACAAAAACATAAAGCATACATACAAACACATACAAATATAAATACACACATATACACATGTATATTCACGTACAGAAAATGTTAACAAACACACAAAATTTAGAATCTAATTAATACAGGGAAAAAATGCTATTAATGAATGCACAAAAATGTAAAAGATGAATTTCCATCAACAAAAGCCGATAAAGGAGGGAGGCCACTCTATATTGTTCTTTTGTAGGCACTTCAAGTGTACATCTTTCCGAAGAGAAATTAGTACAAGCAAGCATCAGATGCTTGGCATTTTGGATTGAGTCACTGGAGCAAGAACACTGATCAGTAAGCGACAAATTGAAGCGCTTTAAATATGCTTTAAAGTTTCCATGCCCAGTTAGAAACTGGGTAAGTTTAAAATTCGGGGTGAAAGTGCTTAGCCTTTAAACGGCTCTGAATAGAAGGAAAGAATTCCTTGGTGAGATGCGCATTAATTGAAATTTGATACAAGTTATTCCACTCGGAATAATCTTTTCTTTAAAGACTTTCTTATGATATGATTTTGGAATGCTCATAGGAACCAGATCTCTTAATTTTGTCGCTTCTTTTGCACAGCACGTTCATTACCATAGATTCCCGTATGACCTCGAACAAAAGAAAAGAAAACTTGTACTCCTCTGCTTCGAAGAAAATCGAGATTAATATGCGTTTTAACTATTAGCTTATTTTGGGAATAAATGTTATTTAAGGCACACAAAGATGATAGGGAATCGCTGCAAATTAGGAAATTCGATGAGAGGATTTCATTATTGCAGATCCAAGAGACTGCTTGAGCTATGCAAAGTAATTCAGCTTGAAACACTATGCCAGTGTTTCTTAAACTATGGGGCACGCCCCTCTAAGGGTGAGTGATTACTGTTCGAAGGTGGCGCGAGCATATTGAAAAGTCGAAAACAAAAGATTATTTTAAAAACAATTATTAAGTTACTGGAGGTAAACAAACAAAATATATTATGACATAATAAAAAATGAAATACGCATTTACACTGATAGAATACACTTATAAATGTATCAGTACTGCGCTATGTATTTAATCTAGCAATACTGGGTTAAAAACAACATTTTTAATTACCAATGACCCCATGGGCTTGTCATACAAAATATTATATACAAAAATTAACATTCATCATGATAAGTTGCACGGTTTATATTTAAAGTTACGTGATTCGCTTCCTAATGCCACCATTTCCCACGTAGGCGTGCGTATATGATGTATTGGGGAGGGGTGAAAAGGAAAGAAAAACAAATGTTCTGAAATAAGTAAACCATTGCAAACACTGTCAAGGTCCCTTTATTGCATTTCAAAGACTTCGGAATAATTTTATGGATAGCAGTGTACAGAAAAGATCGTACTTCGAAAAGACGTATATATAGTCCGGTGCAATTAACGCTTTGGCTGAACGTGGCATTTAATACGCCTGTGGCATTTAAGAGGTTAAAGTTGTATGGTAGCTTTAGCTTCATAAAGTATAGTATTATTGAATTCAATACATTGTTATTGTATGGAGGGGGGAGATGAAAATTATGATAGAATATTGGGTCGCAAATATTGAAACTTTGGGAAGCACTGTATTATGCAGTTTTTGAAACAGCGCCATGTTGCGCCCAAAGCAATCAAAATATTTCAAGTAGGTATCTAATTTTTGAAAATATAATTTAAATGTCTCGAGATCTCTAAAATGGCAATCTAACAATTCTCATTGACTCAGTTTTTAGTCATCTGGGAAATTCTAGATTACAGATTAATTTAGATAGTACTTCAATCAGTAAATAAAAGAAAAATATTTATGCTTATAAGTTTTAACTTTTTTTCTCGGGGTTAGGATGATTTTTCCCTATATTTTTACATGCATAATACATTTTTAAAAACATGAATTATACTTTTCTAAAAGTTGTTTGAAAATTAATTACCACTGATTAGTTCATGCAACAATGACGGAACAAGCAAACACACATACAAAACATTCCCGTCTTTTATGACGGATTTCTTGACCTAGAATAATCTATTAGATTCAACGTAAAAAGCAATACCGTATTCAAGCGTAATTTATAAGTACCCTAACCCTTCCAATGCTTCCTCTTTAAAAAAATGATACGACTAAGGAGAAATGTTTTGATAGTGAAATAAGGATTTTTAAATATTTTAAGACATTTTCTCATAAATCACGTACAAGCATTTAAAATGATGGATGTGGGAGTTGTCGAATCTGACAAAATTATCTTCTAAAATATTCTTAAACACTTTCACTAGGAACAGTAGAATCTTAATCCCGAAAAGAAGATTTTGAGAAGAAATCTCTTGAAATGTATTAGAATAAATTTGTATTTTTATACCATTTTTTTTCTAAATAATTATATTTCCCATTTTTCAAAAAAATAGTTGTCAGAAAGTTTGTTATTTATGAATGATTCTTTCCATTAAAAGTGTAGAAAAGTTGACATGCATAGTAAAATAGCTTCTTTAAGCGTATTTGAACCCAAAAACTTACAAAATATACCTGTTTGATACATATTAACGTTCTTTCTCTCCTGCACTTACTACCTTCTATATAAATTTGAATGTTTTCATATTTATTTGTAGCTTATATAAATCCACACCGTTAATGGTATTGTTCCAAAACTTTCCAGGAAGTTTCACTGAACTCTTAAATGAATCGTAAACCTATTTTCACCGCAAAAAAGGTCGAATTTATTTTCAGGGAATTTATATTATTCTTTACTATTAAGTACTAAGGCCCAGTGGTCGAGTGGTAGCGTAGAGCGCTTCCACACCACAGGTCCAGGTTTTATTCCCGGGCTGGGAAAGATTGACTCAGCCTTTTACCCCTTCAGTGGATCGATAAATGAGTACCAAGCTTTCTTGGGGACTAAACACTGGGGGTTTTGCTTTAAACTGATCATCTGATCGGGGCATCTGCTCATCTACCTCAGCGCTCAATGGACACGTATACTGGGATAAGCACAGTAGGCCCTGGCCCTCATGGGCTGTTGCGCCTATGAGTTTGAGTTTAATTACTAATTCGAGTTTATATTTTCTTCTACCCCTCTCCCTCTACTTACGGAAGAGTCAGTGTGTGTATTGCGAAGTTACCAAATGCCGTGATATGCAGCCAATAGTGGAAAATCTTTCTCGCACATGGTTATGAAACGATTACTGCATTTGTTGACAATCTTTCGGTTTGGTAACATTGAAGAACATATTTTGTGGAAATCGATTCTAGGGGTGAGTAGAGGGGGTGGAAGGCGATAAGTAAATATTCCTGTTTTTGAACTATTATACTTACAGACTTGAATTTGGGCAAGCATTTTGTTTTTGTTGCGTAGAGATCCGCTTGAGGAAATCGACTCCTAAGGAGTAAGGGTTACGAGGATGTAAAAGATAAATGTATTCCGTTTTAAAATTTCAAACACTGTTGTTTTTAGATCAAAAGATGAGGTCCACAAAAAATATTTTTAAAGCAATTGTAAACTTAACCCTCTGACCGGAATATCCGTCTCTCAGACTGAAAGGTTTTGCTTTGATGCCTGTAGATAACGCTGTTGTGTAAGTTTTGAGATGGGATGCCTTGAGACATCTTCAGTCTGACTCTACCCAGTGTGAGGATCACGTGGACATGACGATTTTTTTTCAACTCATGATATGTGCGATTTTTCATATCGGTCACCGTCTGTTCCTATAGTTTTTTCGTGTTTGGTATTATCATTTTTAATCACTTTTACATGAATACAAATGATTTTTAATCAGTTTTTATAAAAACATTAGTCACAATTCAAGTGATTAAAATATGTTGTTGAGCTTGATTTAACCCCACACATCTTATTTGAGCCATACTCAATTTAATGAGATATAAGGGCATTTAAAACAGTCCTCAAGGTAATAAAATTCAAAAAAGTTTTCGAACCCGTCTGTCAGACTGGACTCAGTGCGGCAAAAAGTGATGTCCCGGTCAGAAGGTCAATGCTAAGATTTAGATATCTACAATTTAATATATATATAATTATAAATTATCATGAAATACCCAACGAAGCAGTGGGTAAGACTAGTGTGAAATAAAATTTATTTATAGTTTCCACTTTCTAGCAAATTAACTGTGTTTAGAAACATAGATATACCAATCCGTTAAGAGCAAATATCAGTATACATTACTTAAGTAATATATACTAAAAAACCGGTGGAAATCTGAAACAAGTATTAAACTAATTCTTTTCTTTTTCAAAAATAATTTTTATCTAATAATATACTGATAAAGTAGCTCGAAATTAGAAACTTCAATACATTTTTCAAGTCTAAGACAATATCGATGCATATCAATTATTTTTAATCAGTTGACAAATATCTGACTTTAGCAAATGAAAGTGATGATAGTATAATGACATCAACAATCAATATTTACTCTCCCAATTGCTTTCCAGCTCTGTGGCATCTTGAACCGACTTGATGGATAATAAGATCAATCTGTCTTCACGTGGTATCTTGGAATGATATTGGACTAATTCTACAGGAGAGTAAATTATTCACAGAGTGACTAAATGTCACGTAAAATGAGTAGGGAAAGGCCAGGAAATCATCCCGAGTAATTTCAAGGTATATATAAGTTGGTACGTGGTATTTTAGACTGGCTCCTCTAGAAATTAGACCGTATACTTATTTAAAATTCTATGAAAATGACAATTCACATCGTATATAAGTTATAGACTATTGCAGAATTTTGCAAAGTTAGTTAAGTAAATTGTTTTGGAACTAGTTTGATATCGGGGTAATGGCGCCAAGTGTTGCTGGAATGAAATCCAATATGGCGGCCTAGCGGTAATTTAATGATACACAATAATTTTAAAGAATTGTTTTGAAATACATTGAAATGTATTTCAAATAAAGGATATAGGAAGAGATTGAGAATAACCAAGATCAAACAATAACTAATGAATAATAATATTATGTAATAAAAAGTAACATGTACTAATAATAGTATTATAAGCAGCATATAACAACTCATAATATTATTTTATCGTAATTATATATAATATTCATATAGTACGATTTTATAACAGTTATTAGAAATAATAATCATATAATATAATTAAATAGTAATTATAAAAAAGAATAATCATCGAATTGTAAAAAAATAAAAATAATGCAAAAGATCACTCGTATTACATAATTATAAATAAACAACATAAAAATAGCTATAAATAAGCAACAGAAATAGTTATAAATGAATAAGATAATAATTATAAATAAATAAGATAGTAGTTATAAATAAATAACAATAATAATTATAAATGAATAACAATATTAATTATAAATAACAATATTCATTATAAATAAATAACAAAATATGTAATAATACTTATAAATAAATGCTAAAAGAAACAATAATAAATAACGAATATTATATGATTATTATACATAGTAATAATTGGATTTTTTTCATTGTGAATAAAATAATTACATAATGCATGTTAAAATTAATTAAGAATATCAATTACAAAGTAGTGAAAGCTTTCAATATGGAACTTGCACTGCAAGTTCCTTCAACGCATTTAATCGAACAAAGAACGTAAAGAAAACATTTTTAAAACGAAAATAAACGATTTATAGCGATAATTAAAAGCACAACACTTATTCTTTTAAGAAAAAAATATTCTAGTACTCACTCATTTTAGAAATATCCATATTAGAAAATAGAACAGAATTAAACAGAAGACGCAAACAATATAAAAATTACACTAAAAATGATTACATTTTTAAGGAAATCGTCTGAAATTAATAGGGTTACAGCGGGAAAAAACGAATAAAAATTATTTCTAATATACTTTATGTCCATGGCAACCACATCAACAGACGATAAAAATATTAAGGTAACCACAATGTTATGTTATCGCCCATCTTGGCGAACATACACAACTTGGCGCTATTACCCCGATATCAAATTAGTACCATTGTTTTATTTCCTAATGAAATGCATTAAAGATTTAAGGATGTTTTCAATCATATATCGTAATCTATATAGGATTTTCATCTTCTGTTTTGATCCTGGATAATGATATGAAGAAAGAGCATCCTTAAGAATAAGGTAGGTTTATGGTAGAACACAGGGGTCGGCAACCCTTTGGCTCTGGCGTGCCAAACCCATCTACTAATATAATTCAACGTGGAACACAGTAGGACATATTTGAAACATTTCGATTTCAGCGATAATGCATGCAGAGTTTGAGATTAGAGGTCAATAATATAGGTTTGTAGTTTTATTATGAATTAATGTTGCATCATTTAAGGATATTTCTTAACATTAAAATAAACACACACACACACACAGCATAAAATTTATTTATTCAACAAAAATAAAAAAAAAAAAATTAAAATTGTTCATGTATTATATATAAGTACATTTAAACATATTTATTAAAATAATAAAGTAACATAAAATATAATTTTTCCCCTTCATTATAGTTAAATAAAACTTTTAATGAAAACTAGTGATTTCACCGATCTCCTTTTATATCACATAATCAGGGATATAATTTGTGACTTTCAATTTGACACGATTCTGAGCATTCAGTTCTAAAGCAATTTCTTTCAGGACTCTAAATACTTTTTATAAAAGGACAGAATTTTGGTCAGGTAGAATGTAAATGTATCCTTAGAGTAATCTTTCAGATTTTTTCGTAAGCAAAACAAAATAAACCAATTTTTTTATATCGAAGGCAAATTAGCGGAATGTTAAACTATGAACTGTGTTATAATGTATAAATTTTTAACTATATTAAACAATCATACATAAATAACTAATACCATTATTAATTATAACTTATAAATGTGTATCTAATATTTAATAAGCTTCAAAGAAATAAATATTTTATAGAATGTCAGAATGAGAATGCCTGTTTAATTTCAAATTAGTTAATTCTTACAGCTTCCCAATAATTTTATTTATAGTATAAAATATAAATTAAAAAAAATAAGGCACGAATACATTTTGATTAAAGTAAGAAATAAAGCTAAAGAATAGAACCGGATTTTCACTTTTGATAGCGATTTGTGGTGCTAAAACAACCAGAAGAGCAAGTTTCAAAGTATTTTAACTGTTATAGCTGGCAAATGAAATAAGACAGATTTTTGCTCATCACATTAAAATAAATTACCCTTAAAAGATTCCACTACTGACTTCAGTGATTTAAGAAGATAAATATTTGCCGTGTTTAAAGTGTCTGAATTTAATTATAGGAACATAAAAGTTGATGACATTTCCTAACACTTTCGTTTCTAATCCAAATAAATGACAAAGAACAAAAACGCGTGTTCAAACATTAAAAGTAAATCACAAAAGAACAATAAAAGTAAATTCGGAGGAATGAAAAAAAAAGATTTTTTTTTGCCGTCCTCGTTCTAATATGTAAAAGGTTTTGTTAAAACTTAGGTTAAGTAATTAGTTTTGTTACATTAATCCTGGTTTGTAATTTAATCCTGCCCGTAAAGATGGCGCACAAAGGACTTCCAAAGACTTCCGTAAGTCTGATAAATGAGATTTCATTCAACTGCCAATAAAAATGGCCACCTTCAAACTTTTACAAAAGCCTTTCCACTATTTATTAGAGTTGAGCCTTCAAAGTTCGTGTTCCTTTGTTTGTTTTGTTAGCTCTTTTTTACATATTAATTGGAGAGACATGCTTTTGTGGTTCACTTAAGAAAAGTTTGTTCATCCAAAACTTACGTAAAAGTTCTGTGATGCATGGATCAGTGTTCTTTACGACCAAGGCAAGATTTGATCCTTTTATATTGTTCGCGGCGTTCCAGTTTAATTTGAAATGATTTTAAGTAAAAATGTTTTTATTAATTTCTCAGCTAAATTAAATTATATACTATTCTGTTTAAAAATTCTACTATCATTAAACTTGTAATGTAAATTTGTTCTTCTTGGGATGCATTCAGAAAGAAATTCCGATATTAAAAAAATGGATTATCTTTGCAATCATTGGAAATTTTTTTGTGAGTAAAATACATACACAAAAATTGATTTTGAAAGGAATACAGAACTTTCCCCAAATCACAGTAATTGTCGAGCATTTCTGTTTGCTTAAGCATTTTTAAGTTAGTAAAATTATATTTTCTTCATGGGGATTTGTAATATGTTTGTAAAAATATTTTTAAATTAATTATATTCAAATTAAGTATTGCTCTGAATGTTATATAGGACTTTTTAAAATTTCCTTCTAAGAATTTGGACGTTATAAATGATAGAAATATAATTTATTGTCCTAGACAGATCAATTTAATAATTTTGTAAAACAGTATCTTCGTTTGAGATATATCTTGAAATTCAAATAGATATAATTTAAAATAATCATTTATTTATCAATATAAATATATGAACTATATTCTTAGACGAATTCATGATTGTTTTAAATTCAAGCATGATCTATGCTTTATTTAATTGGTTATAAACAGTAATGACTTCTTTATGCAAACTTTTTTCATTTCACTTGTATGACCTCTTGTAAACTTCCAGTTATATTGAGTACTAACGAAACAGTAATAATAGAGTGAGTATGCAAACAAAATAATTTTATAATTAATAAAGAAATACAACCCTCTGTCAATGCTCCCGAAGGTAAGCTTTTTTCAAATATTTTTGTCGAAAAGTTTCATGAAAGGAGATTTATTGACGGAAATTACTTTAATTAATACTTATTTTGTTGAAGTATCTTCCCTATTGTGATGCTGCATGTTTTTGGAATTTTTAGGTACACAAAAAAGAATAACGAAACAGAATTTTGTTATCAATATATTATGATAAGTGTAACTGCTAGATTCAATAAGCAATTTTTATAGATAATTCTAAGGCCGTGGGTAGCCTAGTGGTTAGAGCATCGGACTCCAGACCGGAAGGCCTGGGTTTGATGCCCGATGCCACCAAATACCCTCCGCGAGTACACACGGAGTACGTGCTCGTTAAATTAGTGGGTTCGAAAGTCTTTTGTGGGCGGTTGCAGCAGGAACCGCAAGTGCAGGGGACTGGAGAATATTTCCCTACCCTCCAGTTCTATGCCTAAATTGTGGAGATAGAGATAGGTGGTGTCAAGTTCTATCCTAAAGAAGTCCAACATGTCTCAGGCTCTAGCAACATTCATTCCTTCCCTTCGGGAAGGACACGACAACAACAGCAACATAAATAACTCTATGCAGCTCATTATTGTTTATTTTATTTTATTTTTGTACATCAAACACTACCACAATTTCGATGTTTCAAACTTCTTTTGCGAGACTTTTTTTGGAATCGAAATTTACTGTCATATTTTGCATTCAATTTGAGCTTTCTTTTAAAATGTCTCATAAATTATTTCTGAAGTAATTTTGACACCGATATGATTTTTTGAGCATTAAGTTAATGTATATGTAATATATATTCTTCTTCTTCAAATCAATGTCTTACAGTAATATTTTTTGATAAAGAAGATAGACAATTTAACAAAGAATATATCAATCATGACATTTAACTGTCAGCCTTTTAAAACTGTATTTTTTTAAATGTAAAATTGACATATATCCTTGCAAAAACATATATCTCTGTATAGGAACTGAATGCAATATATTAAAAAACATGTTTTTTTTTTATTTTAAATGAATGATCTTTCAGAAGTTCTATAGAACATGTCTCATATATAACATTTTGTTTGTTACTTATTTTTATTTGCAGGTATTTTTACTCCCGTTTCGTAAAAATATCCCTCTCACACACACTCAGTGTAATATTATTATTTATTACAGTTTCTCCATTAATGAGTTATAATTGGATCAACAATAACATTTAAAAGTTTTAGATTTCTATTAAATTTGGATTATATTCTATAGAAACATTCTAAATAGCTTTCAAATATAACCGTGATTATATACAGAAGGAATGAGTACACAGTTACACTGGACATTATTACACTTAATTTGATTTACAAAACCATTCTTTCCTTATTATTTTAAAATATATTCATAATGTTTGAATACGTTAACGTTATAATAAGTTTGAAATGACGTGAGGCATTTTTGTCTTTTCCATTACACCTATATCATTCATATTGGTGAAATTTTAATTAATTAATAAACAATTTAATTCACTCGTTTAATTCAATTTACATCAATTTCTTAATTAATAAACTTTCGTGATAACATCATTTTCAAGTTATATATTATGAATAATTTCATCACAGCCAGTTACAACTAATTATTCTTATATATAAAACATTTTTAAATTCATTCTTGAACGCGATCAAACCTAATTATAATATGGATATATTAATAACTACACAATTTACCAAATATTTTATACACAACTTAACATTTTCGCTGTCAGAATTAATTTATTCAATAATGTGAAACGAGATGATGCATTTAGTTATTGTTAAATTGACTACTTTTTTTAATATTTTTTTGTTAATATTTGAAGTAACTATCAACAGCTCAAATTCGTATTTTTCAACCTTTACAATATTAACTTTTACTTAAAATTTTTAACTGAGTTAAAATTGTTTAAGGTTTCCGACTACGTTCGGAACCTTGATTTTTCAAAAGAGTATAAATGGATAGTATTTCTGATATTTAGTGTCACTTAGAGTAGAAAATGCATATAAAATTGATTTGAGAATAGTATTACAATAAAAAATTATTTAAGTACAATATTTTGACAAAAAATGAACATAGAATGACCCATTTTCAAAATATCCTCTTTTTGTGAAAAATGCTTCTATTATAATAATATTTTGCCTGTATATAGCTCAGATCTCTGTACAGAGGCTCAAGTAGAATTTTTGAAATATATAACTTAGAAGTGGGTTTATCCATGCTTTACGACATTAGAGGGGAGAAATTAAAAGAAAAAACCGCCGATAATTATTTCAAATGGTTGTAACTCTGAAAATAATGTGAATTTTTCAAAATCATAGTTGAGCTTCTATAAAGAGGTCTAAGCTATACACAGGCAAAATATTATTATAATAGAAGCATTATTCACAAAAGGAGAACATTTTGAAAAAAGGCTGTTTTAAGTTAATTTTTTGCCGAAATATTTTATTTTAATAATTTTTTTGTCAAAATGTCCTTAAAACAATTTTATACATGTATTCTAATCTAAGTGACAATAAATATCATGAAAATGATCCATTTATGTGCTTTTTTAAAACCACGGTTCGAACGTAGTCGGATATCTATATTTATGGCGGTTACGAACGCAAAAGAACAAGAAATGGAAAATATACCTGTTTTATTTTTTTCCCTTAACAGTAAAAGAAACACCTCTTCAAAGAATAGCATAAGGTAGATAAAAAGCTCTAAAAATAAAACTTTAAACCAAAATATAATAAATAACTTTATAAACGCTCTCTCGATTATCCACATAAGGGTTGTATATTCATTCGATTGACATAATATGCAGTTAAATTACATTTATTAAATACTAGTGGTAGGCGTACCGCCTGCCCACCCTAATGATGGACTAACACCCGTTGCACAAATTATACAACTGTTCATACTCATTGCTCAAAATGTGAAATTGCAATATACACATGCATTATGTAGTTCTATTAATTTTTTCTTTTCCCATAAATGTCTTTCTTGGAGCTTCACTTCAGTTAAATTCATCACTGAAGCTCCATCATCCAACACTTCATAGAAGATGTCCTGAGATTTTAATAATCCTGCAGCACTTGCAGCTTTCTGGAAAGATAAGTATTTAGTTCCATTGATTGTTAATAAGTCCACGAATGAGACAACGTCTTTCTTCTCACGCAACGATTCCAGTCCAGGCAATCATTGTAATATTTTTCTACGAGAGGTTGCAATAATGTATTATAGCGACCGTATTGGTGACATTATATGAAACGAAGCCCATGGCTGCATATTCATTGCATACGGCACATGGAATATTATGTTTGCTAACTTGGTGATTTACCTTGAACGTTATCATTGTTGTGATAGTACGTAATAAATATATTACAGCATCAAGAAAAACTTTTCTTTATATATAGATGGAACATGCATATAATTTCGCAAGATGAGAAATTCAACACGCTGAAACATTATTAAACACTTATTTACAACAAGCAACTGTCGGAAGTTAATTTGTCTGTAAATGAAGTTTATTTCAGGTGTAAGTCATTTAAGTTTGATTGAAATAAATGATATAAATTAGTACAGTAAAGTTATAGAAATTATTAGTATAGTAATTATATTAGGATTATAACAGGGGAACTTGTTTTTTTCTCTTATTTTATGTATTCTTAAATTTAAGATAGAAAGTTTTATGATTACAAGGTGAATGTCAACAAAACTGAGAAAATAATACATAAAATACAAATACAATATTGAATAAAATATAAAACTACCTTTTGAAAGATTTAGCTGGTTAAAGAGAAATCTGGTGCATGTGTGTAAGTTTTCCTTGTTTAAAAGCAAAATAAGGTGGAGTTGTAAGATATGTCATAAATAGTCAATATAAGGAATATAATAAAAAAATTAGTATATAAATAAATATTTTGAAGAAAAATTTATGGCAAAGGTCGAAATTTGTTTTATTTTAATAAAAGTAATTTGATTGTTTTTTCAGTCGTACTAGAGAGAAGGAAACTGTAAAACAAAATAAAAAAATAAAAAAAAATAGGTTTAAAATGAGAATTTCAAACATTTTCTAATTTTTTCAAGTATTCCTATGTTTTCAGTCAAACAAATTTTCAAAATAGTTTCATCTCTCATTTGAATTTGCTAGTATTGTACATATTTAGCGAAATTTTTGTTTAAATATATTGGTTCAAAACCAAAGTTTTTTTTCACAATTAATATTTTATACGGCCAAACTGTATACTTTTCAAAATCACAATGATTATTTTTGGTATATAATCCCCAAATTTAGCTCTTATTTCTAAAGAAGAGCGAAATTTAGGGATTATATTTTTCCTTTATAACTAGAAAAAAATTTGATTTGTTTTTTAAGCATAACAGCCTTTTGAGACATGTTTCATTATATGTCATAATATTCTTTAAAACATTACGAAATATGTGCAAAAATATCTTTTAAAAATTTATGTCTCATATTTGGCAAGAGAGAAAGCAGAAATTTCTTTTGTAGGTTACTGCGTAGCAACATTAGATTTACCTCAAGTTTGCAAAAGTAATTCTGTAAGTACTCATTAAAACTCATAAAAGTAGCATTCATTATAGCTTTGTGGTTCATTGAGTGAAATATGAATATACATTTTTTGAAAAAATATACTAGTTTGCATAACATTAGAGTATGTTAAAAATTAATAAATCAGACGAAATATAGAACACGCACGGAGAAAGAGAGAGAGAGAGAGAGGAAGAGAGATACATTAATTGTTCTAAGCAGGTTACTGTTTGGATCTGTTTTGTCAAAGGGTATTTTTCAATAAAAGTTTATGATGTTTTTAAAATTTTTATGATTGATTATTTAAAAATACATTAACATAGAAATTTTTAATTATTTCTTTCCGTGTGTTTCTTTTTGTGAAAATCTCAGAATATCAATTGCTTTTCAATTTTTAATTATTATAATTAGTCCATTTAGCAAATTTTTAACTGAAATCCTAAAATAAGTAAACAAGATAAATATTAGAAAACATTAGGTTAAAACTTACGATTAAAAATTTTATCAAAAACATTTAACGTAAGATATAATACTTAAATCAGAATAATAAATTGTAACAGAAAAAAACATTCGATTACGTTTTTCAAGTATCTCACGTAAGGTTCTTAAGAGAAGTTAGTGAGAAAATTCATTGTTTGAAAATATAACTGAGAAAAAAGCGCCGAAATAAATTTTATGTGCTTACATCATATTTAAAGAAATTATAGGCTGTCAAATAGTTTTTCTCTTCCTTAAGACTTAAGTTTGTCGAAAAACAAGTAAAGAAAGAATTTCGAAGAGAATGCTCTCATAATTTAATTTTGACCTCTCTCTAAAAATCCTTGTCTAATCCTATTTTATTAAGTTTTGCCCCAGACATCCAGATTCTAAAACAATTATGTGTGACTGTTTATTTTATGTATGTTCAATCTTACTTTAGAAGTATAAGAAAAAAATATATACCTTCAAAAAAAACCCCTCATGTTTCTCACGTACCATGCATTTTTTGGCGTTTCACTCATGTATTTTTATCACTATAGTTATGTGAGAAAAACATTTACAGTTTGTTGCTATTTAATAAAATGGTAAATAATATAGGTACAATATAGGACATAAAAATTACTATAAGAGGTTGCCAGAGAGCTATATTATTAAAATTAGATTTATCAAATGTTTGCTGTTTTGAAAACATTTTTATTCTAGGAAATAAATTATGTGTAAATACTTATATTTATACCTTCCAAGTTTATCAAGTCAGTAATAATTTATTTTTCTAATCAAATAATTTAATTTGTCTAAATTATGACATTGGAGCTAGTAAAAAATTATTATAACCATAGTTTTCCATTTTTTAAAGTTAAATTGTTTATTGCTTTGAAATAAAATAAAGTAAAACCTGCAATTATACATTTATAATTATTTACGATACTAAAATAATAAACTAATTTTTTAATTAAATGTACTGTTTTTTTGCAAAAACTATTAGAAACCATTAGACGGCAACTACAGTTGCAATATTCAGGGACCACCACTCATAAGAAATCGTCTCGCTATTTAGGTGCTCTTAAATGTTCGCCAAAATTTCGCCAAGATGAATCAGTGAATCTTTCTTAATCATCCCTACACGTGACCTTGAGGCGACAACCGTTTCATTTTGGCAAGAAGACGACAAGAAATGTTGAAGTTAAAGTCTGGTCAATAATTGTTTTCTCCTGTTCTGTAGGCTTCGCCAAATACACTTGATAGATCGTCAATTCAGCTTTTCAAGTCTCTGTGGGCGAAAGAGGAGGACCTGTGATACATCTTGGCTGTGGCGTCTCTTTCTGTCAGAATGTCTGACCATATAAAAGATACAACACTCTTTGTCTCAGAAGAAGAATGAGTCTAGGAGCTCTCAACCGATTATTATTTTTTTATTTTTCAGATTTGACACATTTTATTCATTTGTTGCTCTTCAATGAATGGCATGTTTGCGGTGGTTATCGTGAAATATTTGTTTGTTCGAATTTTGTTTACTTAAGTAAGACTCGAACGATGTTTTCTTTTCTTAAAATAAGGTTTTTACCATTTTTTTATTATGAAATTTTAGGATATAAGGCTGCAAAAGAAAAAAAAAAAAAAACATCCAAAGGATCAATACATTCAACAACAAAATTAATCGACGTTTAACCTTTATTTTTCAAATCATCATTAAGGTACATTAACATGATTTATCAGAAAGAGGTGTTTAATATGTCAGTATCGGAAATAAAATTTAAATGAGACATAATAGAGCATTTAGATTATAATTATTTAGTTTAAATTTGTCTTTTCTCTCTCTCTATAGAAAAAGGTTTCCGTGATGCTGTAATAAATGTATTTGTACATAAGGTATAGTTCGTAAAAATGGCTCGTAAAAAATTGAATTTAACTGAAGTGGAGCACCACAAGAACGATTTGCATAGGCTGTCTCTCCCCTACCTTCTAGCGCCTTCTTGAAAACTCCGTTTACATCAGGGGTGTCCAATTTGCGGCCAGCCTTGAACAAATTTTGCGCCCCGCGCGAGATTCTTTACAACTTTACAAAATTCGACTATTTTGTAAAACATTTTTTTGTTTAAGGAATTTTTATTTATTTATTTATTTTTTGTAAAAGATAAATCCCAAAACTGTTATTATTTTATCATGTTGCTTCTCATTGCGAATCTCTTTTTTTTCTAAATTGAGATTTATCAAACATAAATCATGCTCAAACTTAACGCCCGAAAATCTGCAACATCAATTACGATACACAAATACACATGCATTAAGATCGACTTGCATAAATTAAGTGAAAGAGTTGAGAAACAGATCAGTAATTAAATAAATTAAGCATTATTTGATCATTGTATCATTATTATTATACTATCTATGTTTGTATACATGAAAAAAACAATGGAAACAATAATAATATATCAGTCTGTTTTAAATTTTCTCTCCAACAAATGTTTGTAATATGGATTCAAATCTTATATAAAAATATATATTTTTAAATGCGGCACACGGGATCGTAAAGTTTCTTCCTAATCAGCCCGCGAGTTCATTTGGGTTGGCCACCCCTGGTTTACATCATAGGTTGCTACGTTATAGATTCCTTCAGTAAATTCCAGAAGCCTTCATATGATCGCCAAGTCGCAAAATGGGATGCCAACTTGGCTTTATCACCAATATTTTGCCAAATTTCCATTGAAAGGTCATTATACTGCAAGGGACGGCATTGCTTGCGAATATTTAAATTTTTATCATTAAATAAATACTACAGAAAGTAATATTAACATATTAAGCGCCTACATACAATTATTTACACTATTTTAAGATGAAACAATAATTACACAAGAGGATAAAACGTTAATCACGCAAAATCTGCTCTGTAAGAAAAAAAGTGTTGCCGCGTGATGCTGTAATAAACTTAAAATGCAGAGATGAAAACGTAAAATTTTTTTACTGCTTACAATATATTTCAAAAAATGTAACTACATAATACATATAAATTACATTTTGAGCAATTAACAATTAAGCAGTGGAGTATGAACTATTGCACAATTTGTAGAATGGATGTTGGTTCCCCGTTAGTCGGACATAAGGTCCCACGTACCTAAGACACACACCTAGTATTTTTTTAAAAGATTCAAATTCATATTATTTTTATTGAATCAAAATCATAAAATTATTGTTATTGAATCATACTTGGGTTATTCTTAACTATGGAAGGAAAGTATCATTCGTTTCACTCTAAAAATAATTTTAAATATTTAATCATTTTATTTAATCACCAAATTTTATTTCATTTTTTAAACGTTAACATGGATTAATCAAAATACATATGTAACATATTCAAACTGAACGTTTAAGATAATTAGTCAAATAGCGTTTTACTCTGCTTGAGATAAATTTGAGATAAGGAACGCAATTTCAGTGAGCTGCATCACTTACTTTTAGACTGAACGATGTGACATGTGTTATGCACTGACTGATTGTTTAATCAATATCGCCTTTGAATAGGGACGGACAATTATTTTGGGTTAAGGGCCACATTGTGGAAGAAGGAGGATATAGGAGGGCCTCACCTTTTTAAATTGATTATATCAGAAAAAAACAGACATCTCACAGAAAGGGCTTAAAAATTATACCATACAAATTTTTAAATACAAATTAAATAAATAGTGGCAGTTTTATTCAATTTATTAATTGAGCTAGTTTCAAACCATCACTAAATGCAGGCACATTTAATTTTAGAATCAGTTTAATGATACAATTGTACCCTCTGTCAAAACCTTTCTACATTTTTTTTAAACCAGGAATGAGATAGCTTATTTAAATTCTTATCACAGCCTGCAATTTATTATCAGCCAACTTGCATCTGTATTTATTCTTTTTGATTTTCATGCAAGAGAAACTTTGCTCACAAATATATGTTGATTCAAATTTTGAGAATATTTTCTCTATATTTGGTTTTCTGAGTAGTCTTGGTGGGCTGCATGTGGTTCAAGGGGTGCTGTTTTACTATCCCTGTATTACAGTATTTTGAAATCGTATTATAAGAAGGTTAATTTTTTAAATTTTTGAGAAAAATTCTTGAATTGTGAATATATTTAATAGATTTAAATTTTTAATCTCTGGCTTATAATAATTGTAAATCAATAATGCATACTAGATGGTTGTTCAAAGCGAAATCATTTTGAAAAATTTTACAGGAGACAGGAATACTGATTTTATTGGCGGACAGAAAATAAACATCTGAAGTAACTTAAATTTTGTGTTATAAATGATATTATTCTTTAATTTACAGTACACATGCACAAAATACAAATAAATGAAATTTAAAGAATGATTGAAATACAAATAAAAAAAATATGATAATTTTATTCTACATCTGAGAGAAGAAGATTATTAATGAAACTTTTAAAAAGTAAAACGCTATTGGAAAAAAGTTTCCTTTTCAAGCATATAGTTTGATCTTAACAAACTAGCTTGAAAAGTTTTAAAAAATAATTTGCTGAAAAATTCTTTTTTTAAATTTTTGTTGTGTGTAATCAATAATAAAAATCTACTTTCAATAAATCACTCTAAGAGTGTTTACTCGAGAGATTTACTGAGGAAAGAAAATAATTTATATATTTTCAGTCATGTAAACAACTTTGGATATTTGCTGAAATCTTTTTTTATTTTTATTAAAATTAAAAATAAATCTTTGTTTTATTATAAGAAATATAAATATGCTTGATTAAATTAATCAAACTATTTCTTTCTTATGATTTTTCTTATAAATAAAATAATTTTTCTGTGGAAATCTCGCGTTTGAAAATGAAAATTTCAGCTATAGATAATTCTTGTCCAATAGCAAGAATTGACCTGTTGGATTAACTTGTTTTTAAAAATATGTTGTCTGGAACAGGAAAATTCTATCTTTTTAGCTAAAGTGGTTACTGTTTTTTTTTCTGTGAGTAAACCAGTCTTATATTTTCTTCTGAAAATTCTATTTTTCATAATGAATAGTGATATACAAAATAAAAAAAAAACTGAACGTGATCAGTTTTGTTTGGATTTGCTCTTACTCAAATTATTTGATATATAGGATTCGATGATAGATGAATGCCTTGAATATCTGAATTAAGCAGATCTTTTTTGTGATTATTTTTGGTACATATTTATAAAACAGTTTTCTTATGCCTTGAATATCTGAATTCAGCAGATCTTTTTTGTGATTATTTTTGGTACATATTTATTAAACAGTTTTCTTAATTATCAAAGATATTTAAGTTTTGAGATTTAAAATTACACCCTTCTTATAAAAAAATGTCTAAAGAATTTTTTAAAAGAATTTTTAATCTAAAATAATTTAAGTTTTTATTTCGCTAACAGATATGTAAATCTTTAACTACAGGTAATAGTTTCTAATCTTTTTTCTATGTTACATGGAGGAAACGCGAAAAAATTGCCAAAACAGTCATTTATTTAAATAAACAGCTTAAAAATTATTTTATTTAACATTTTATCAATCTAAGTTTTCGCATTTTAACTAATGAGTAGTATATTAACTTCAGATTATGAAAAAAAGTGTAGTCTAATCAAAAATTTATATTTACCTATTTTATTTATTCGTATTTGTGTTAGTAGTTAGAAGGAATATTTGGCAAAGTACTTATAATCATTCACAAAGGATAAAGAACTGTATTTACGGTTGGTTATCTTACCTTCAATAATGTTTTAAAGAATAGTGTATAAAACTAGGAAAATCTTTTTCGTAGAAAAATACACCAACATTAATGTTATATTCTAACTTCGTTCTCACTGATTAGCATATTTTGATGGTTCCTCATCTCTGAATCATTAAAAATTTTCTTCTATTAAACGTGTTTTATATTTTGTCTTCGTTATTTTAAAGCTATTTCAGCTTATTGTATTGTGCATTAAAGATAAAAGAGGGATTTGTGGACAGTTTCTAAATTTTAGGTACAACGTAATAAGAAGATATAACAAAATATATCAAATACTGTCTTATATGAAAATATATTCTTTCTGCTTCAAAATGTGAATATTTAAAATGTGTATATTTTTTTATTAAATGATGTAAGCCTTGATTGTTATGCAAGCTCTATATCTAAGGCCTAAATTGTAAACTACTGGAGAGAGTTTTACTTCAAAAAATTAGTTCCTTCAGAAAATTGGAAGCAGAATATTCGACGAAATGCGAAGCTTTCCTGGGTCAAAGTAAAAATTTGTCTTTCATAGATAAAAAAGGAAATTAATATTAGTACTTTTCAAGAAGGAAGATAATTGACTTAGTAACTTTAACGTATAATAAAAAATTAATGACAAATTTTATTTTAAATAAAGTGTTTTTTCATTATTTTGCTGTCCTTTTATTTATAATTACATACACAAGTAAAAAAAATCAGAAAGAGCTCCCTCAATTAAGTTACAGCTGTTGTTTTAGAGCCCCCCCTTTGTTGAACCTTATTTTCGAACATTTTAGTAAACACTTTTTTTACAAGATTGTAAAATAATTTAGGTTCTACAAATCATGGCTAAATGCATTAGAATCGTACTAATGGGCACCATATTAAAAAAATTCATTTAATGAAAACAAATTTTTACATGATAAATATCTCTTAACCATCTCTAAAAATAACTTTACTATGCCTTGGCATCAGATTTATATGTAATTCCCTTCCAATAAATTTTTCAAAAAATAATTTATTAGAAAACGTTTATAAAATTATGTTAATGCAGACTGGGCAATCATTATTTGTGCATCGATAAATTTCAATGAAAACTATAATTCTTTCTGTTTAACATATAAATTAAATCTTAGAACGGTTTTTTCTAACTGTAAGAAACGACTCTTTAGAGCTGATTAGAAAATTATAAGATACATATTTCTGCCCTTATATATAAAAAAAACCAGCTTTAAAAAAGAAATTATATAAGAGTTTTCCACCATTTATATTTGTGATTAAATTCAATACCTTAAGTGAATTTATAATCTATCCATAATGTCCAGAAATCTGTCTAGAAAATCTATAAAATATATTATCATTTCTGTATTTTTATAACAGTACCCACGCAGTAGGTTCCTCTTTAGGAAATATGGAAACAATTTTTTAAATTCATTTTCTAATCCAATGCGCTTACAAATAACATCAAATTATAAATGACATCCCATATCCCTAGTTTTATGTGAATTGCCAACACATATTAATTATTTTATTTAATTCAGAAACAGCTGCTCGCCATTATTTTTAATTTTTGCCGTTTGACCGACAAAAAGTGCTTTGAGTCATAAAAAGAATTTGTTGAAAACATATGTACTGTGATAATTGATACTGATCATCTTTGAACTCAATCGGTGAAGTGCTCTGAGCCTCATGACGTCACAAGTTTCGGAAGAGCGCCGGAGCTAAGCGACGCGAGGTAATTCTCTTCTCCCGGCGGCCGAAGTACGATGACGTTGATGGTTAATAAATAGTTTATTTTTGATATAAATGGAGTCGATGTATCATTAAACCTTCTGAATTTTTTTCCCTACTTAATTGTTTGAAGTAGAGCGCCCACAACCGCTCACACCTCTACATTGGTGACCTAGGATTTCACGCTAAAAATTCTATTCGTCGACTTTCGTTTTGACTTCAGTTTCGATTTGAAATGGCTACTCCAGAAACAGCAGCTGTGGTTTTTCCGCCGTTTATTCAACGCGATCCTGCTCTTTGGTTCTACATGATTGAATCAACATTCGAACTTGCCTCGCCAAAACCTATTACTGAAAGCAAGACGAAATATAACTATGCAGTCTCTCATTTACCTCCAGATATTGTGACAGTCGTTCGCGATGTTATAATCCAACCGGATATATCTGATCCCTACAGCGAACTGAAAGCTAAAATTATTGAGCGTTGCTCCGAAAATAAAACGCAGGAAATTCGTCGTTTGTTGGCCGGTGAGAGTCTCGGAGATCGAAAACCAAGTGAACTTCTCCGCATTATGAAAAGACGAGCTGAAAATCACAACATTGATGATTCTCTCCTTTTTGAACTTTTCAATCAAGCCATGCCTGTTCCTGTGCAAACCATTTTGGCATCCATATCTCCGATTACTTCGGACAAGGCATCTGAGGTGGCGGATAGAATTCTTGCTATTTCTCCGCACGCAATCAACGCTGTTTCTGCAAATGGAGCAAGCCCCTCATCAGTGACTGATCGTCGTTCTTCAACCGACATGCTTTTGGATGAAGTGAAAGCTTTGCGCAAGGAAGTTGCAGACCTTCGTCGATCTCGTAGTCAATTTCGGCACAACAACAACGTTCGTCGAAAGCGTTCGAATTCCCGTTCAAGTAAGCTCTGCTGGTACCACTTTCGTTTTCAAGCTAACGCCAAGAAATGCATTCCGCCCTGCTCCTTTACGGAAAACCCGACTCTGGGAGAGTAGAGGCGGCGGACTCTTCCTCTGGATTTACTTCTCGTCGTCTATTCATCAGGGACCATAATTCAGGTATTTGTTTTTAGTAGATTCTGGTAGCGACGCCAGCTTAATAGTCGCTAATAAAACAGAACAGAAATTTCCTGTTATTCAAACCTTTCGTGCAGCTAATGGTACTAACATAAATGTGTATGGACGAAAATCCATCACTGTTAATTTTGGTCTACGCAGAAATTTTACTTATTCATTTTATGTTTGTAATGTATCTAGTGCTATTATCGGTGCTGATTTTTGTACCAATTTAATTTATCACCAGATTTACGACATAAGCGTCTTATTGATTGTGTAACTAATTTAAAAGTGCCTGCTAAATTAGGTATATGTTCCATTTTTTCTGTAAAATCTGTATATATGAATAATGTTTATGGCAAATTGTTATTGAAGTATCCTGAACTTACTAAGTTACCTGATATCAATCAACCTGTTAAACACAATACTATGCATTTTATAAATACTAAAGGTCCTCCAGTCGCAGCTAAACCAAGAAGGTTAGCTCCAGACAGGCTTAAAATTGCAAAAGCCGAATTCCAACATATGATTAAACTCAACCATATAAGACCGTCTAAAAGTGCATATGCTTCACCTATGCACATGGTACCTAAAAAGATTCTATTGAGTGGAGACCAGTTGGGGATTATCGTGCACTTAATGCACAGACTATAAAAGAAAAATATCCTATACCCTGCACATTGCCGATTTCACTTCGGAATTATATGGTAAACAAATATTTAGTCATATTGACTTGATCAAAGCTTATCACCAAATTCTCATAAATCCATCTGACGTACACAAAACAGCAATATGCACCCCATTTGGCCTTTTCGAGAGTGCGGATGCAATTTGGCCTCTGCAATGCCTCATCAACATTTCAACGTTTTATTGACGAGGTGACCAGGGACTTACCATTTGTCTATGCATTTGTTGATGATTTACTAGTAGCTTCAGATAATGAACCCCAGCACTTAGAACATTTAGAAATCTTATTCTCCAAACTTAAAGAATATGGCTTATGTATAAACGTTGAGAAATGTCAATTTGGACAATCTACCATTGAATTTCTTGGATTCAAGTTATCAGGGGAAGGAATCGAACCTTTACCTGATCGTGTAAAATGTATCCTAGAATTTCCTCAACCAACAACCTTGACCCAATTACGCCGTTATTTAGGTATTTTCAATTTTTATAGACGTTGCATTCCTAAAGCTGCAGACATACTAGAGAACCCCTTGTTAAATTTCTTGAAGGTCATAAAAACCGAAAGAAACATCCTCGTTTTCAATGCTAACAATCCTTCTGAGCAATTACAATGGAACGATGCAGCAACTCTTTCCTTTAAGGCCTCAAAAGAAGCAATCGCTAAAGCAACGCTTTTAAAGCATCCCATTCCAGGTGCTCAGTTAAGCTTATGGGTAGATGCTTCGAATGTAGCAGTTGGCGGCTCTTTAATGCAACTATCTAATGATCAATGGGAACCACTAGCATTTTACTCTTCCAAATTAAATAAATCTCAAAAGAATTGGTCCACTTATGACCGTGAGCTATTTTCTATTTATTCCTCTGTAAAGAAATTTAAACATATGCTAGAAGGAAGAACTTTTGTCATTTATACTGATCAAAAACCCTTAACATATGCATTCCAGCAACACTCTGAAAAATGCAGTCCTCGACAGTTGCGCCATCTGGATTTTATTTCACAGTTTTCAACTGACATTCGTTATACTAAAGGTTCGGATAATACTGTTGCCGATGCCTTATCTCGAATTGAAATAGATGAAATATCGCCTACTGTAATAAATTTTAAAGAATTTGCTTCTCTGCTCAATCGGATGATGAGGAACTACAAAAAATTTTAAATTCCAATGATTCCTCTTTAGAAATCGAAAAACATTATTTCCCCCTTGAGGATGTTACTTTGTATTGCGATATGTCTCAAAAACAACCCCGACCTTTTGTTCCTAAAAGCATGCGACAGCTAATTTTTAAAGCTCTTCATTTTTTCCCACCCAGGAATTTCAGCCTCCATCGATTTAATCGCCAAGCGATTTGTATGGCCAGGCATGCGCAAAGATATAAAAATTATGGTTCGCAGCTGTGTTAAATGCCAACGAGCCAAAGTGACACGGCATACAAAATCTCCCATTGGCACATTTGCTCTTCCCGATGCACGCTTTGCACACATACACTTAGATTTTATAGGCCCTCTACCGCCCTCCAACGGCAATCAATTTTGCATGACCATCATTGATAGATTTACTAGATGGCCTGAGGTGATACCAACGCCTGATATGACTGCGGAAACTACTGCTCGTGCTTTGATGCACGGATGGATTTCCAGGTTTGGATGTCCAACCACAATAACAACTGACCGTGGTACAAACTTCGAATCTAATCTTTTCAGAAAACTGACCCGTATGTTAGGTTGTAATAGGATTCACAGTACCTCTTACCATCCGCAAGCAAATGGCATCATTGAACGCCTTCATAGACACCTCAAAGGTGCACTAAAAGCTCACAATCATATTCAATGGACTGAACTGCTTCCAATAGTTCTATTAGGTATGCGTTCAGCGCTTAAGGACGATATTAACGCTACCTGTGCACAACTTGTTTATGGCACTACGTTACGATTACCTTCCGATCTTGTAACGAGTGATTCCATCAACCAAACGGCTAACTCCACTTATGTAACTAGTTTAATACAAACAATGAGATCCTTAAATCCTGTTTCTACAGCTCAACATGGCACACAAAATATTTATATCAACCCCTCATTGAAAACTTGTTCACATATATTCTTAAGATCTGACAAGGTTAATCCTCCATTAACACCACCTTATACTGGACCCCATTTGGTAATTAGCATAAATGACAAAAACTTTATTATCGACTTAAACGGTAAGCAAAGTACTGTATCTATTGATCGCATTAAACCTGCTTATCTTCTGGCAGACGTTACTGATCATTCCGATCTCGTACAAACTCAAACAATTATTGAGAAACCTGTAACTGCTGCACCCAATCCTTCTATACCGTACACCACTAGATACGGCCGTAAGGTCATATTTCCCAAGAATTTAGTTACCGAATATATTATATAAACGCAAACTGTACTTTTGTAATTCATATTTTTTTTTTTTTACATTTATATATATTATTTTCGTACCTTGCATATGTTATTCTCTATAATTTTGCATATATTGTTATTCTCTATAATTTTGCATATTGTTATTCTTATAATTTTGCTGTATACACTGTATGTATATAGTATTTTGTATACCACTGCATATCTATTACCGTCAGTAATACTGCATACATATGCACCATTCTCCATATATTTCAAATATGTCAATTGAGTATGCTGTCAATATTTTCATGTATTTCTTGGTATGTATCCTAACTTGTATATATGTAATCGTGACTTAGGTCACTGGGGGCATACTCTGTTTCGCTTTCAGCGTTTCGCTTATTTTATTCCTTTACCCAAAAGTGCTCTGTGTGACGTGCTCATCTTAACCAATCGGTGAAGGCGAGCCTATGACGTCACAAGTTTCGGAAGAGCGCCGGAGCTAAGCGACGCGAGGTAATTCTCTTCTCCCGGCGGCCGAAGTACGATGACGTTGATGGTTAATAAATAGTTTATTTTTGATATAAATGGAGTCGATGTATCATTAAACCTTCTGAATGACTTTTCCTACTTAATTGTTTGAAGTAGAGCGCCCACAACCGCTCACACCTCTACATTGGTGACCTAGGATTTCACGCTAAAAGTTCTATTCGTCGACTTTCGTTTTGACTTCAGTTTCGATTTGAAATGGCTACTCCAGAAACAGCAGCTGTGGTTATTCCGCCGTTTATTCAACGCGATCCTGCTCTTTGGTTCTACATGATTGAATCAACATTCGAACTTGCCTCGCCAAAACCTATTACTGAAAGCAAGACGAAATATAACTATGCAGTCTCTCATTTACCTCCAGATATTGTGACAGTCGTTCGCGATGTTTTAATCCAACCGGATATATCTGATCCCTACAGCGAACTGAAAGCTAAAATTATTGAGCGTTGCTCCGAAAATAAAACGCAGGAAATTCGTCGTTTGTTGGCCGGTGAGAGTCTCGGAGATCGAAAACCAAGTGAACTTCTCCGCATTATGAAAAGACGAGCTGAAAATCACAACATTGATGATTCTCTCCTTTTTGAACTTTTCAATCAAGCCATGCCTGTTCCTGTGCAAACCATTTTGGCATCCATATCTCCGATTACTTCGGACAAGGCATCTGAGGTGGCGGATAGAACTCTTGCTATTTCTCCGCACGCAATCAACGCTGTTTCTGCAAGTGGAGCAAGCCCCTCATCAGTGACTGATCGTCGTTCTTCAACCGACATGCTTTTGGATGAAGTGAAAGCTTTGCGCAAGGAAGTTGCAGACCTTCGTCGATCTCGTAGTCAATTTCGGCACAACAACAACGTTCGTCGAAAGCGTTCGAATTCCCGTTCAAGTAAGCTCTGCTGGTACCACTTTCGTTTTCAAGCTAACGCCAAGAAATGCATTCCGCCCTGCTCCTTTACGGAAAACCCGACTCTGGGAGAGTAGAGGCGGCGGACTCTTCCTCTGGATTTACTTCTCGTCGTCTATTCATCAGGGACCATAATTCAGGTATTTGTTTTTAGTAGATTCTGGTAGCGACGCCAGCTTAATAGTCGCTAATAAAACAGAACAGAAATTTCCTGTTATTCAAACCTTTCGTGCAGCTAATGGTACTAACATAAATGTGTATGGACGAAAATCCATCACTGTTAATTTTGGTCTACGCAGAAATTTTACTTATTCATTTTATGTTTGTAATGTATCTAGTGCTATTATCGGTGCTGATTTTTTGTACCAATTTAATTTATCACCAGATTTACGACATAAGCGTCTTATTGATTGTGTAACTAATTTAAAAGTGCCTGCTAAATTAGGTATATGTTCCATTTTTCTGTAAAATCTGTATATATGAATAATGTTTATGGCAAATTGTTATTGAAGTATCCTGAACTTACTAAGTTACCTGATATCAATCAACCTGTTAAACACAATACTATGCATTTTATAAATACTAAAGGTCCTCCAGTCGCAGCTAAACCAAGAAGGTTAGCTCCAGACAGGCTTAAAATTGCAAAAGCCGAATTCCAACATATGATTAAACTCAACCATATAAGACCGTCTAAAAGTGCATATGCTTCACCTATGCACATGGTACCTAAAAAGATTCTATTGAGTGGAGACCAGTTGGGGATTATCGTGCACTTAATGCACAGACTATAAAAGAAAAATATCCTATACCCTGCATTGCCGACTTCACTTCGGAATTATATGGTAAACAAATATTTAGTCATATTGACTTGATCAAAGCTTATCACCAAATTCTCATAAATCCATCTGACGTACACAAAACAGCAATATGCACCCCATTTGGCCTTTTCGAGAGTTTGCGGATACAATTTGGCCTCTGCAATGCCTCATCAACATTTCAACGTTTTATTGACGAGGTGACCAGGGACTTACCATTTGTCTATGCATTTGTTGATGATTTACTAGTAGCTTCAGATAATGAACCCCAGCACTTAGAACATTTAGAAATCTTATTCTCCAAACTTAAAGAATATGGCTTATGTATAAACGTTGAGAAATGTCAATTTGGACAATCTACCATTGAATTTCTTGGATTCAAGTTATCAGGGAAGGAATCGAACCTTTACCTGATCGTGTAAAATGTATCCTAGAATTTCCTCAACCAACAACCTTGACCCAATTACGCCGTTATTTAGGTATTTTCAATTTTTATAGACGTTGCATTCCTAAAGCTGCAGACATACTAGAGAACCCCTTGTTAAATTTCTTGAAGGTCATAAAAACCGAAAGAAACATCCTCGTTTTCAATGCTAACAATCCTTCTGAGCAATTATAATGGAACGATGCAGCAACTCTTTCCTTTAAGGCCTTAAAAGAAGCAATCGCTAAAGCAACGCTTTTACAGCATCCCATTCCAGGTGCTCAGTTAAGCTTATGGGTAGATGCTTCGAATGTAGCAGTTGGCGGCTCTCTAATGCAACTATCTAATGATCAATGGGAACCACTAGCATTTTACTCTTCCAAATTAAATAAATCTCAAAAGAATTGGTCCACTTATGACCGTGAGCTATTTTCTATTTATTCCTCTGTAAAGAAATTTAAACATATGCTAGAAGGAAGAACTTTTGTCATTTATACCGATCAAAAACCCTTAACATATGCATTCCAGCAACACTCTGAAAAATGCAGTCCTCGACAGTTGTGCCATCTGGATTTTATTTCACAGTTTTCAACTGACATTCGTTATACTAAAGGTTCGGATAATACTGTTGCCGATGCCTTATCTCGAACTGAAATAGATGAAATTTCGCCTACTGTAATAAATTTTAAAGAATTTGCTTCTCTGCTCAATCGGATGATGAGGAACTACAAAAAATTTTAAATTCCAATGATTCCTCTTTAGAAATCGAAAAACATTATTTCCCCCTTGAGGATGTTACTTTGTATTGCGATATGTCTCAAAAACAACCCCGACCTTTTGTTCCTAAAAGCATGCGACAGCTAATTTTTAAAGCTCTTCATTTTTTCTCCCACCCAGGAATTTCAGCCTCCATCGATTTAATCGCCAAGCGATTTGTATGGCCAGGCATGCGCAAAGATATAAAAATTATGGTTCGCAGCTGTGTTAAATGCCAACGAGCCAAAGTGACACGGCATACAAAATCTCCCATTGGCACATTTGCTCTTCCCGATGCACGCTTTGCACACATACACTTAGATTTTATAGGCCCTCTACCGCCCTCCAACGGCAATCAATTTTGCATGACCATCATTGATAGATTTACTAGATGGCCTGAGGTGATACCAACGCCTGATATGACTGCGGAAACTACTGCTCGTGCTTTGATGCACGGATGGATTTCCAGGTTTGGATGTCCAACCACAATAACAACTGACCGTGGTACAAACTTCGAATCTAATCTTTTCAGAAAACTGACCCGTATGTTAGGTTGTAATAGGATTCACAGTACCTCTTACCATCCGCAAGCAAATGGCATCATTGAACGCCTTCATAGACACCTCAAAGGTGCACTAAAAGCTCACAATCATATTCAATGGACTGAACTGCTTCCAATAGTTCTATTAGGTATGCGTTCAGCGCTTAAGGACGATATTAACGCTACCTGTGCACAACTTGTTTATGGCACTACGTTACGATTACCTTCCGATCTTGTAACGAGTGATTCCATCAACCAAACGGCTAACTCCACTTATGTAACTAGTTTAATACAAACAATGAGATCCTTAAATCCTGTTTCTACAGCTCAACATGGCACACAAAATATTTATATCAACCCCTCATTGAAAACTTGTTCACATATATTCTTAAGATCTGACAAGGTTAATCCTCCATTAACACCACCTTATACTGGACCCCATTTGGTAATTAGCAGAAATGACAAAAACTTTATTATCGACTTAAACGGTAAGCAAAGTACTGTATCTATTGATCGCATTAAACCTGCTTATCTTCTGGCAGACGTTACTGATCATTCCGATCTCGTACAAACTCAAACAATTATTGAGAAACCTGTAACTGCTGCACCCAATCCTTCTATACCGTACACCACTAGATACGGCCGTAAGGTCAGATTTCCCAAGAATTTAGTTACCGAATATATTATATAAACGCAAACTGTACTTTTGTAATTCATATTTTTTTTTACATTTATATATATTATTTTTGTACCTTGCATATGTTATTCTCTATAATTTTGCATATATTGTTATTCTCTATAATTTTGCATGTATTATTATTCTGTATACACTTGTATATAGTATTTTGTATACCACTGCATATCTATTACCGTCAGTAATACTGCATATATATGCACCATTCTCCATATATTTCAAATATGTCAATTGAGTATGCTGTCAATATTTTCATGTATTTCTTGGTATGTATCCTAACTTGTATATATGTAATCGTGACTTAGGTCACTGGGGGCATACTCTGTAGCGTTTCGCTTATTTTATTCCTTTACCCAAAAGTGCTCTGTGTGGCGTGCTCATCTTAACCAATCGGTGAAGGCGAGCCTATGACGTCACAAGTTTCGGAAGAGCGCCGGAGCTAAGCGACGCGAGGTAATTCTCTTCTCCCGGCGGCCGAAGTACGATGACGTTGATGGTTAATAAATAGTTTATTTTTGATATAAATGGAGTCGATGTATCATTAAACCTTCTGAATTTTTTTTCCTACTTAATTGTTTGAAGTAGAGCGCCCACAACCGCTCACACCTCTACATTGGTGACCTAGGATTTCACGCTAAAAGTTCTATTCGTCGACTTTCGTTTTGACTTCAGTTTCGATTTGAAATGGCTACTCCAGAAACAGCAGCTGTGGTTATTCCGCCGTTTATTCAACGCGATCCTGCTCTTTGGTTCTACATGATTGAATCAACATTCGAACTTGCCTCGCCAAAACCTATTACTGAAAGCAAGACGAAATATAACTATGCAGTCGCTCATTTACCTCCAGATATTGTGAGTCGTTCGCGATGTTTTAATCCAACCGGATATATCTGATCCCTACAGCGAACTGAAAGCTAAAATTATTGAGCGTTGCTCCGAAAATAAAACGCAGGAAATTCGTCGTTTGTTGGCCGGTGAGAGTCTCGGAGATCGAAAACCAAGTGAACTTCTCCGCATTATGAAAAGACGAGCTGAAAATCACAACATTGATGATTCTCTCCTTTTTGAACTTTTCAATCAAGCCATGCCTGTTCCTGTGCAAACCATTTTGGCATCCATATCTCCGATTACTTCGGACAAGGCATCTGAGGTGGCGGATAGAACTCTTGCTATTTCTCCGCACGCAATCAACGCTGTTTCTGCAAGTGGAGCAAGCCCCTCATCAGTGACTGATCGTCGTTCTTCAACCGACATGCTTTTGGATGAAGTGAAAGCTTTGCGCAAGGAAGTTGCAGACCTTCGTCGATCTCGTAGTCAATTTCGGCACAACAACAACGTTCGTCGAAAGCGTTCGAATTCCCGTTCAAGTAAGCTCTGCTGGTACCACTTTCGTTTTCAAGCTAACGCCAAGAAATGCATTCCGCCCTGCTCCTTTACGGAAAACCCGACTCTGGGAGAGTAGAGGCGGCGGACTCTTCCTCTGGATTTACTTCTCGTCGTCTATTCATCAGGGACCATAATTCAGGTATTTGTTTTTTAGTAGATTCTGGTAGCGACGCCAGCTTAATAGTCGCTAATAAAACAGAACAGAAATTTCCTGTTATTCAAACCTTTCGTGCAGCTAATGGTACTAACATAAATGTGTATGGACGAAAATCCATCACTGTTAATTTTGGTCTACGCAGAAATTTTACTTATTCATTTTATGTTTGTAATGTATCTAGTGCTATTATCGGTGCTGATTTTTTGTACCAATTTAATTTATCACCAGATTTACGACATAAGCGTCTTATTGATTGTGTAACTAATTTAAAAGTGCCTGCTAAATTAGGTATATGTTCCATTTTTTCTGTAAAATCTGTATATATGAATAATGTTTATGGCAAATTGTTATTGAAGTATCCTGAACTTACTAAGTTACCTGATATCAATCAACCTGTTAAACACAATACTATGCATTTTATAAATACTAAAGGTCCTCCAGTCGCAGCTAAACCAAGAAGGTTAGCTCCAGACAGGCTTAAAATTGCAAAAGCCGAATTCCAACATATGATTAAACTCAACCATATAAGACCGTCTAAAAGTGCATATGCTTCACCTTTGCACATGGTACCTAAAAAGATTCTATTGAGTGGAGACCAGTTGGGGATTATCGTGCACTTAATGCACAGACTATAAAAGAAAAATATCCTATACCCTGCATTGCCGACTTCACTTCGGAATTATATGGTAAACAAATATTTAGTCATATTGACTTGATCAAAGCTTATCACCAAATTCTCATAAATCCATCTGACGTACACAAAACAGCAATATGCTCCCCATTTGGCCTTTTCGAGAGTGCGGATGCAATTTGGCCTCTGCAATGCCTCATCAACATTTCAACGTTTTATTGACGAGGTGACCAGGGACTTACCATTTGTCTATGCATTTGTTGATGATTTACTAGTAGCTTCAGATAATGAACCCCAGCACTTAGAACATTTAGAAATCTTATTCTCCAAACTTAAAGAATATGGCTTATGTATAAACGTTGAGAAATGTCAATTTGGACAATCTACCATTGAATTTCTTGGATTCAAGTTATCAGGGGAAGGAATCGAACCTTTACCTGATCGTGTAAAATGTATCCTAGAATTTCCTCAACCAACAACCTTGACCCAATTACGTCGTTATTTAGGTATTTTCAATTTTTATAGACGTTGCATTCCTAAAGCTGCAGACATACTAGAGAACCCCTTGTTAAATTTCTTGAAGGTCATAAAAACCGAAAGAAACATCCTCGTTTTCCAATGCTAACAATCCTTCTGAGCAATTATAATGGAACGATGCAGCAACTCTTTCCTTTAAGGCCTTAAAAGAAGCAATCGCTAAAGCAACGCTTTTACAGCATCCCATTCCAGGTGCTCAGTTAAGCTTATGGGTAGATGCTTCGAATGTAGCAGTTGGCGGCTCTCTAATGCAACTATCTAATGATCAATGGGAACCACTAGCATTTTACTCTTCCAAATTAAATAAATCTCAAAAGAATTGGTCCACTTATGACTGTGAGCTATTTTCTATTTATTCCTCTGTAAAGAAATTTAAACATATGCTAGAAGGAAGAACTTTTGTCATTTATACCGATCAAAAACCCTTAACATATGCATTCCAGCAACACTCTGAAAAATGCAGTCCTCGACAGTTGCGCCATCTGGATTTTATTTCGCAGTTTTCAACTGACATTCGTTATACTAAAGGTTCGGATAATACTGTTGCCGATGCCTTATCTCGAATTGAAATAGATGAAATTTCGCCTACTGTAATAAATTTTAAAGAATTTGCTTCTCTGCTCAATCGGATGATGAGGAACTACAAAAAATTTTAAATTCCAATGATTCCTCTTTAGAAATCGAAAAACATTATTTCCCCCTTGAGGATGTTACTTTGTATTGCGATATGTCTCAAAAACAACCCCGACCTTTTGTTCCTAAAAGCATGCGACAGCTAATTTTTAAAGCTCTTCATTTTTTCTCCCACCCAGGAATTTCAGCCTCCATCGATTTAATCGCCAAGCGATTTGTATGGCCAGGCATGCGCAAAGATATAAAAATTATGGTTCGCAGCTGTGTTAAATGCCAACGAGCCAAAGTGACACGGCATACAAAATCTCCCATTGGCACATTTGCTCTTCCCGATGCACGCTTTGCACACATACACTTAGATTTTATAGGCCCTCTACCGCCCTCCAACGGCAATCAATTTTGCATGACCATCATTGATAGATTTACTAGATGGCCTGAGGTGATACCAACGCCTGATATGACTGCGGAAACTACTGCTCGTGCTTTGATGCACGGATGGATTTCCAGGTTTGGATGTCCAACCACAATAACAACTGACCGTGGTACAAACTTCGAATCTAATCTTTTCAGAAAACTGACCCGTATGTTAGGTTGTAATAGGATTCACAGTACCTCTTACCATCCGCAAGCAAATGGCATCATTGAACGCCTTCATAGACACCTCAAAGGTGCACTAAAAGCTCACAATCATATTCAATGGACTGAACTGCTTCCAATAGTTCTATTAGGTATGCGTTCAGCGCTTAAGGACGATATTAACGCTACCTGTGCACAACTTGTTTATGGCACTACGTTACGATTACCTTCCGATCTTGTAACGAGTGATTCCATCAACCAAACGGCTAACTCCACTTATGTAACTAGTTTAATACAAACAATGAGATCCTTAAATCCTGTTTCTACAGCTCAACATGGCACACAAAATATTTATATCAACCCCTCATTGAAAACTTGTTCACATATATTCTTAAGATCTGACAAGGTTAATCCTAAATTAACACCACCTTATACTGGACCCCATTTGGTAATTAGCAGAAATGACAAAAACTTTATTATCGACTTAAACGGTAAGCAAAGTACTGTATCTATTGATCGCATTAAACCTGCTTATCTTCTGGCAGACGTTACTGATCATTCCGATCTCGTACAAACTCAAACAATTATTGAGAAACCTGTAACTGCTGCACCCAATCCTTCTATACCGTACACCACTAGATACGGCCGTAAGGTCAGATTTCCCAAGAATTTAGTTACCGAATATATTATATAAACGCAAACTGTACTTTTGTAATTCATATTTTTTTTTTACATTTATATATATTATTTTTGTACCTTGCATATGTTATTCTCTATAATTTTGCATATATTGTTATTCTCTATAATTTTGCATGTATTATTATTTTTGCTGTATTACACTTGTATATAGTATTTTGTATACCACTGCATATCTATTACCGTCAGTAATACTGCATATATATGCACCATTCTCCATGTGTTTCAAATATGTCAATTGAGTATGCTGTCAATATTTTCATGTATTTCTTGGTATGTATCCTAACTTGTATATATGTAATCGTGACTTAGGTCACTGGGGGCATACTCTGTAGCGTTTCGCTTATTTTATTCATTTACCCAAAAGTGCTCTGTGAGGCGTGCTCATCTTAACCAATCGGTGAAGGCGAGCCTATGACGTCACAAGTTTCGGAAGAGCGCCGGAGCTAAGCGACGCGAGGTAATTCTCTTCTCCCGGCGGCCGAAGTACGATGACGTTGATGGTTAATAAATAGTTTATTTTTTATATAAATGGAGTCGATGTATCATTAAACCTTCTGAATTTTTTCCTACTTAATTGTTTGAAGTATTCTAAAATATAAAGTTTTGTAATGGGTTCTTTTCGCTCTTTTCCGCTAACCTCGAGAGAGAAGATCTTTTTAGGTAATGTTTGATTAATTTTTAAGTATCTCTTCCCATGCGAGATCTTTTTAGGTATATTATCTTTCTGAAAGTTACTTTGTGGAATATCTACATACCTTTATCAGACCTTTAGCACATTTGACATATGTAGTCTTATTATTTATATTAGGAGATGTTTAAGATATTCAGATATGGTACGTCTATCTGATTTCACCTTGTAACAACGGGCTATATCCGCGAGGTCTATCCTCTCTAACTCAGGTTTTCTTTTTCCCAACGCAATTGGCACTTTTAACTAGAACAACTCCCCTCCGAATTTGAATGTCACTATCAAATAGTATATAAATAGTCAGGGATATAAATAATAAGAGAGGACGGGAAAATATTGTCACAATAATTAGGGCTTATAAAATATAGTCGTGTAAATAGCTATCTTGAGTGTTAACAGATCTAGGAGGATTTCTTTTTGGCGAGTTTCAGAGGTTGCATCTCATTTCAAATAAGTAAACATTGACTCTCCCCCTTTAGCTTGTTTTGTCCCCATATTCCGTACTCAGTTCAAAAGTTTAAAATAATAGGATCAAACTATTGCTAATATTTGTTTGTAATCATTTCGTAAAAGATTTAATGGCTTCCCCATCCTTGCCGCGTTTGAACCCTTCAACCTCGGAAACTTCAATGATTAGCGAGATCTTTACCTCAGCCAATACCAGAAGAAGGTACCGTGACTTCAGATAAGTAATATTTGTTATTAGCAATTAAAATGAGGGCAATTTATTTCCATTTGCAAATCCCTTTGGAGTTCTACTTAAAGTGAAGAAAAGTTTTTGGTTTTGTAACCTCTTCCTTCTGTTATCCATCCCACTGATGCTACACAATTTATTTACGGAAACTGAAACAGTACAAATAAATATCACAATGTCTGGCGAAATGGACGGAGAGGAGGAGAAAAGAATGGGGATCTTTCATTGGAACTGTACAATCGTCTCTGCTACACATGTACCTTACGAAAGACATCAGAAAAAAGGTGCTTCTTTTCGCAATGCTTAAAACCGAAACAGACCAGCCACAATATCAAATCGCGTAATGCCATTTTATGTCTTTTTTACACAATTGCTCCAAATCTAACTGTTTTGAGACCGTAATATTACCTTCATGTACTTTCAGATTTGCTGACCTGAAGTTTCAGATAATTATTGAGCAAATACTGTAGTTTCTTAAGATTACAACATTCCAACGATAAAAGGAAGAAAATTGTAAACAAATCATTCCTTTTTGAAGAACCATTTTAGCATACCATCACATACCGAATTTCAAAGGAGCTTGAAACATCTTATTTTGTTAAAATTTGTAAAGATTTATGTATTTATTTTTGCCCTGTTACATGTCTGATTCGCTTTAATTTTGCATTTTGTTGTGTTTCATACTAAATTTATAGCTATATTATTAACAAATTTGATAAAATGATAAGTATATATATAGTATCAGTATTTTAAAACATTTTTCTACTAACCTGTAGATAATTAGGTTTTGTTTTTTAATTAGTTTACACCTTACACATTGAAAGTTTGTTCGAGAAACACATTTTTTCAGATAATACGTTCGCTACGAAATGCTTATGGCATTTGCTGCTAGTTGCTTAAGGCCGTTTTCCTACCAGAAAATATAAAACAGTATATGTGTAGTCGTGTCCCTAAACTTCCTCATAGTTTTTAATACTCTTATTGGACCAGAAAAACTTCCAGTCTCCAAAAGAAAAAATATGTCACATGATAGACCACTAGACATACACACTCCAATATGTCGAGGATTTGGAACAAAAACGGCTGAATACATGAAAGAATGTATTCAAAAGTTGAGATTAAGAATTTTTAGCACTATACAAATTCAGTTATATAAGCAGCCATCCCCACCTATTGGTTTCTATCATTACTGATTTTAATATTTGATGTGAAGTTAATGGTCTTACATTTTTGTGTCTCTAATCATTTACTTACCATACATGTTTAGATACAATAAAACAGTTTTTTATTTTCATGAGGCTGGTGTTTCATTCTTTTAAAATGTGTTTATATATATATATATATATATATATATATATATATATATATATATATATATATATACACACTCATGTCAATAAATTAAGGATAATGAAGTTCAAGCAAAGAAAGAGACAGAAGCAAAACAAATTTGACTTATTTGTAAAGTCCATTTATTAAACAAAAGGTAAAGAACAAAAAATATGCTATATGTTTGAAATAATTAATAAAAATTGCGATTTTTACTCCCTGGAGAAAATTTCAAAAACTAACCTATTTACAAAAAACAGTATAACATGGTTAGTATGATGGTTAATACGGAGTATGTGTCCCGGACGATGCAATACAGGCCTTACAACGCCTAGGTATGCTGAGTATCAAATTATCAATCTGTTCTTGGGGAATATTAAACCACTCATCAAGCAATGCCCTCCGAAGTTCCGGTAGACAGTTGGGAGGGGGTTGACGGGCTGCAATTCCACACATGCTCTAATGGATTCAAGTCCGGTGAGTATGCTGGCCAATCCATAGGGTGATATCCTCCGATTGAAGGCATTCGTCTACAATGTCTGCACGGTGAGGACGGGCGTTGTCATTCATAAACAGAAATTCAGCCCCCATGGCACCCCCAAACAAACATACATGTTGTTCCAGAATGACATCCCGATAGATGTGGCCTGTCATCGTAACACTCTGAACATGCAGGTCAGTTCTGGAACCAAGAATAATTCCTCCTCAAACGCGAGCCATCCAGCACTACCGTAACGGTGTCGTTCAATGGTGTTCTCTTGGTTGTAATGGGTACCTGGCGCTCTCCATATTAAAGTCTGAGGTAAATCAGACTGCAAACTAAACCTGGACTCGACGGAAAACATCACACAAGACCACAGTTAAGGTTTCCACAATGCATGCTCTCTACTCCAGGTTAATCGCAGGTGAGAGTGAGTTACGGTAAGTGGAACACATCTGACAGGCCTACGAGCATATAGACCAATGTGCCTTAAGCGTCTGTACACGGTCTGCCTTGAAACTGTCGTACAGGTAACTGAAGAGAGCTGACGAGACAGGACTGATGCTGTGTTCCGTCTGTTTCTTTTGGCAGTAACTGCAAAATTTTCCGGTCCTCATTCGGCATTGTAACTCGGGGGCAACCTGTGCTGTAACATCTACTCACATTACCATCATCTTGGAATCGTTGCCAAAGCCTGGAGATGCCACTCTGGGCGATTCCAATTTTCTCGGATACTTCCAGCTGGGTACGTCCACATTCCAGTCGTTTAATAATTCTACCACTTAAAAAATCATCCAAATGCTTCCTTTGTGCCAAAATTATGCGGTTATTGCACTAAAAGGCTTTTAAAGCGCTCGTGAACAATTTTACTTCTTTGACGCCATTCCTTATATACCCCTCTCTTACACTCTCGTCATTGTGACGTACTATCCACGCCATCTGGTGGTTTCGTGTAATTTGCATATTCTTCTTGAAGATGTGTGTGATAATTCCGCAGGTGAAATTTTTATTTTATAGTTCAATTTCTGTGTGATTCTGAATTATCGTTAATTTTATGGACATGAGTGTATATATATATATATATATATATATATATATATATATATATATATATGTACACACACCCACCCACGCACACCCACCCATATGATCACCAAGACTAGGTAGAAGGCAAATGAGTTTTCTACTGGCATAGATTAGCGTGTGTCTAGAAATATGGTCCTCAGATGTTGTATGTTTTGTTCTCCAGACTTCACTTCAAGGTTAGTTTGTAGTGTGTTTCAATGGTTATCACAATTGGATCGATCAGGACGGGACTTGCCTATTGTTCTCAAAAGAGAACAGGTTCAGTATTAGATTTCGCTATAAACAATAACTTATTTGACATGAGATTGTTACTGCTTATCGATTAGAAAATATCCAGAAAATTTCGATATTCTACATGCAGTATCATGGTATGGGCTGGCATCATGACCAAAGACCACACTCCTTTGCATGTGCTCGAAATTGGGACTCGTACTGCCCAACGATACATTTATAAAGTTCTACTCTGTCTCACGTTTCCTTATTCTGTGGTACTATCGGTAATAAATTTGTTTTCATGAATGGCAATGTGACCTAATTATAAAGATTGTCTAAACAGCAGAGTGTTCAACGACTTTTATTGCTGGAACACTATCCAGATCTAAACATCATTGAAAAGGCTTGGGATGTCTTGGGGATGCGGCTTTTAAGTCAGCAATATCCAGAAACAAGAACACCTCCATCCATTTATTAGAGGAGGAATTGGATAAATTGCTCCAGCAGCTGTTAATTCATGCGCAAGATATGCCATGAAGTGTAGAATTTTGCAGCAGACTCAATGGGAAACATATTTTGTATTATAAACTTCCTCAAGCATCCTTACTGTTCTTAATGAGCAATTATCTGTACACTACATGAAGAAAACACAAATATAATCACGTGTCTCTCTTATTTTAGATACCAAAAACTTATTATAAATGTAATTGAAGCGATGAAAAATTTTAGAACAGAAGAAATTTCTCTGTAACTATTTTAAGGTTTTTGGTGTTCTTTTTATCAGTTAGGCAATTTTTATATTTTTTTAAAAGTAAAAGATTGTGATATGTCGTTTTTCAGGAAACCCTTGAAAAATTCAATTGCTGTTTAAATAATACGTGCGTCATCATACAGCATAGCATATCTTTCCTGCATTTGATCCTAAAAGATAAAATATATAAGTGCTTGTAGCTTATAAGAAACATGAATAATATCATTGCATAAACAAATTTGTACTTTAAAGGAAAAAAATGTCTCAACACTTGTTTCAGAACTATTGACAGTAAAATGCAGTTTTACTTAATAATTCAAACTATTTTACCCAACAAATCATACTTAAGTATTCAATATGATAGATGCGAGGTTTTCTAACCTGACAAAAACGTCACAAATACTTTTAAATCCTTTTATTCGAAAACTCAATGTCTAGAAAAGAATCTTAAGCCCAAGCAAAATATTTTGAAAGCTGAGGCGAGAAGAAGTATTTTTTAGTTTTTAGTCTGGATTTGAGGATTTTGTTTTCGACTTAGCAATTTTGGAACTTTAGGATGATTTTGAACTTTTAAAATGCCCCAGGAATTCAGTTACTGTTTATTTGAAAACTAGCAAAACATTTTGTTCTGTGTTATCTTTGCTATTTTAATTCGACGTTAGAAATATTTATATGAGGGATTCAAGGCAGTATATTTATTTGAATGATATGTGTTAATAATGACAAACATTAAGGAATATTTTCCGGTGCAATCTGATTTAATATCTTAAATTTTTTTTTACTGATTATATAAATATATATTTTTATCTCAGATATATATACGCTTTTATATTTACTTACTACATTTTCAAATTAATTAACGACAAATACTACTTGGGAAAAAATGCGGAAAATATATTATTTTTGTTGAAAATAATTAAATTAAGATTTGCGAAAATTTCTTGCTTTTACTTTATCTGTTAGTTATTCTCCAATTAGGTGTACACTATAAATTATAAAACCTCATTTAAAACTTTTGACTAGACACTCTGTTACATACCACTTAACATGGTTTCTTTTGTAATCCTTTTTTCTGCGTTTATTTTATTTTTAATAACTATATATTGCTTTCTTAAACTGCATAATATTAATAGTTAAAATATCAAAATCTAATTATCCTAACTTTTATGAGTTTCTGATGAATAACTGGATTTTATATATGTATATATATATATATATATATATATATATATATATATATATATATATATATATATACACTCTGTCGCAAAAAAATATATGCACCCAGAAGAAATCAAGCTACAATCACGAAACTCGGCAAGAATGTAGTCTGGTAAAAGATATGCAAATGATTAAAATTTCGAAGCCAATGAGACAAGGCTAAGTGTGCTATGCGCATATTAGTTGCGCAACTGGGAGAGTTTAAAAGCATGAGTACGAGCGCCGTACGGCTATCCAAACGAATCTGATGACTTTGATAGACGATATTGAGACTTAGGATGCCTCTAAGACGTAACCGGCGGCAGTACGAGCAGCTGACGGACTTTGATAGGGGCCGTATAATAGGCCTCAGAGAAGCAGGTTGGTCGAATAGACGTATCGGCCGCCACCTCGGTCGGAGCGATATGGTAGTTGCTCGGTGTTGGCAACAGTGGATCACTGAAGGTAGAGTGTACCGTCGCGGAGGGTCAGGACGTCCCAGGAACACAAATGATCGCGAGGATCGTGCAATCAGAAGAGTGGCCACTTCGGCACCAACAACGTGTCTAGCATCGATTCAATGCCGCTTACCTCCTTCCAGACATCCAGTGCCATCAAGAGAAACCATAAGGAGACGACTGACCGAAGTTGGCTTGAGGAGCCGACGTCCGCTAAGACGCTTACCACTGACCCCACATCATAGGCAGTGTCGACTGGATTTTTGCCGACCTCGGGCAACTTGGAGTGTGACAGACTGGAGACGTGTCATCTTCAGTGATGAATCCCGATTCATCTCATGCTGATGACCACCGCACACGTGTCTGGAGGCGCACCGGCCAGCGGTCCGATCCGGCATTTATTGTCGAGCGGCATACAGCAATTTCACAAGGTGTGACAGTGTGGGGAGCAATTTCTTGGGACACACGATCATCTTTAGTGGTCCTTCAAGGCACTTTGACAGCTCGCAGATACGTGGACGATATTTAAACGCCGATTGTGCTACCCATGCTATCAAGTCGCCCAGGTGCCATTTATCAACAGGATAATGCTCGTCCACATACTGCGCGACTCTCCCAACAATGTCTTCAAGGATATGACGTCCTACCATGGCCTGCCAGGTCACCAGATCTTTCGCCAATAAAGCATGTCTGGGACGCGCTGGGAAGGCAACTGCAGCCGTCCTGAGATACAGGAGAATTAACTGCGCAGATGCAAAGACTATGGCAGGATCTTCCACAGGGGGTCATAAGTGATCTAATTGAATCGATGCCATGCCGAATTTCGGCTTGTATAGCTGCCAGAGGTGGCTTTACTACTTACTGATTTTTAACCTTGCAAGCTGTAACCGCTTAATAAAATGATATTTTGTTCTGAATTTTTAATCATTTGTTTATTTTCATATACACTATATGCATACCAAATTTCGTGAATGTAGCTCAATTTCTTCTGGGTGCATATATTTTTTTGCGACAGAGTGTATATATATATCCAATTAACTCCAAGAGTTTCTTATCGAATCCAGATGAATTAAGATGATATTTCCATGTATAAAAAACACGCTATTGACAAGGATTGATGTCAGGCTGTCACAATGCTGTGCTTTTGAACCTCTTACCTATAGAGTTTGAACATATTACTAAAATAATTGTAAAGTATTTATATTCCATAAAAATGACTATATCTCCTCGTATTTACAGTCTCTTAAGGGAAACTTGAATTTGCATCGATTTCTATTCTCACATAAATGTTATTGTAAAAAGTAGAAAAGAAATATAAGAATTGATTTAATATACATTATTTAAAGCTTTTATTACATTTGTAATCATTTTAGCAACTCATTTGCTTACGCCATTCTTTTTATGGTCGAATGTATTTGAACTGTGAGTTAAACTCAAATTATTAGCCGCATGGTAAAGTCAGTTAAAAAGCACCCTATAATTAATTGTGAGAAATAGAAGAAAAAAATGTGTTCGAGATAGTATTAATGCCCTCTGAGCGTTGTTAAAAGTTACGAAATCCATAACTCATGCTCGCTTTGCTCACTTTACAAAGAAACTTTCATTTAATAATAAGTTATCTATTTTTTAAACACTTCATTTTCAAATTTAAGCTAATTTTAAAATAAGAAATTGGAATGTGTAAAAAAACAGGACTCTGCTATAGAACAAACTGCTTTTAAATTATTTATCTCAATTTTATAAGGTGTACGGATTGTTCCAGAGTTTTTTTTTTAAAAAAATAAAAATCTCCAAATTTTTAACATTTTTAGTTTATTTTGATCTATAATGCTTTAGAAATTACTTATATGTGTATTTATAAATAGATAGATTGATAGATAGATAGATAGAGAGAGATAAGAGAAAGATGAGATCACGAGTGTGGGACTTCGTTTGAAAATTTTTAATTGTAAGAAATCTTAGTCTCAATGTTTGAAATTTCTTCCAAGAATTTATTTTCAAAAATCTTTTATATTTTTTTAAAAATATAAACATCAAGGTTTTTGAAGTATATTTATAATGAATGAAACAAAACTTTAAATTTTTTCTATTAAATCAAAAGCATGCTATAGCTCTCCTAGTCTGCAAACTAGAAATTTTTAACAACTTTTGAATCTTTTTTTAGGGAATTCCTATCATAATTTCATTCAGTATTAATCAATTTCTTTGCTTTAATCCATTCACAGGATAATACCATTAAAAATATTTACATGAATATACATGCAAACATATAGGCTGGTTCTTGAGATTTTACATTTGAATAACATCAATTGGTACTTATGAAGTATTGCGGCTGTATTGATGATATTATATTAAACGAAGCACATGATTGCCAAATCAGTGCATACAACACATACGAAATCGGGGTTGCTAACTTGGTGAGTTATCTTGAATGTTGATATTGTTGCGATAGTACGTAAGTACCCATCAATTTTATAAAAACATAGTTTTGGATTTGAGAAAAATGCATTTAAACTTTATGAAAGGTCTGTTTTAGTAAATGCTGTAGTATCTAAAGCCCCTATAACCTTTTCCTAATTGTTGCTAAGGAAACCAAAGTGGATTTGGAAATCTAACTATTTACATTTTAAAATGGCAAAATTAAAAGTGGTTTCTTAATCCCAAATCATACTTTTTTGTAGTATAATATCTTGATTAATTAATCTATTAATAACATAGTTCACTTTTTCTGCCATTGATATTATTATAAATTTTATTCAGCTTCCGAGATAATTTTGGGTTTTATTTTGTTTGTCTCATTGTTTGACAACTATACAAATATTAAAGGAAATTTATTATTTTGAAGATTTTTATTATATCAGAGATTTAACAGGAAAAGAAGGTAAAAGATAGGAACCGAAGATTTTTTTTTTTAACAAGCAACGATTTAAAATAAAGAGAGATATAAGGTAAACTGTAAAATATTTATATATTTTAGTTTTTCAGACAGTATAAAATCTTTTTTTGAAATTTTCTAACCACTGGAAAATAATCTCATGAACGAACAAGGTGAAGCGAAACAACATAAAAAGTATTATGTATTACTAAAATGTAACTGACTTATTATTACTGTAGCGACGTAGAAATGTAAGATAAAAATAATCTTCAATGAGAATTTTCTTTTAAGAATGTTATGGCACTAAAACGGCAAATTCATAAAAGAAATAAATAAGATGAGATAAAGTAAAGCAGAATGCACTCAATTGGAACAAATTGATCTATTGAAGAACCATGTAAAGTCTTTACAACCGATTTATTGTCCTAGTTTTATCCTATTTTTAAAATTCCTTTTTAAGTTTTATTCTTCTCTTTGTTCATTGATTCGAAATTCATTTCTTCCCTTATCTGATTCTTCGGAAATATTTTTATTGAGTTTACTGTGAAGTTTAAGGGCATGCCTTGTACTTACTTTTGGAACTTTAGAACTGAAGTACATTATTGAAGTAATAGCATTGCTATAAATTTTGTATCTAACAACGTAGGTATTCCTCATTGAAAATGAGCAAAACATGTATTGATGTTTGGTTTGTAGTTTTCAAGGGAAGATTACCTTTAAACATAACAGCCGAAATTGTTCAAAGCTTTTAGGTCACCCAATAATAAATAATAAGTTGGATTTGTAAATGCTTTTTATATTTAGTTCGATTTTCTATGAATATTTTTAAAGATATTTAGCAAATAAATAAAATATATGTAAATAACTCATAATTAAGTGAATTAAAATAAGATTAAATATAAAAATTAAAAAAAAGTTTTCATAAGTATTTGACTTAGTAATAACAATCAATAATCAGTATAATAAATTAATTTAATCAATAAATATTATAAATTAATATAATAGACCCTAATTACATCCTAATATAAAAATAGAATTACTAAGAAAGAAACTCTAAGCACTGTATGGAAGATTGAAAATACAAAGTACAGGATATTATAATTCATAATATATTGTCTGTAAGTATGTTGTAAATCAGTACTTAACTTATTTATTCGTATATATTAATTGAAATTTGTGGACTTACTCATACACGTTTGGCAAGGATAGTAATTGACAATTAAATACCTGATTATAAAATTATAATTATTTTTGATTATGAGTTAAAAATATAAATATGGTTTTGAAATATTATTTTTTACCCCTTTCAATAATATTTATTCTGGTAAAAAAAAAAAAAACTTTAAAACTGGATATATTTATGCATATGCAATGTGCAATTATGCAGTTTTAGAATAAGTCTGAGTCTACTGAGATAACCTATGTAATAAATGAACTAAATTTAGGTATCAAAAACAAAACTTTCTGATGAGCTAATACAGTCTGTTTCTGGGACTCTTGGATGAAGATTTGATTAAATTACAAGAATTGAATAAAGTATAGAGTTGAAGGAAAATAAGTGATAATGAATTTATTACACTGGCTTCAACAATCAAAAATATGAATCATGTACTCACAAATCTTGAACTGTTTTTATGTTTTCATAAACAAGTAGGATTCCAACGTAGAACATGAATCTTATTTATGCCAGGTTATAGTAAAAGTAACACAGTGCATGGCAGAATTACTGATCAATAACCGACAAAATGAAGCGTTTATTTACTTTCGTATACTTCATTATTCGTACATATATTAGGAACGAACTAAATTCAAATGTCAATAATTCAGACAAAACACACGCACACACACACAATACAAACAAAAATTTAACAACACAAACACAATATGTGGTTTTAAATTTTGCAGCTGAAAGATGGGTATTAAGCCAATCCCGATCTACCGGTGGCCTGACGAAACATTTTGGGGAGACTACCTGTACCAAGATTTAAAACGCACATTCTAAAAGAAACATATTTATGGAACAACGATGCCAGTTAGAGTAGAAAATCAGTTTTTCAAAATTTGCGACTGTGTTTATTTAAGAAAACCATTCGATAAATATGCAGACGACACATGTACCTTTAATGGAAGAGCACATTGATGCTGAGCATGTCCACTTCTGCTGTAGGGGAAGAAGCAGATAATTTGATGCCAGTCCTATAAAGGAATTTTCTCCCACATGCCGAATGAAGGAAAGAATAGATATTGATGATCAGCTCTTCCCTACGATATCATGGGATTTTATATTGAGATATCATTCACACCCCCACGAAATTGGGTTCTCGATTTCGTGGCATGTCCCTCGATGGCGCAGAATTCGGCAGAGAGTGATGGTTTCAGATTCATTTTTTCACCTATGTTCTTTGATTTCTTCATGGAATACGTTCACGCTCCACGGTAAAAGCAATTGCTCTCATAGTTGTTCTAGCATTCAATTTGAAAATCTTATCTTACTTGAGTTTTTGTAGTTGTTGTGGCTAATTCTCAGTCTGTCTGACGGAATCAGACAAAACCCAAAAGACCATTGACCCTTAAGAAGTCCAATACCAGGAGGGAGAGGAAAAAAAGTCCTTCCTCGAAAGTCCCAAGCAGTCCAAGATGTGATCTGGAGAGGCTTGCTGAGTCTAGCACTTGGTGCAAAGAGCAAAAGTCTTCCTGCCTCCAAAAAAGGAAAGACTCTTTATGTGGCCACTTTTCAATCTAGAGATTGCAGTCTGAGAGGCTCTGCCACATTTAAATAGGAATGAGGACCCTGGATGTTTGCTTTCATACCACTGATGGTTGGGTGGGATTCTCCACTCCTTTAAAATTTCAGATTTAACCCTAGATTGATGTTCAGAGTAGGTGAGGGTTGAAGAGATAGGTGGAGAAGCATTGCAACCCTCTTTAGCAATGAGATCTGCTTGTTTGTTTCCAAAATGTTTTTGTAGTAAAAATATTAATATCTCTCTCTCTCTCTCTCTCTCTCTCTGTCATATTTTAAAAGAGGGTACAATGTCAAAAATAAGTACTTAGAAAAGAAAACATACAATTTTAATACAGGAGAACTATACTCATGTCACTGTGAGTAGATCGGAACAGCTTAAAAACATTAGAAGTAGTCCGTACCCTGGAAGAGTCCACTCACCCCTGCTAAAGCTTATAAATACAATCTGAACACTGAAATATGATTTCAAAAAGAAATCCATAGAATTGCAAACAATTTTTTCTGTTATTGTGCAATGGTAGCTGCTAACTATCTATTCAATTTTTATCAACAACAGAGTAATATTGAACATCTATTGTCAGGTTCAAAAATAAACCTTTATAAACATTATTTCCCTTCACAATAATCTTTAATCTTGGCAAACTTCTTATGGATAGTTAAAGAACAATTTAAAGACAGTAATTTTATTAACTATTACGAAAATAAATACTCTGATCAGCAACCAGATGAAAGATTGAATGGCATACCAAGAAAATCCTTTCATTGATGAATTCACAAAATATACATTTATTTGCAGATTCGTGAAGTTGTCGAATATTTTAATGCTTAAAAATTAGCAACCTAAATTCAACAAATTTTGGAACGCGTTTCAATATTTTAGGTTATATTATTGGTATTTGTTATATTATTGGTAATCATATGAAACCGTTTACTGATGCAGAAATTGTGAAAGAGGGATTCTTAAGGGGTGTTGGAAACCTCTCTCTCTCTCTATACTGACAATGTTAAATTGGCTGTTTTCGATGTACCTTTTCTCAAAATCTGTTTTATGTACATGCTTGAAATTTTTCATACTATTAAAGTACATCTCTCTTATTATACTAAAATGAGCTTTTAGCTAATTTTGAATTTTTTAAGAAATTATGAAATATTTTATCAAACATTGCGAAATTTGACCCATTTTTTACTTAAAAAATTTGTAAAAATTAAATTTTTGCGTGTTTTAAAAAAAAGCTTATTTTAGTATATATTAGACATCATTATAAATAATTCATAAAAAATTTACATACCTGTGAGCAGTAGTTTCTCAGAAAAGGTACATCGCACATTAAAATTTACATTTTGAGATAAATTGATTTTAATGTATACAGTGAGACTCCTAATCGGCTGGGAAATAAAAGATACATGTTTTGGTTCATATCAGTCGTTACACTTTTAAGCAAAAACAAAGTAATTTGTTTACAATTTTCGCCATTAAAATGGGCGTGGCCCAAATTCAACGATTATTTAAAAATACGTTTTAAGGGCTTCTAAATACCCTAGAGGTTCAAGTAAGGTATTTTTAGAAAGGTTAAAATATATACAATTTGAAAATATAAAAATCTCAAATTCTCAAAAAAATAAGATTTTAGCTTTCCAAATACTTCCAATTTACAAAAATTTAATGACAAAAGTAAAAAAAATTATAAAAAGTAATAATTAGGAGTTTAAATATTTCGATCCATTTCCACATTTTAAATTTTCTATGTTATTTTGGTCTCAAAGCATTCCCCCCTCCATTAATTCTCATGTTTTGGCCCGCGTGAAATAGCTAACATATGTATGCGGCCCAACAGAAAGAAATGTTGAGTACCCCTGATTTAGATTGTATGACGAAAAAAAAAAAAAAATTTAAAAATAATTCAATGATAAAATACACAATTGCAGATGATAAATTTCAAAGTGTCGAAGAAATGCATTTATGTGTATATATATGTGTGTATCTTTCTCTCTATATATAAGCAAAGCGTAAAAGCCGCTACTTGTCTGTTGTCATTTCAAAACTTTTAAATGCCTTTCCTACTTTTGAGTGCAATGCTTTTTCTCTTGCTTCTACCTTTTTTTACTCTCTTAGATTTTTATTTACTGCGAACTCTGTCCTTTAGACCATTCTTACGAGTTAACAATCTTTATTCTTCTCTGCTATTCGTCTGTTGGATTTTTTTTATCAATGTTGATTACTTTCTAAAAGAAAATTTTCGATTTTTGATTTCTACTACTTTCATAGGAATAAAAAATAAATAACTGCTGTCCTTTAAGAACTTTACTTTCAGATGTATTTCTCTTTAGAAGCATCAGAAATAAAAGAAAATTTGTATTTGTTTTATTAATTTTCAATATGAAATAGGAATTTCATAATGTAATTGCCTGTTTTATTCACGTTTTCCTACGAACTAACGATAATTACAATAATTATAAAAGGAGAAATAAATTTGTTTGCCGAACGTGATAGTATTGGTGAGCAACGATAAGAAATTAGCTTTTTAAATTACTTTCTGAAATTAAAAAAAACAGTTATATTTTAACCTGACCCCCCAAGATTGAAAATTCTAGAGTTATTTAAAGATTCCATGCTCTCATTATTAACTTCATATGTATAACACTATGTCTTCTAAAATATCCACAATTTCAAACTATGAAAGTTAAACAATACAATAAAAATGATATCAAAGCTTTTTTCAACAAAAGGAAAAGAAAAACAAATGGAAAAAGCAAACTCTGACAAAGAAAGGCCTGTCTGATAAAAAAAGAAGTGGAAGAAAATTAGGAAAAAAAATTTAAATGACAAAAATATAGAAATCCCTTGCATCGCGCATGACACACACCTAGAACTGTTGGAGTCCAGAGAGAAAGGGAACATTTCCACTGGGATACAGTTATACCCATGAAAAAAGCTCGTGCCACGCCGGCAAAAATGAAGAATAAACAGAACCGTACGACGGGGTAAAGAGGAGGAAGAAACTTCACCAAACAGAAATTTAAGGACATTAGTACAGAAATCACACTGACACCATGAAATGTTGTTGCTGAGAGAGAAAATGAAAATTTCCAAGGCACACACACACACACATATATATATATATATATATAAAAGGGTGTTTTTTTAGAGGTATAGAACTTTAAATTGCAATAAAACAACGATGTCGATTGACATGAAATTTTTTTATTCGAAAGATAATCTTGTGGCATTACATTTTAAATATTATTTCTTCCATAGGACTGCCACGGCTGGCTCGGATGTAGTCCAATCTGGACGTCCAATTTTCGATGACTTTCTCCAACATTTGTGGCCGTATATCGGCAATAACACGGCGAATGTTGTCTTCCGAATGGTCACGCGTCTGTGGCTTATCCGCAGAGACCAATGGCTTTACATAGCCCCACAGAAAATAGTCTAGCGGTGTTAAATCAGAATATCTTGGAGGCCAATTCACAGGTCCAAAACGTGAAATTAGGCGGTCACCAAACGTGTCTTTCAATAAATCGATTGTGGTACGAGCTGTGTGACATGTTGCGCCGTCTTGTTGGAACCACAGCTCCTGGACATCATGATTGTTCAATTCAGGAATGAAAAAGTTAGTAATCATGGCTCTATACCGATCACCATTGACTGTAACGTTGTGGCCTTCATCGGTTTTGAAGACGGATTCCACCAGCCCATAAAGCGCACCAAACAGACAGTTTTTCTGGATGTAACGGTGTTTCGACATACACTTGTCTATTAGCTTCACTCCAAATGCGGCAGTTTTGTTTGTTGACGTAGCCATTCAACCAGAAGTGCGCTTCATCGATAAACAAAATTTGCTTATGAAAATCGACCATTATTTTCGAAATAAAATTGCACAATTTGAAAGCGTTGTTCAGGCGTGAGTCTATTTTGGATGAATTGCCAAACCAAACTGAGAATAAATCACTTGACAGCTGTTAAATCGGTCGCCATCTTGGAAAGTATTGCCAACTTAAACTTCTATACCTGAAAAAAAAAACACTCTTTAAATATGTATATTGTTTAGATTTTCAATCGTTAATAAAATACTTTCTATTAATCCATTTAAATTGAAACACATTTTTTAAAATTGTGGTGGATGTCACTTGATGTTAATACAGTTTTTCAAATATTAAATTAAAAAATGAATAAATGGTAACAAACACAAATAATAGTCCAACAGCACGTATAGACAAAATTATACATTGTGACCCTGTAGCGCAATGGGTAGATCGTTGGACTCCTAATTTGAACCTGGGTGAGCCTAATTTCTGAGAATATGATATTTTTATTTTCTATACTATTTTATTAGAAAAATTATATTTAATTATTGAATAAATAAAAACAAACACACAAAAAAAATAGTCCAATATCATATACAGGAAGGAAAATAAAAAACTGTACGGGAAATCACTTTCTATTTTGTCACTTAATATTGTGATTCTGTCATATGTAAAGGGTGTTTTTTTAGAGGTATAGAACTTTAAATTGCAGTAAAACAACGATGTATTATTCGATGGGCATTAATTTTTTTTATTCGAAAGATAATCTTGTGGCATTACATTTTAAATACGATCAATCAAGGCGTAGATTCGTCGAACGGGCAGAAAACGAGATTGTCGTTGTTACCGATTTTCATAAGCGAATTTTGTTTAGCTATGAAGTGCACTTCTGATTGAATGGCTACGTCAACAAACAAAACTGCCGCATTTGGAGTGAAGTTAATCCACAAGTGTATGTTGAAACACCGTTACATCCAGAAAAACTGACTCTTTGGTGCGCTGTATGGGCTGGTGGAATAATTGGTCCGTACTTCTTCAAACACGATGAAGGCCACAACGTTACAGTCAATGGTGATCGTTATAGAGCCATGATTACTAACTTTTTCATTCCTGAATTGAACAATCATGATGTCCAGGAGCTGTGGTTCCAACAAGACGGCGCAACATGTCACACAGCTCGTGCCACAATCGAATTATTGAAAGACACGTTTGGTGACCGCCTAATTTCACGTTTTGGACCTGTGAATTGGCCTCCAAGATATTCTGATTTAACACCGCTAGACTATTTTCTGTGGGGCTATGTAAAGTCATTGGTCTATGCGGATAAGCCACAGACGCGTGACCATTCGGAAGACAACATTCGCCGTGTTATTGCCGATATATGGCTACAAATGTTGGAAAAAGTAATCGAAAATTTGACGTCCAGATTGGACTACATCCGAGCCAGCCGTGGCAGTCCTATGGAAGAAATAATATTTAAAATGTAATGCCACAAGATTATCTTTCGAATAAAAAAAATTCATGTCAATCGACATCGTTGTTTTATTGCAATTTAAAGTTCTATACCTCTAAAGAAACACCCTTTATAGGCTTATTTATATTAATTGTAATTATTTAATAAAAAATAACTAAAATAAAATTTTTCTTTGTAGATCTAAGTAGGAATTGACTTAAAATTTATTTCAAATTACTTGTTTATCCTAAACTATTATGACAACTAATTATTACCATTTTGAGACAGAAAATTTCTAGATGCTTCAAGGATTTGAACCCAAATACTCACAATTAATTCAAAAATGTAATTAAGACTCCGTTTTAGACAGAGTTGAAGTTTTACAGCTTATTTAGGTTTTTCGTAAAAATTAATGCCCTCGTCTTTGAAAAGTACACTTCAAAAACGTAATTTTACAATACAGAATAATATGAAAGATGTTAATTTTGACACATAGAAATCCTCGCAAAAGGGAAGAAAAATGCGTGGATATAAAAGCTCATCCTGAAAATTTTATATTCATTTATTTCTTATATATTATTTCAGAGAAGTAGATATCTTTGCAATAAACTCATTATTAGTTTCTTTTAGCTTGCAGCCATTCTTGAAGAGAATAGTTTAATCTTTCGAATAATCTCCAGGAATAAACTTTTCGAATAGCATTTATTATTAATCGCTTTGGACAGTCTTCATAACTAATCCCTTACAATATTTTCCATGTATAATCCCTTTGAATAACTTCCATGATTTTAATACATATCTAAAGTAAAAATCCTGTTGAGTCAAATGCTTTTAAGCACTTCTCTTAACACACACCTTTAAGTTTCTAAAATTCGATATTAATCATATAAATTAATAAATATAGGCGAACTAACAAATTAGTAATCTTACTTTTTTCTGTTTCTAAAAGTGTAATGTTTATTCGCGTCTAATTACACATCAAATAATTTTAAAACATCATACTTTTTGATGCTTTTACAAATGAACCAAAGCGTTTTTCTTTTAAAATATGTAAAATAATCTACCTATTAAAGTATTCTCATAGGTACAAGAAAAAATAAATTCCTTTGAAATAAAAATGAGTATTTAAAATTTTAAACTATCAAATTAAAAGATATCAATCTTTTATTCACTAATAAATAAATACTTCTTTCAAATAAATAATATGTTTCAATAAAACTTATTCTTTTTTAACATATATGGGCGAGAGGTATTTAAAATAATTTGCGTGCAAGGCTTTAAGAAAACACGATAATAATAACGAGAAGGATTTTAGAGCTTTCTTTCCTAGAGAGTTTTTATCTTTTCTTTAAAAAATTATGTTATAAGTAATCTGCAACTTTTTAAAACTTTTTAAATGAAAAAAATATATTTAGAAAAAAGTCTATTAAAATTAACTGGTGGTTAGAAGTCTATGTAAATCTCTTTTTCGATGAAAAGTATTCATATTAACATATTGTAAATCATCACGTAAACGTTAGGTAAATCCTCAAAAAACTTTTCGAAAGTCGATTGTGTATTCAGTGTTTTTACCATTATTAAGTATCACATAATATTTGTTATTTGTTTATTGACCTATCTGTAATAGGTAATTAATATGTTTTTATGGAATTATTATTAGGTATTAAAATTAGTATTTTAAGTTATCAAAAACATATAAAAAGTGTTTATTTTCCAGGTATAGAAGTTTAAGTTGGCGTTACTTTCCAAGAGTGCGACTGATTTAACAGCTGTCAAGTGATTTATTCTCAATTGGGTTTGGAAATTCATCATGAATAGACTCACGCCTGAACAACGCTTTCAAATTGTGCAATTTTATTTCGAAAGTAATGGTTCTGTGCGGAATACGTATCGCGTACTACGTCCATTTTATCGTCGACAAAATCGTCCATCAGAGCAGTTAATTCGATTAACCATGGAACGTTTTCGCACCACGTTTACTCTTTTTGATAACTCGCATCCCCAGAAATGCCGTACGGTGCGTGCAGAAGAAGCTATTGCTACATTAGAGCGTAGCATTGAGGAAGACCCGAATGAGTCCATCCGCCACCGAGCACAGGAATTGGATCTGTGTCCATCCACTTTATGGAAGATTTTGCGAAAGGATCTTGGTTTGCGTGCTTACAAAATCCACCTCGTGCAAGAATTGAAGCCAAACGATCATCAAGCAAAGCGTAGATTTGTCGAATGGGCCCAAAACGAGATTGCCTTTGTTCCCGATTTTCATAAGCGAGTTTTGCTTAGCGATGAAGCGTACTTCTGGTTGAA